>VWZO01000494.1:46797-164077 GCA_013396975.1 Bucco capensis | reverse complement strand
ATGCATCCTAGGATGCCATTGGTACCACAAGAGAGGTGACTTGCTCCAGTTGGAAGGACTAAAATTATTTGGAGTGGTGTTTCCTGAACTTGTTGGATTAGGAAACTGCTATCAGCCTGTGTAATATCTCATGGGTCACTGGTGTAATGGGAGGGAATGGAAGTGTTCATCAATCTCACTGTTAACACAGCTCCTCAGGCTCCTGACTGTGATTTCATGGATCAGGTACAATCTGTAGAAAACAGGAAAGGCTGATTTGGGATCTGTCTGCAAAACAAAAGTGGATTCCAGTTTAGAACACAGTAGAGGGTAGTGCTGTGCCCTGCTCACTGCCATCTCTGCAGCAGACTGATGGCTTATGACCATGTGCATCCCAGCTCACCACATCTCCTCAACTCCATGTGCTTCCCAGGTTGCCACCTCTCACAAATCAGAGCGCCTTCAGGGTGCTTGTTTTACCAGAGGGTCATAGTTTTTTTTCCCCCTGTAAGATTTAGAGTTGCAAAGAAAAATTGATTGCATGTTGAAGATTAATTGGTGCAGTGACATCTTTCTGATTGTAAGTGATCCTAAAATAATTGTGAAATGTCTTTCTTAGTAGTTACTAATTAGATCAAAGGAATAGAGGTATTTTTTAAAGAAAAGTACTGTGAACTTCACTGTTCCTCAGACCATGCAAGAAAAAGAAGTAAGCCATTCCCAAATTCTGCATTGTTCAGTTCTGGGTCTGATTCTTTTGGATTATGTTGGAGAGTGATCTGTATTTTATAGAAGTAAGGAATGCTGATTGAAGGCACTTTTTTTACTCAGATGCACTGTTGCAATAAAGTCTTATGCTGGTAAAAGCTTGGATTATGATAGGAAAATCCACATCCAATTTTAGCATATCTTGAGAAGCAAGTAATGATTTAGCATTCCTACCTACTGTCATGGCATAATTGCAAAGCTAACAGAGATCAAACACACTGGTCCTCATTTTCCCACTGGAATGAGTTACAGGTAGATGTGGAATGGTTCAATTTGTATCCAGACTGACAGTTACTTTCCCTTTAGCATCACCTCAGCTTTATCTGGGCTGGATTTCAGGCACTTCTTTGTGCAGTAGCTGGCAGCAGCAAATCTTGCCTCACTCACAGGAGGGAGAGACAGAGCTCTAGTGTAATCAGCATCCTCAAAATAATTCCTTCATTCCATCTCCTCTTGGGCAGCCTGTACAAGAGGATGAATGAAGGGATTCTGTAATCACTGTGTGTGGTCATGTCTAAAGAGAAGAGTCATACCTTTGAGTCTACTGAGCTAGGGAAGAGTAGAGCTTCTCAAGCAGTGCTTTCTGCTCTTGTCTCCAGGCAGACCAGTGCCTCCTGCTGCCAGGTCTGGCAGTCAGTGTCAGACACCTGACACTGTAACCAGGAATTCTAGTGTTGCTACTGCCACCTCTCCTATGAGGACAGGCTGAGGGAGCTGGGATTGTTCAGCCTGGAGAAGTAGAAGGCTTCAGGGGACCTAATAGTGGCTTCCCAGTACCTAAAGGGAACTTCCAAGCAGGCTGCAGAGGGCCTGTTTGCAAAGGCCTGGAGGGAAAGGACAAGGGGCAATGGCTTTAAATTGGAGAAGAGTAGATTTAAACTGGATATTAGAAAGAAGTTGCTCCCCACAAGGGTGGTGGAACACTGGCCCAGGTTGCCCAGGGAGGTGGTTGAGTTCCCATCCCTGGAGGCATTGCAGGTGAGGCTTGCCAGGGCTCTGGGCAAGCTGCTCTAGTTGGGGATGTCCCTGGCCAGTGCAGGGGGGTTGGACTAGATGAGCTCCAGAGCTCCCTTCCAACCCAAATGATTCTATGATTTGTGTTCTCTAACCTGGCCTGCACCTAAAAATGTCAAAGATCACGAAGATACTGGGTTGCCACACAAGTGATTGCTTTTTCTTCAACTCTGAGGAGAGGTTAAACATGAATGGGGAGTGCAGGAATGTATAAACTCATACCAGTGAAAGTAAAGCCTTTGCTGTTGGAGATTTGCTTCTGGTTATAAGTATGTTGATTGCTTGGTGTAGGCTTAATACACTCATATTGAGCTGAAAACATAAACAAAGGAGAAGAAATGATTAGAGGTCATTTGTCTTCTGATCCTGACCTTGCCACAAGATTTTCTATCACCAAGGACAATTTGCTTCCTTTGTAAAATCCTCTTAGGATTTCTGATCCCTAAAGGAGTTGGAAAGCTCTTTGTCAATCACTTGAGAAGACTGGGAGATTCTTGCCTGATTCATACTTGAGTGTGAAGTATAATGAGGAGTAAGACAGTGCTAGGCAGACAAATACAGCAGTTAGAGGCATGCTTGGGTAATCTTTTAGGGTTGTTATGGGGTGGAAAACATGGTTCTTCTCACTGTAGCAGAGGGCAAGGTTTGCATTTAAGAGCATCTCTAAATGCACTCATACCTGTTAATGTTACAGTTTAAGATCCACTGAAGCATTTATTGGTTTTCAGTTATGTGAGGAAAAAAATTATGGTAGATTTCTGATCTAGTTTAAATGTCTAGTTTATTAACCAAATGGCTTATCTCAGAATATTTAGGATTTTTCCAGATAAACATCTTGGAAAAAGTCCATTAGGCTACTGTTTCCAGGAGGAAACTGCTGTGTGGGAAGTACTAGGAAGTCCCTACTGTGAGCAGCATACAAACGAATTGTAGTGAGTTGTTCTCCTCATGTTTGTGTTTGAACAGCATTTCACACAGTGGGGCTTTCATCCTGTTTAGGTCTCTTAGGCACTGCTAGGTTAAACATATCATCCCAGCACCATATTGTTCTCTGAACACTTTCTGACTTGTCAATATTTTTCTAATAACATCATGTCTGGGACTTCAAGCATTACTTCAGGTGTTGTCATGACCAAGCTATGTGGGGCTAGTTTCTTGTTTGCTCTGTCTTGCATCACTCTCACAGCTAGGCAAGTTAGTCCTTCCCACTGTTACATTACTGTTCAAAAACCCTGGTTTGGAATCCAGTTCCCTGGGATCTTTCAGCAGACCTGCTTTCTTGGTCTGTAAACATAAAACACTTGAATAATTGTGTAACTATTTTAGCTTTAAGTTTGGATTGTGTTTCTCTTTCTGACTCTGTGGTGCCATTAATCTGCCTCTCAATTTGGTGCAGTTGTGACAGAATGTTTTAGGTAATGTGACACTGAAAGCAGTTTGAGCTAGCTGATGGGATCTATCCCAGTCTGCAGGGTTATGGTCAACTATTCCATGAGCTAGGCTTTAATTGTGGGTGGTTATCATGCAAGCTACAGCTTGTCCTGCTCTCTGAAGATGACATTGGCAATGTCAGTTCAGTTAAAGATGAGTTGGAATAATGTTTTTGCAGTTTGAAGTCTGATTTGAAACTAGGCTTTGCAATGTGGAAGAGAAGGGTGGTCTTTAATCCTTTAGGATTAGATTTCGATTCATTGGAGATCATCTCTTCAAAGTAAAGCTCTGGGTTGATTATATATACTTCATTTTGCTTACAAACCCCAGCTAGGAATCAAAGCTGGAACAATCCCTCATTGCACTGACATGAAGGTCCTTTTATATTGTCCTTGAAGTTACAGAAGGTGTCCTTCTGAAATCCACTCACTCTTAATGCTGGAACTACAAATGAGCATTTTGATAAAATACTTTCTTGTATATTGGACTTGTTCCAGGTGCAGCTTGTTGGTTTGGATGAAGAGAGCTCAGAATTTATTTGCAGGAACACTTTTGATCATCCCTACCCTACCACAAAGCTTATGTGGATCCCAGACACCAAGGGAGTGTATCCAGACCTGCTGGCAACTAGTGGTGACTATCTGCGAGTGTGGAGAGTGAGTAAATCCTCCCTAGAAGGAGATGAAGCATGCTATTCATTGTGTTGCATATTGATCTCATTTTCATTGGAGAGCAGGTTTTTTGGAAGTGAGTTATTTTCCTTCCAGACTGTCTTGTCCTTGCTACAGCATGGAGGTTAAGACATCAAATCAGAGCACTTGATCATTTGTTTCCTTAACTGCAATAATAAATATGAAGACTATAGGAGAAGCAGAATGATCATGATAGTTGCTGTTTTAATCACCTTGTTGAAGAGAGAGAGATGGTGATTATGTTTTTGAGAGCTTTAGGATGTAAAACTGAGGGGGGGGGGGGAACAACCCAGGATTAACACCTTGTGTTTTGCAAGTGCATGTGGGCCAAGTGATGTGGTGTTGCTATTTCAGTCAGATGTTTTGCTTTGTCTAAAGGTGGGTGAAACAGAGACCAGGCTGGAGTGTTTGCTGAACAACAACAAGAACTCTGATTTCTGTGCTCCACTAACATCATTTGACTGGAATGAGGTGGACCCTTACCTTCTGGGTGAGACTGACAAAATGCTGTTTTCAGCATGGAAAAGACATGCCTTTTGTATTTAGTCTGGTGAAGTCTAGGCTGTCCCTGACTATGTCACTGCATGTCTGCTGGTTAATCTAAGAACTAACCAGTGGACAAACTTCTACACTGTAGAAACTGCCATAATCATAAAATAAGAATTGAGCAGCTCATGAAGACATTTTTGCTTAGGAAGGTTTCCTGTCCAGTACAGAATGGGTCACTTCAGTTGGACTGGGGATGTCCCTTATTTGCAGATAGGGAGTCTCAGCTGGTGAGCTGCTCTTCTAGGGTAACTAATGATGTACCTGAACTCCTGTGACTTATTTCAGTGTGTCTGGTGTGGATAGAAACCTTCTGTACCAAACTTTGTCTTTTGTGAAGCCATTTCAGCAGCAGGAAGAAAGCCAGGAGCCCTTAATTTAGTTGAAGGAGAGGCTGAATGCCCAATGTTTAATTATAGTCTATGGACCAAATTGTGAATCCAAGATGATTGATCCAGCAGAGGCTCTCTTCTCAGAAGAGTACAGTCATTTATGTCAGGAGGATTTGCCCAGAGATTAACAGTGATAATATGTCTTAGTAATTATTTACTACATGATTTATTTTGTGCGTGTCGAATCTCTCATCTCTTAAGAGCTTTACTGCTAGCCCCACCTTCAGTCCCCAGAAACAATCAATTAATAAGAATACCCTTTTGCCACACTGTGATTGAATTTGGGAGGTTTGACACGCACTTGAGATTTACAGGATGGGAAAGTTGATCTCAGGGCTGCATCAGGCTTCAGAATAGATTGAAGTAGACATGAGCTATTTACACTTTATTCCTGTGTGGAAGACTCTTGGTGCAGCTAAAAGGTTTGGGTCATTTAAATGCATGGTAGACAGTTAGCTGTTTGACATTCTTCATTTTAATTGTGTGCTCTTCCTGTAGCTGTTTTGATCTGTAGGTGTTGGGGGATATTACATTAATCTAGTGAGTGATTAAATGATTTGTGTGATAATATTAATTATGCTAACAGAAGTGGTTTTGTTTTTAGGTACCTCTAGTATTGACACAACCTGCACAATTTGGGGTCTGGAGACAGGACAGGTTCTGGGAAGAGTAAATCTGGTCTCTGGCCACGTGAAGACTCAGCTTATTGCACATGACAAAGAGGTGATGGCTTGTTTGGGTTGTTTAAATTGCATCAGTTTTAAGTGGTAGCAAAGGAACAGAACTTCCTCATTTTCCCTCTCTCTTGAAAAAAAATTCTAAAGATCCAAAAAGATAAATTTATCTAAGATACAGTTTTGAGTATCAAGATCCAAAAGGATAATCTAAGATGAATGTACATTATCTGGTTAATGTACACAGTTTTGAGTAGCAAGATCCAAAAAGATAATCTATCTAAGATTAAGGTACACAGTTTTGAGTATCAAACTAATTTCAACTATGCTGTTGGCTATCAAAACTACTCTGTTTACTCATCATAGAATCTGGGTTTGAGGATGTGTTTACCAGATTATACGCCAGAAGTAGAAAAATGAGATAAAACCTCAAACTGGAATTGAAATCAACAGCATCTCAAAGGCAACAAGCAATCTGCAAGATTCTTTCCTTTCAACATAATACTAATTTTCAGTAAATAAGATCAATTTCCCAGGCTCAGATTATTTTATGTTTAGCTCCAGTGAGTGATCCTTTGAAGTAGAATCCATTTTAAGTTGGTTTTTTCCCCTCATTTTGGCAATAATTAAAACCTAGCCAGGNTCTCTTGCTGCAGCCCAGGATGCCATTGTGCTTCTGGGCTGCCAGCGTGCACTGTTTGCTCATGGGCAGCTTCTCAGCCACCAGCACCCCAAGGCCTTTTCTGCAGGGCTGCTCTCCATCATCTCATCCCCTAGCCTGGATTGATAGTGGGGATTGTTCTGACCCAGGGGCAGGACCCTGCACTTGGTCTTGTTGAAGCTCCTGAGGTTCCCCTGGGCCAGCTAGATGTGTACTAAAGCCCATTTGGTGTGCTGGTGAGGCCCTGTGCTCAGAGCAGGCTGTGTGTGTGTGCCCTGTTTGGAGCAGGTGTATGACATCGCCTTCAGCCGCGCGGGTGGGGGCAGGGATATGTTCGCTTCGGTGGGAGCAGATGGCTCAGTCAGGATGTTTGATCTCCGTCACCTGGAGCACAGCACCATCATCTATGAGGATCCACAGCACCATCCTCTGCTGCGCCTCTGCTGGAACAAGCAGGACCCCAACTATCTTGCTACCATGGCCATGGATGGAATGGAGGTGAGAGGACAGCTCAGCTAAGAATCACAGAACTGTCAGGGTTGGCAGGGACCTTCCAGCTCCTCCAGGCCCAACCCCTGTGCCTGCCATAGGCAGGGACACCTGGCACTAGAGCAGCTTGCTCCCAGCCCCAGCCAGCCTGGCCTGCAACACTGCCAGGGCTGGGGCTGCCACCACCTCTCTGGGCAACCTGGCACAGTGGCTCAGCACCCTCCTGGGCAAAAACTTCCTCCTAACATCCAACCTAAATCTCCATTCCTCTAGTCCTATCCCTACCTTGACATCCTAACAAGTCCTTCCCCAGCCCTCTTGTAGCCCCTGCAGATCCTGGCAGGCCACAAGAAGGTCTCCTGGGAGCCTTCTCTTCTCCAGTCTGACTAATCCCAACTCAGTCTCCTGTAGGTGCTAGTGCTTGTGATATTTCTGGGGCAAGGGGAGGTGGCTTAGTACTAATTAATAGTTCTTTAAAGGAAGGGAGCAATGACAGTACCTGAAGTGGAGTTTGATTAAAGACCAGTTCTAACTGCACTAACTTCACCAGCAGTTAAAGAATTAACTGTGGCATTATAAATTGGAAGCTCTCTCTGGCTCATAAACATTTCAGCTGGTGGTTGAGAGGTCTATGAGCCAACTGGGCAATAGTTTTCACACAATCTTAACTGCAAGTGGTTTGATCACCTTGTTGTTTCTCAGTTCAGAACCCAAGGCAGCATGGGTTAGTTTGTCACCTGCTGTTTCAGGGAAGTGTAATTCCTTTGTCCTTGTTGCATAATTCCCAAGCCTTCCCTGTGAGCTCTTGACTCCTTTTGGGACACACTAACCAGCTAGAAGTTATTGTTTGAGAACATTGTTTGCTTGCCAATCACATCCTTTAAGGAAAGTGCTGTATTTGTAGCATTGGCTCAAAATATTTAGCTTTCTGAAGAACCAAAAAAAATGCAAATTATTAATTAGTTTTTGTTTCTGAAGGTTGTGATTCTAGATGTCAGAGTTCCCTGCACTCCTGTTGCCAGGTTAAACAACCACAGAGCATGTGTAAATGGAATTGCTTGGGCACCTCATTCTTCCTGCCACATTTGTACAGCAGGTAAGTGTGATCCAGCACCCTGGTGAACCTCTGAGAGTCTATTTCACTGCTTTTGCAAAATGCTCTCTCTCCAGAGCTTTATGCAGTTCCCTGTCTGCCTTTTGCTAAAGAATAGCTGCACTTTAGAAGCCTTTTGTTAATGACTTGCCTAACATTTTTATGGAAATAGACACCTACCAGATCTTACTGTGTGGAAGTAGTGAGCCCAGTGCCCAGACTGAGCATCTCCTTGGCACCTAGAATNTGGCCTCCTCTGCACCTGCTCCAGCAGCTCCATGTCCTTTCTGTGTTGAGGGCTCCAGAACATAAGCTACATTATTTGAATTCTCCTTTAGGTTTTTTGCAACCTAGTTCTTAAATATTTTCAGTTGATACAAGTTCCACTGCTCATTTGTTTTTCAACTGTCCTGGATAATATCTAACGATCCAAGCTTGTTTTGCTGGAGCATAGCTGTATCACTGTATTCCCTGGCTTGAGTACTCCTCAGGACTGCAACAGCCATTTCCTGCCTTGCTTCTTGGATTAGTTTCCTGCTAGTAGCCATGTGTGGAGGTCTCATTACACTGTGTCATTTGCAGCTGATGACCATCAGGCTCTCATCTGGGATATCCAGCAAATGCCTCGTGCCATTGAGGACCCTATCTTGGCCTATACAGCAGAGGGAGAGATCAACAATGTACAGTGGGCATCAACTCAGCCAGACTGGATAGCTATCTGCTACAACAACTGCCTGGAGATTTTGAGAGTGTAACATCCCTTGCTTCATGCCACGTTGAGGCAGGGCTGTCTCATTTTCCCCTCCCCTCTAAAGTAAGAACAACACAAGTCAAGTGGCCAGTATCTGTTGTTGCTTTGCATCTACTGTTACAAGAAACTGTTACAAGAATCAATGACAGGTGTCTCCTGTCTCTCTCCAAGACTCTAAAATGCAGAGACATGCTGAGCCTCTTGGACCTTCTGGGTTCTGGTTTTCTTTGTTGGTTGGTTTCCCCCTCCCCTCAGTTAAAGTTCTGTATATTTGTTGACTGTATTAATAAGCTTGCAGGCTTTTAAGTTGCTGCATATGTCCATGTGTTTGTCAGCCAGCTGAGGCAGCACATCAACTAGTTTAATAGATGCAGGTGCAAAACAAGATGGGGGGGGAAAGACAATTGATGTTAACAGCCACCTTGACAGGAATCTTTCTCATTCCTGTTGTTGCTGCCTCTCAAACTGTTGAAACATTTGTATGTTTTTTATATATTGGGCTAACTTTCTATTGTGTAAGGTTTTTTCTCCCTGATTCTTACTTTTGATATGTGATCCACTTCCACATGCCCAAAGCAGGATCTCCTCATTGACACAACTCACAGTAACACTGCAGGCTCCCTGGCAGTAAAGGCCTGCCACAATTAACTGTTGCCTTGGCTCTCTAGACCTGGTTACCTGGGCAGAATTTTCTGGTGCTGTGAAGTCCCAAGTACTTGTTGCACAATTTCTTTACACTTTTCTGATGCTAGAGGCAGTTGTTATTATGGTAGGCCTCATTTTTCAATGACAACTGAATCTGTGTGTGTCCTGCAGTTGTGTTAGCTGACAGAACAGTAATAGGTTTCAGAAAGAAGATAACATGCATGACTTAAGCTCCCAGGAGGTAAATGACTCCTGAAGAAAAATGTGATTTGGAATCATAGACTTGTCAGGGTTGGAAGGGATATTCAAACTCCTCTATTCCCAAGCCCTGTGCCTGCCATGGGCAGGGACACCTGGCACTAGAGCAGCTTGCTCCCAGCCCCAGCCAGCCTGGCCTGCAACACTGCCAGGGCTGGGGCTGCCACCACCTCTCTGGGCAACCTGGCACAGTGGCTCAGCACCCTCCTGGCCAACAACTTCTGCCTAACAGCCAACCTAAATCTCCTCTCCTCTAGTTTGGATCCATTCCCCTAGTCCTATCCCTGCCTGACATCCTAACAAGTTCTTCCCCAGCTCTCTTGTAGCCCCTGCAGATCCTGGCAGGCCACCAGAAGGTCTCCTGGGAGCCTTCTCTTCTCCAGCCTGTCCTCCTAGGAGAGGTGCTCCAGCCTCTGAGCATCCTCCTGGCCCTGCTCTGGACACATGATCCAGCAAGAGAACTTGCTGGACTTGGGATTTACACTTCCAATCAAATGATTTCCCCTTTGGAAGACTTATCTAAACCAAAATAAAATGGATTCACACCTTGTAGCTTGCTTGTTTGGCAAATGATATGAGCAAGACTTTTGTGGCTAGCTTGTAACTTGGAGCTTCTTTGCATTTGGCTTTTGTTCTTAGAAGTTCTTTAAAGAAGTGTAGGGCAATCTTTTCTCCAGAGTGTATTTGCTTTGTACTGTCAGGGCTTACTGAGTCAGATGAGTTGGAAAAGCTGCTCCTGTAGCCAAATGAAAGAAATAGTTCCATAATGTAATGCATGATGATGGCTTTAAAAGGAAAGAAAGTGCCACAGAAGCTAAGGTTCAGCACTTGTCATCCTCCTGTCTTTTGGGGATGTGCCCAAGGGCTTCTCGTTGTCTTGGGTAGTGGATCTACAATAATACTTTTGAATCAAAGCTGAGTGGATTAGGCAAGATAAAACCTTGGTTGATAAGAGAGCTCCTTGGATGAATGACTCTGCCACTGAAGAGAGTCTGGGAGGCCAGACCAGCTGAGATTTGATGGACATGTCAGAAACTCTCCCAACTGCCTTTCCACCTAATGAGGATTCACCTGCAACTGGAGACAGCATTATAAACAGGAGGACTCTGGCAAACTTGAATCTTGTCAGTTTGTGCAGGAAAGGCAAGCTGGAAAAAGAGATTACTGTGAAACAGTGAAGCTGCCACTGAAAGCTCTGTCAAACAGAAGAGAAGCTGAACAAGTGTTGTCATTCTAGACATACAGAAATACTCTTCCCCAGGCTACTTCTCAACCTGGAGCTCAGAAAAGCACTGCCTTGAGGATTTGATAGGAATTCATTAGAGACAGCTTTGTTCCATCACTCCTTTTAATATCAGGGAACCCAGAGACTCCAGCACAGTTGAAGCTCATCTTTTGTCAATGCCATTTTGTGTTCAGCCGTGGGATTTCTGACAGAAAGCTTGATTGGACTTGAAGGTCAATTTTTCCTTGTTAGCAGCAGTGCTGAGAGTTTGGTGTTCCACAGGCAGATTGGATCTGGATGTCAGAACAGTGTTAGCCAAGCAAATGAGGTTATCACTTCCTACAAGAGCACTTCATCTTAAACTGGAAAATACTTAGGCCAAACCAAGTGAAAATGAGGATTATCTTAGCAGAAGCTTATCATGGCATTCACAGCTTTAGATACTCATAAAAATACTGAAACAGGCTTGTGATGTACTGTTTAATCCCCAACAGTAGGCTTAATAATATGCTGTGTTTCAAAGAGGGGACTATCTGTAATATCAATACTTTCTCTAGTCCCCTTTATGCTTCCAAGTCTCATTCTTCTCTTGTTGAAATGAGTGGAAGAGGAATGCATCTGTTGCTTAGCTTAAAAGTGCAACTTTAAACAAGAGAGAAGATAATTTAGCTGAAAGTGAAGGCACTAAAAGACTCCATGGGCTACACTAAATGGCAAATGCTATTTATTCCTGGAGGATTGTAATCTGTCACACTAAGAGGGTGGGAAGAGAGTGTCTATAAAGGGGCTAATAGTCTGCAGAGCCAGGTAGCTTTTGCTGCTGTTGGAAAACAATCCTGTTACAAAGCTGAAGAGGAACCAGTGTCAGTCCTTCCACCTATGAAACTGTTGTGGAATTGGGTGTTTACTCCAAACTCCTGAGAAGCAAGTGAAGGAATCTTGTAGGCTCCAGTGGGTTCTAAATAAAGCCTGTATCCTGTTTGTTTAGCCAGTTGGGCTACCTTCTGGATCTCCAGCATATTGCTTTGGGCATCATCCATTGTCATTGGTCATCTGAAATCACATTTGAAATCACTAGAGGCTGTTGTGGAACAGGGAAATGCTACTTAAAATAGCTCTCCTCTTCAAAGAAGTCACTTGAAAGGTTAATGGCTGAAAAGCCCTGAAAATCCTCCTGGGTGAGATGTTCTGTAGTGCAAATGGCACTTGTATCTAGAGCAGCAAGTGAGAGGCTTTGGTGCCCTTTGCCATGCTGGCAGGGAGCTCCCAGGCTGCTTCAGCTTTAGTGGGAAACCCCAGAGACTTATCATTGCAGCCTGGGAATCACAAGATATAGTTTCTCATCTTTCACCTGCTTAACATTCAACTATATTGGGTGTAAAGCCCCCATAAGCATTCTTTTATGAGAATAAATACTTTCTTTGATTTCAGTGATTTTTTTTTAGGGGGGTGCTTACTGCAAAAGCAGAGGATGCAGAGCAACTGCTTTCCAATGCCTCATATCCCTTGAGTATAAAGTAACATCAGGGAAAAGCAAGCATTAGTGAGGTTAGTAAGGCAGAAAATCACATGCTGTTGCTGGTAGAGGCAAGACCAATTCTGGGACAGAAATATTTTCCTCTCACTGTTGTAGTTCTGTATCACTCCTGCAGTCATTAAACTCAAGATACTATTTGCTTCTTACCTTCTCTTTAAATCAAACTGTCCATAGATTCCTGCTCTTAAGTGGACAACCTGTTGCTAGTATATTGCCTCTCAACCAGATCCTGATGATGTCAAACTCATTAGTGAAGGTGAAACCCTATAGAAAAGAAGTTGGATGTCAGATTAGTGTGGAATATTCCAACTCTTAATTGTCCAAATGAAATGGGCTGTGGTAGGTTGCATCTATGGGAATTGTACTTCTGTGTGCAGGGATTTAAAAGGCAAGGATTTGAGTGCTTTGACAATCTACTTAGAAAGAAAAGAGTGGTCTCAAAGAGTGATGTCAAAGGAGACTGCTAATACAGGTTGTTCCTTATGGAACCTTGAGATGTACTTAACAGGGGGAGGCATTGCCTCTTCATAAGTCAAAGTTAATGATCCTTTCAAACCTTGGCTCTAATTACTCTCCTGAATGTTCTGGATAATAGTAAAAAAGCTCTCTTTTTTGCCTGATGTTGCAGAGAGGAAGCTGCATCAGTCTGAGCTGTAGATAGCTCACTGCCTGCCAGAGACTAGGTGAGGGGAGGAGTCTGAGCTCTTGGAATTCACAGATGCTCTTGTGCTTGTTTTCAATGTAAATGAAGAAAGCTGAGTGTGTCTGTTTTATTCTCTTGCAGATGGCACTTTAACAAGTATATTTTTGGTAAGATTGGGAAAGGAGTCATCTTTTCCTCAGCCCTTTTATGGTAGGCATTTGTCTGTGTTTTGTATAAAATGTTAAATACAACAGTCCCTGAAATCCCAAACTGGTTGTGGTTGGCAGTATCTAGAGGAGCCTCATCTGTTCCTACTGCACACCAGAACCATGAGCACTTGACAGCACTGGTAATGTTAAACTGCAGCTCTGTGTTCTGAGACTGACACAGCCTGGCAAGGCCAAGTTAGGGAATGTAGTGCTGCTTCTCACCCCCAGTCCCTTGTGCTTAGGAACTTGGTGCTTGGGAACCCCCTGAGCATGATGCTGCTGGTGCTGTGGAAAGATGGAGCTGCATTCTTTGCATAACTTACTTGTGTGATCCAAAAGAAATGCAACTGCTGTCTGTAAATTCACAAAACCTAAATCCTTGCACTTGATGGTTTTAACTCTTTTCAAGACAAGCTGAATGGCAGCAGGGGTAAGCTCTTGGCTCAAGAGATTGCCCATTTTCAGTTCCATCAAAGCATTGAAGGGTTTAGCCTGCTGGTTAGTGAAATAGTCTCAAATCCACACTGTTCTCTTGTCAGTTAACACAGGTTCTTCTCTGATAACCTATTTCCTGCTTTCCACTATCAGACCCATGTTCCAGAGCAGCCCTGTGTTTATTGTACAGTGGACATTAAAAGGAGATGTCCAAAATCAATTGTGGAATGGACAAGGTACTGTCAATTTTGTCTTTGTTTCTCTTGATCTTTGCAGAGGAAATTAATTCTATGTGGCACTTAAAGAGCACTTTCTCTTGCTTACTTAAAGATGCAGCTCTGTTTCCCTCTGCTTACCCAAGAGGTAGAAATGTCTCCTTCTCCAGGATGTTGAGAGGAGTTTAGCATGCCCATGACTCCTTTTCTTTAGGAAGAGATCTCCAGAACTTCCAATCAGCACTAAAACAAGGTAATTCAAAGTGCAACTAAACACCAGTCACTGAGTGCTCCTTTAGTGATCCATGGCAGACTCCAGAGGCAGATGCTGCCTGCCTTCAGGTGGTAACTTCACCAAGGAGCTGAGATACTCAGCATTGAGCTAGGATTTCTGTAGCCCTAAACATTATCTATGTGGCTTCCATCAAGTTTCTCTCTTGACAGAAAATCTAACAGAATGAAAAAATAAGGCTATGTCTTGAAACAAACATTGGGGCCAAGAGTAGCTGTAAGGCCACATTCCTGCTCTCATCCCTTGGAGTTTGCTTTCCTGTCTGCAAGACTTGTGACTCTCAAGCCCCCCCCCTCAGTTAGAGATGAGGATCAGTCTGTCCAAACGAAACAAAGGCAGAAAGAAATGCAAGAACCAGTGAATGCAAGAGTCCTAGTAGAGCTGAGATGTGTTGCTTTTATTTGTTGACAACCTGGTCAATCTGAAGGATGAAATGTGCTCTTGCAAAGGAGCTTTTTTGGGTTGCTAGCAGTGTAAAATGTAATTGAACTCTGTGGCACCAATAGTCAAGTAGGAGATGTTTCCTTTTGAATGTGTGTTCTCCCTTCTGCTCTTCCCATTCACAGTCCCAATTGTGGTAATTTCCTGAAGGTGTAATCTTTGTAGCATGATTGTACAAACATCCATATGAGATTCCTGACTTCTTGTTCTCACTCAACTATGTTAAAGCAATAGTAGGTTTACTCCTGTCCTCCTTTCCTCCACCTTCCCTCCTGACACTTGCAACTTTGCTACTCTCCTGTCCTAGAGGAATCCTAGTATCCTGCTGGTCAACAGACAGATGTTGTTGACATGGATAACTGCAGTGTCCCTATATTCCTTTATTTTTATGGAGACAATACAAAAGGTTTTGTTACAATGGATTTTAACACCTGACCTATGGAACCATATTGTTGAAACTCTTGTCAATTTTAAGGCAATTTTCTGAAATGGCTTGAAAGTGGAATGTTGCATCCTTTTATGCTAGTTCCTGCTTCCTATGTAGTTTTACTCCCAATTTTTTAACCTTCTTTCTAAGTTCCAGCCTCCTGTGTATTAGGTACAGTATTTTCTGCCTTTCATACTTTGTAATAAAAATGGAACATTTGTAGATTGAATGCAGTTGACTGTGTGGTGAGTTAAAAACTGGGAGCTGGGGAGGTGAGCATGGGATTGAAGTCAAATAGGCTTCATTTATCCTTGTGTGAAGTTTATTGCTCTTAAAGGGAGGGTGGTTACTTTATGTCTCTACACAACCAGGTGTGTTCATCTCATCCTACTGATACCCAAACCTGATCATGCTAGCAACTCCAAGTTGCAAATTACTCAGAATAATTATTGTTAGGAGCCCAATCACAACAGAACTTGGTTAATATTTAACCAAGTGGTGAGAGGAAATGGCTTCCAGTTGCAGCAGGGGAAGTTTAGATTAGCTATAAGAAGGAATGTCTTTACTGAAAGGGTTGTTAAGTCTTGTCCCAGGCTGCCCAGGGAGGTGTTGGAGTCACCATCCCTGGAGGGGGTTAAGAAACATTGAGATGCTCTCCTTAGGGCCATGGTTTGGTGGTATGGGAGTGCTAGGGATGGTTGGGCTTGCTGAGCTTAGAGGTCTCTTCCAACCTTCATGATTCTGTGATTCTGTGCCTTTGCAAACCTCCTGCAGGCTCCTGCTTCCTAGTGACAGTGCTTGTTTCCCAGCTTCCCTGCACAACAAANGAGCATTCTCGTGGCCTCCTCTGCACCTGCTCCATCAGCTCCATGGCCTTTCTGTGCTGAGGGCTCCAGAGCTGGACCCAGTATTCCAGATGAAAATCTGCCTGCATCATTTTGGTTTTAAGATAAGGAGAGGGGTTTGGTCTTTTCAATTCAAATAGTTGGTCTCTGAGGCTTTTTGAGCAAATAGAAGACAAAGCAATTAGGCAGTTGGTTAGCTCTCCAAGTCTCTCCTGGGAGTGGGTGCCCTCTGTTTTCTTTCCAGGCTCACTCACTGGTGTCAAGGTGCTGGAACTAGGACCTAGAGGGGAACAGAGTGGCAGCACCTGGAAACTTGTTGGGTTTTTTTTAACCTTAGACCTTGGTGAGCAGGACTGATGACTTCAGTATTTAGATTAACTCTAGTTCAACTGAGCTGCTGTTTGACAACATTGGATTCTTCTCTAATTTTTTGTGTATTGGCTTGGAAAGAAAAACTCATTAAGCTTGATGACCACAGGGCAAAGAGTTGCCTAGAAAGATGCAGCAGTGTTTTTAAGCTATATATGGACTTTGTAGTAATCCTTATTTGGAAAAGATGCCTTCCTTGGGAGAATTGTTTGTCTTTTAGCCTAGAAATGTATTTACATGCTCCTAGAATTTTTTTCTTCCTTGGAATTCACCAAAGAAACTTTCTCAGCTTCCACCCAAGCAACTTCTGCAAACTGGAGCTGCTAGTGCAAGAAGTCAGAGACTAGTAGGTGATAAAAGGAAAGGATTGCTTGTCAGTGTGGCAAAACAGCTCCCAGAAAGTCCTGTGGAAGGATACAGGTAGAATAAGAGGCAAGGAGAAGTTGCCTGCCTGTTTTAAATGCTGAGGAAGAGCTGACACTGGCAGGGCTGACTTGCTTGCTCTGTGACCCTGGGAAAGTCACTCCTCTGGTCCCAGTTGGAAGTGAAAAGCACAAAACTTACCACTGACCAGTAAGTGGCTTCAAAATACTTGAAAATGAAAGAAATCCTCCACAGAAACAGAATATAGCTACCCACAGGGGTGTAGAGAAAAAGTGNAGACCTCAGCAATGCTTAGAAATATGGGAAGGGTGAGTGTGAGGAGGAGAGAGCCAGGCTCTGCTCCATGGCATCCAATGGTAGGACAAGAGGGAATGGGAGCAAGTTGGAGCACAGGAGGTTTAGTATTAACCCGAGGAGGAACTTGTTTGCAGTTCAGGTGCCAGAGCACTGGCCCAGGCTGCCCAGGAGCCTGTGGAGTCTCCTTGTCTGGAGCCATTGCAGAGCTGCCTGGACACATTGCTGTGTGAGCTGGTCTAGGTGCTCCTGCTCTGGCAGGGGGGTTGCACTAGATGATCTTTCTAGGGCCCTTCCAACCCCTGACATTCTGTCATTCTGTGATCTCTGAGGTGCTCTGAGGCCCTGGCACTGTGACAAGCATCTAACCTTGTGCTTTTTCATCAGTGCTGCTCTATCAGCAGCCCAGGCTGCCTGCTCAGAAGCCAGGAATGATCTAAAAGCATGGAATACTTTCACACCCTTCCACTCTTGCACTCCAGAAGCAGCATGGCTCCTGGTTTGGAAGCAGACAGGCCCAGAGCCCCCTCTGCTGGAATGCTCTCCGCAGGAGGAGAGGCACAGAGCTGCTCTTCAGAGGCTGGGCACAGGCTGTTCCAGGCATCCTTGGCTTGGATCTGTTCTGCTGGAGGGTGAGGTGAGGTTTGGCCACAGTGAAGTGGGGATAATGCTGTTAGTTTTCCATTAAGTTTGTCTGGAAAGCTGAGAGCACACCAAAGAAGCATGAGCAGAATCAGAGCTGCCTGGAATTGGTGAGCTGACTCTTCTCTCCCATCTGCAGCAAAGTGCAGAGCCACTTTCATGCATCCTTTGAAGATTTTACAGGGTTTTTCCTCCTCCACCCCTTCAATGCTAATTTCTTCTCACTGTTCAGTGTCTCTGGCTGTGGAGTCTGAGATGGAGAATAAGGAAGTTTTGGCATGGGAGAAGGCTCAGGCTGGAGACTGCTCAGCTCCCCAGGAAGGATGTGTCTACCTAAACAAGAAGGGAAACAGGAAGGAAAGAAGAAATAGCACATCTGATAGCAAGGAGAAGAGGCTCTTTGAGTCAGGCAGGTATGCTTCAGAAAATGGAAATACTACCAAAATAGCAAATGAGATGATGGCAGAGTGATTAAGAGACTGGGAAGACATGCCAGGAGTTATAATCCCAAAGGTCTACTCCAGACTTCCTGTGTAACTTTTAACAAGTCACTGGCTCTCTGTGCAAGGCACTTTAATCCCTAAAATAGGGATTACATTTCCTTTTCTTACTTCATGCTGCCTGATGGCATGAAACAACCAGGGCTCTGTAAAGCTCCTTTCAGACAACTGGGCCAAGTGTAAACACAGCAGCTCCTGGAGTCTCAGTGAATGTCTTTAGTGATGATTTTACATGAAATGGCCTCAAACAATCTGAAGAGCTTTAAAGTTGAAGAATTAGGTGTGTTTTGTAGTTGCTCCTTACAGGAATGAAGCTTCCCTTCTGGAAAGCCAGAGCTTTGGAAGGAGGTGGAAAAGCACAGAATAGCTGTTTGTACAATCATGTTATTGGTAAAACACATAACTTGATTCTTATGGACCAAATGACTATAGCATGAAGCAGACAGGAAAGGTGAAAAAGGAATTCTTCATGATTTTCTCAAGTTAAATCAAACAGAGGCACCTGTTTTGGTAGAGCCTCTGATTCCAGTTCAGGAAAGGAAAAAAGAAAAGGTGAGATGGGGTCTGGAGTGGTGAAAAAAAAAGGACTTTTATATAGACAGTGTTGTGATAATGTCTGTAAAATGAGAATAAAACCACAAATTGACTGATTAAAATTGCTGGCTTAGGCTTGATAGATGGGTGAAGTGTTAAGGACAAATCATTCTGTTTTCAGTTGGACAAAGGAGGAGAAAAAGCTTCAGTGAACTCCAGAAATCCTGTGCAGCTGGAGATGGAAAGAGTGAGCTTTACCAAGGTGGCTGTCTCCTACCATCTGCTGGGAGCTCCTGGATCACTGTCCCAAGCTGCAGCCTAGCTAGTCTAATATCTTTTGGACCTGAGTGGAACCAAGTTGCTATCATCTGATTTAACAGGATTTCAACAGAGAATTTGATGTGCAAACATGGAAGAACTGGAAGACAGACAAAAATACCAAATGGTAAGGTGAGGATGGAGTGTTTTGACATCAGAGCTGGTGCAGTGGGGAATTCATACTGAATTTCTCCTGCTCTGGTCCCAAGAGTAGGCTCACTAAAGGCTTTTTGTAATGACCTTGGTACAAAAAGCTAGTGTGATAATTAAATTTGATGAGCGAAAGTGAGAGGCTTCAACAATATGAGAGAGCTCAAATATCTTAGAGAACTGATGACTTTGAAGAGTGAGAGAGAGAGATGAGGTGAAATGTAGCAGCAGAAAGTGCAAGGCTGTGAATTTAAGGAGGAGGAGAAACTGGTGATGGATGCTATGAGTTTTTTACTTCCTGGAACTTAGTGAGGAAAGGAATCTGGGATCTAGTGGTTGATAAAGGATAGTGATGAGCCACCCTGAAGCTGGGGAAAAGCATGTAGAAAAGTTGATCCAAGAGCAATAATGATGCTGTCAAATGAGTGAGAGGGCAGAAAGGACAAGCAGGAAGATACTACAAATACAGAGCTTGTATTATGAAGAGAGAGTGGCTTACTTATCTACTACAATGCAGCCTGAAAGGAGATATGATTATCTTCTTGATGTATTTAGAGTGAAAATACCAGGGGAGAAGAAAAGGATTACTTAAGTAAAAGGATAATCTTGACATGAAAACAAATGGCTGTAAGCTGGGCATGAAAATGGGATAGAATAGACAGGAAAGCTAGAAACTGGAGAGTCTGGAGAAGAGGAGGCTCAGGGGAGACCTTCTCATCCTCTACAATTCCCTGAGAGGAGCTTGGAGCCAGGTGGGGCTTGGTCTCTTCTCCCAAGTAACAAATGGCAGGTGAAGAGGAAACAGCCTTGGGTTGCACAATGGAAAGTTTAGGTTGAATATTAGGAAAAAATTCTTCCCAGAAAGGGTTGTCCAGGCCTGGTCCAGGCTGCCCAGGGCAGTGGTGGAGTCACCAGCCCTGGAGGGATTGAAAAAGGGATATGGTTTAGTGGTGACCTGGCAGTGCTGGGCAATGGTTGGACTTGATCTTAAATGTCTCTTTCAACCTAAACAATTTATGATTCTATGAAACACTTCTCTAGCATCAGAGCAATAAGACAAGGAGAGACTCAAAAATAAGAGTCCAAACACTTAGCAGCATCAGTCTGGTTTTAAGATGGGAACTTTAAGGTGGAATCTATGGAAATCATCTGGTCTGACCTAGTCTAAGCATTCCTTTACAGGGTTGTGTGTCTGCCTAGTTTGACATTGGCTTGAAATGCTAAAGCTGAAAAAACCCAAACCATTGTCATCAAGTGAGTGACTGCAGCAGCCAGCAGTTGCACTCCTAACAACAAAACCTCTCTCATTAAGATAAACTCCTAAATGAAAGGGGAGGAACTGATGAACTGTAATTACAGCAGGCTAGAGTTCACTCCTACAGCCCTGAGTCTGATATTCACATTAGCTTTAACAGACCTTGAAAGTGTTTGCAGAGAAAATGAAACGGTGGCTTTGAAGGCTTAAACAGCAGAGGAGCTGTTTGTTCTGCTACTGTGACATTTGTCACTTATTGCAGTCCACGGGGGACCTGTGATGGCCTGAGGTGTGTTGCTGACAAGATCTTTTCTTAGCACAGCTACTAGAAGATAACTTATCACATGGCACAGGCACAGATGGTCCAGGCAGTGCTCTGAGTAATTGTCTCACACTTTTCAAACCTAAAGAATCCTGCTTTTAGTGTCTTTTGGGTTGTTCAACACTCTTGAACTGCTTTTAGTTGGTCTGTTGGGTTTTTTCCCCACACTTAAAAAGGTGTTTTAAAAGCACCAATTAAACTCATTGCCAAGCTCTACTTAGGAGGAGATCAAACCAGCAGGGTCAGTGTGTGGGGAACATGGTCCCTCCACCTGGACACTTTGATGTCCACCCGAAACTGTGGGTAAGGACAGCCCTGGAGTTGGAGGATGCTTGGGGATGCCTGGGACCAGGCGCTGGGGAGTGGCCTGTGCGGGGGGCACTGGGTGGGCTCAGGCTGGCTCCTGGCTGCGCCCGACGGGCTCTAGGACCCAGCAGTGCACCCCTGCGCTAGGCTCCAGTCGATGGGGCGGGGCCTATCGCCGTCTGTCAGCCTGATTGGCAGCAAATCGGGGGCGGGGTCCGGGGTGGCTCTCTAGCCCGCGAGCGGAACGGGCTACCCTGATTGGCAGCCGACAGGGCGGGCGGTGGGGCTTGATCGCACGCCCATTGGCGAGCCACGCCGTCGGGTGGGTGGCTCGGCGGCGCGGATTGGCGGGAGGCGGCGGGTCTGCCNGGGGCCGCCGCGTGAGGGAGCTGAGCTGCTAACGGGGTCCTCGGAGCGAGGGTCGGGCCGCGGCCTCGGCGGTGTGCGGCCTGCGGGGTCCGGGCTGGACGGGACTCGCTGCCCGCGGTGGCTTCACTCCCTCCGGCGTGGTTAGAGCGGTCAGCAGCTGGACCACCGCCGGCGCGGAGAGGACATGCCGTGGGCCGACGGTGTGTTGGAAGGGATTTCTTCCCAATCTAAAAGGAAGTGCTCGGTCCTAGACACTGCTCGGGCACACGCACAGCCGAGCGCAGCCTGGGGCTAAAATTGGTCAGAGAGAACCACTGAGGATCAATAGGTCAGGCCTGGGGCTGGGTTTGAAGCCTCCAAGAATCAGGCTGCCAGTGTTTGAGAAGGAATTTTTGTGCTTAAACTTAATCGGGAAAATTTTTACTGTGGTATTAATTAGCTTGGGAGTCTATCTAAATAATATTTTCTTGGTGAAATTTCCATTGAATTCTCATTTGCTGTACTTAACCCAGAGTGTAACACATAGCAACGAGGAGAGGAGTTTGAGGAATTCTCTTTCACTGTAAAAAGTTGCTTGCTGTGAGGACTTGCCACAACTGAATTGGAATGATTAATTCTTTTGGATTTTATGTCCTGTATAAAGAACTGCTTATGGGTTTGGGTGTTTTTTTTTCATGTTACCTAGCTCCCTTTGCAGTTTAAAGAGGAATCTGCTCTACTAGAATGAAAAATTTAATTGCTCTAAACCAGAACTTACTCATATTTGCATATTGGCAAGGGAATTACTACTGCTGTCAGAAGTGCAGGGTTGCATGGCTCTGTGGGTTACTTCTTCCCTACAACTGAGTTTAGCCTTCTAAGATGACTTCATTATTTAATCTGTATTCAGAAATAGTTCTTATATTCTGAACTCATAAAGCATTGCAAATGTTGCTCAAAGCAAAAGTAAACCAACTCCATTTCCTTTGTGCTCTGCTTTGGTTTGGTAAATACAAATACACCCAGATCCATCAGTAGACTTCTCTTCTACAGAGAGCTGTGGTGTTACTTAGTCAGTGTCTTCTCTAAAGGAACCAACCAGATGTTGTGTAAGCTTAACATAGTTGAGATCGAAGAAGTTGGCTTTCCACAGAAGTGTTTTCCAACAGCAGTTGGGTGCCTGTTTGTAAACATGTGAGTGCCAAATGAGAATGTCCAGTTTGATGGGCACAGTGCTGTATGCTCATATTGGAGTAACCCTGGTCCAGCTGCAAGCAGATCACTCATGATAGGAAAGATCTCACCTAACTTCATTGGGCAGTTGTGAGTAAATCATCCAAAGGATAAAAGGCTATGGCACACTCTGCTTTTCTTCCCTCTTGTTATCATAAACTAGTCTGGAAGGTGCAGTCCTAGCTTGGTAGGGCAGTTTGTCAGCACTCCTTTGATGGGTGACCTTCAGGCCCTTTGCTGAAGGGGCTATGACTGAGAGTTATTTCTCTACAGGGAGCTCCTTGGCAGCCTTTAAAATACAGATACTTGCTTCTAACACCAAGAAATAAGTATATACGTGGGGCGGTGGGGGAGAGAGGTGTTGGGGCTGGATGGTGTGTAGCAGGCCTAGATGAAATGCGTGCTGCAGGCCCAGCTGCAGTTGAGTCTCCCTCGATCTGCTCTTTTTTCCTGCCTGTGTCACTTCCTTCCCTTGGCTCACACGTACCCGTGGCTGTGCTCCTGTGCTCAGAGCTCTGGCTTTAGTGGCTGGGACACCCCTGGTGTGCTGGGGAGGAGGGGAGCAGGGCTGAGCTTACAGGTTAGGAGCAGCTTAAATCCCAACCTCCTCATTCATTTGTGGGAGAGAAATGGTACCCCAAGTACATCCCAAATGGATTGGGTTAGTAGAGAAGCTCTGATTTTTCTTCTAAGTCTACAAACTTGTGATTGCTTAAAATTGGGCAGAACAGCATTTAATTACCGCTAAGACTAGCCACAGTGAAGGACTCAAAACTTCCCCAACCCTTTTCTCTGAGCTTTAACATAGCCTCAGTTTTGTCTCCCTTTCTTGTGAGATCCACTCCTTGCCCCTGGATCTGCTGATTCCTTGCACAGTCAGCTTTGCTGTGGTGGAGGTAGACAACAAACACACACTTATTTGTTCACTTTCTTCTTTTTCAACCAAATGTGTCACCCTGTCCTCTGTGACTGTGCTGTGTAGAACAGCATCCTGGTTTATAGGGCTTTACAGACTTCCTGTTTTCACCAATGTGCAGATGCTTTTACTCTGAACTTCATTTTTTTTTTTTTTTTTTTACTATTTCAAAACTGTTTCCATTTCTGCCATACCAAATAACACTGAGTTGCTCAGAGCTGTGTAGTAAACCACATATTAGATGAAATAAATACTTTCTGCAGAGGAATTGCTTTCTCTGTGAGTAGCAGTTCCCTTTTATCAAGGTTATAAAAATCCTAGAGTGGAGTTTTTCAAACATGAAAAGCATTTCCTGGACAACATCTTTCCCTCACAAAGCAGAACTGTGTTTCCCAGACCTACTGGAGACCTAGCAGAACAGGGTCTCTTCAGTGAGCCTCAAAAAAATCCCTTAGTTTTCATTTGTAATAACTTTTGCATTGTGTGATTAATGTGATGCTGCTACATGTGCTTCTAGAGAGTCAGCCTAGGGAAATCCTCTGTTTTGATGGAAATAAAGAAGTAGTCATGCTTCTCCACATTAAATCCATCATGATGCTATCCTAACTGGAAGCATTTTTTCCTTACACAAGCTCGGATCAATATTTGACTTTTATTTTCTGTTTTTAAAGGAGAAATACTCCATCATTTCCTACCTCACCACCACAGGGATGAAGTACAGAAGATGTTTTGGTACCAGGGAGCCAATAGCTCAGGGAAAGACTACTAAAAAATGTATGATCCCCTAAGATTCAAATTCACCTGAGGTTGTTCCATCAGCCTTTGGGAGTGCATTAGCTGTTCCTTTTTGCATGAGTGCGAGTAAGGTTTCGGTGTTAGCACTTGTCTACAGTGGCAACTAGCTTTTCAGTGAAAGAAAGACCTTGCAGTGCACTAAGTGGGGTTTAGAAGCTTGCCAGATGTTTTTGTATCTTGTAAATCCACAAGTTGCTAGTAAAGAAATTCACTGTGTAGCTGAGCTGCAATCTTTATGAAGAGATACATAATCATAGGATGGTTTGGGTTGGAAGGGACCTTAAAGATCACCTAGTTCCAACCCCTCTGCTATGGACAGGGATGTCATCCACTAGACCAGGTTGCTCCAAGCCCCATCCAGCCTGGCCTGAACACTTCCAGGGATGGAGCATCCCCAGTTTCTCTGGGCAAGCTATTCCTGTGCCTCACCACGCTCTGACTACAAAGTTCTTCCTAACACCTAATCTAAGTTTCCCCTTTCTCAGTTTCAAACCATCACCCCTTGTCCTGTCACTATCTGCCCTTGTAAAAACACCAACCATAGAACGTCCTGAGCTGGGACAAGGATCATCAAGTCCAAGTTATCTTTGCCTGCTTCCTCATGCACATGAGATGCTGTAACCAGCTGTTTTCTGCACAGCCTGGGCTCCACCTGTAGCCAGCAGTTGCATTGTAGCCATTGATCCTGATTTTCATGTGATGTGCCAAACTGTAAGATGTGTATTCTTACTTAGAGATGTTTCCTTGATTGACTTGATTCCTTGTCATGAGTGCTTAGGCCTAAACTGCTTTCATAGCTGTTTTGCTTCTTGCCCAAAGGAACTCTGCCAAGACAAGCTGCTCTTCATCCTCCTGGTATCTGGCCAAACCCAAACTGCACTGTAGTGGAAAACTTGTCTCCCAGCTCTTCACAGCATGTTTTGGGTGGCAGGCACTCCAGGGATATGCCAGTCCATCATTTGTAATACTTTGTTGTGCAAAGTTACAGCCTTTGTCTGCCAGGTGTGACTCAAAGGCTGTGCTTAGTATCAAACAGGATTAAAGAAGAAGAGTAAATTGGAGACACTCCAGAAGGTAAAAGGTTAAATATTCAAATATAAAGTTGGAAACAAAAAAGATAGAGAAAAGAGTTGTGCTGTTAGCTACCTGGAACTTTAACTTCCTTCACAACTGTTTTTTTCCTATTTTCCTCCCACAAGGGGTTACTCAGTGCTGAGATAGCTCCTAGGGATTATTTCCTTTGGCTGATGTGCTTTGCAAGAAAGCAACCTCTTGCTTTGGTTGTGTTACTTACACCCCTCACTTCTTCTGCATGCAGTTGGAATTTCAAGGAGTGCTTTCCCTTCTCCACTACCACAATGTAGTTATTGTCTCATTTGGCTTGTCTTGGACAGCAGAGATTTGGTGGGTTTTGATTTGGGGTTTTTTAGGTAACTTTATTTGCACTGCTCTGCTTTCCCTTTTTAATAATTAACACCTTCTGCAAATGCTTTGGGAGATTTCTTTCCATTCCCTTTTATCATCTGGCCTAGGTTTGATGTTTCTCTCTTTCTGGTAGTACATAGTGAAGTCCACAGTGGAAGATCCTCTGCTCTGCTCTAGGGTTCAGTACTCTAAATATCTGTGAGACCTTCTGGGCAGAAGCTATTACAGAATCATAGAATGTTAGGGGTTGGAAGTGACCTCTGGAGATGATCTAGTCCAACCCCCCTGCAAGAGCAGGAGAACCTAGAGCAGCTTGCACAGGATGTGTCCAGTCAGGTTTGGAATATTTCCAGAGATGGAGACTCCAGCAGCTCCCTGGGCAGCCTGGGCTAGTGCTCCAGCACCTTCAAAGGAAAAAAGTTCCTCCTCATGTTCAGCTGGAACTTGCTGGGTGCTAGTTTGTGCCCATTGCCTCTAGTCCTGTCACTAGATACCACAGAACAAAGCCTGGCCCCAGGCTCCTGACCCCCACCCCTTATGGACTGATAAGATTCCCCCTCAGTCTGCTCTTCTCCAGGCTAACCAGCCCCAGCTCTCTCAGCATCTCCTTTGGCTGTACCAAAGATAAAGTTAGTGTGACTTTAGTCCTGACTGGGACACTTTTAGCTGTTGCCCCCTTACAAATTGGTCTATTTTCCCACCCTTTTTCTCCCTAAATTTGGTTGAGTTTCTCTCCCTGCATGCTCTAAGCTCTATGTGTCCCACATCTGTCATCTGTCAGCACTGTGAAAATCTAGTTTGTTATTCAGACATTGATTAATGATGAACCCAATCTGTTGCATAAAACATCAGCTTCACTGAGAGACACTCACGAACAACTGCATAACATGGAGCTGAGAAACAAACAGTCCCAGTGAGTCCTTGTTCCAGAGCAGTACAGATGCCATGCAGTCTCTCCTTCCACGTACAGCAACTGTTCCCAGGACAGCACTTCCAAATGTAAGCCATTACCCATCCAAGGCAGTGCCATGAGTCAGAAACAAATGTGTAGCTATGCTGGATTTATAAAAATCAAGTTGAGTTGTTTTCAGTGCTGCCTCAAAAAATGGTTATTTCAATTTGAGCATATCAAGCTGACCTGTTTAAGGACTTTGGGAAGCCAGGAGGGCTCTGACAAGCACTGAACACCTGGTGCTGTCATACAAGTAGGGATGTTATAAGCTCCAAAAGTTGCAGTTGTCAAAAGAATAAGAACTTGTATCCAAACTGGTGGTCAAGTCCAGCCAGAATCATCTTCTGGGCATGTTCAGAGCTGATGTAATCTCAGGTGCAAATTTCATGCCTAAATGATGCCTCAATAGCAGGAAGGATTTAACTGGACACATTATTTGCCAAGGAAACAACCAAAACTCTTGAGTCATGATGTGTGAGACAACAGCAGCCCAGTGCTAACACTTGGCATCAGTGTGCCAGTAGCAGATCCTCTGAGTGACAGCATCTGATGCTGCTTTGTTCTGCTGGTGGCACAGTGCCTAGGACACAAAGCAGCCAGCACAGTCCCACTTCGAACCAAACTTCACACAGCAACTTCTGCCTTTTCCAGGATCAAGGAATTTAGGATTGTTATGCTTGCAAAAGCAAAGGATTAATTCCAGTAGCCTTTAGACACCTTCTTACTTCATGCTAGCATCCACCACTGCCCAGCTGCTATGTGCTTCTCTCTCTTTTTGCCTTTATTTTTCTCTAGGCTTCATACAAAGTTCTGCTAAAAAGAATCATGGAATAGTTAAGAGTTGGAAGGGACCTTTTGAGCTCATCTAGTCCAACCACCCTCCTGTGAGCAAGGACACCTGTAACTGGATCAGGTTCCTCAGAGCCCCAGACAGCCTGACCTGGAATGATTCCAGGTCATTGCTCTCTGGGCAAACTGGGCCTGTGTCTAACCACCTCATGAAACATTTCCTCCTTATACCCAGTCTAAAATAATAATAAATAATAATCTAAATAATATTATGCTAAATAACTCTCCTCCAAACTAAAAAGCAGTAGAGGAACACATGAATTGGTTACATCAGAAATCTTAGCTTCAGAAAGTAATCTTCAGTCAGTAGCATGTATAAGAAATATTTCAGTGTGTAGGGGGGGTTTAATTGCAAGAAGCCTTAGATTGAACCTGCTGCCTTCTCCTCAGCCAGCAGACAGAGTTTTAACTCTGTTGTGATGGGAATCTGCTCGTTCAGTAGATCTTGAAGTCTCATAAAGTGGTTTGAACTTTGTTCCATCAGCTTGTTTTGGGTGAAGAGAGGAGTGTGTTGGGGAAATCAGTTCAGGTGGATTTAAGAGAATTCAGAGATAGTCTAAGATGACTCTTTGTCCAGTTTTTCATGGCTTGTTCCACCAGCAAGCAAGAAGTTGAAGTTAACAGGCTATAAAATTGGAAAGAACAGATTCTTACCACGTTTGCCTTGGCAGAAACACATCAGTTTGCCCTTCCCAAATGACCTGGGATGATCTAGCAAATCTGTCCATGTTGTACTGTTTGTTGTGAAGTGATTTGAACAGAACCAGGGGCTGGAGATCCTAATTCTGAACCTTAATGTAGCCAGACCTTTCTGTAACACTGGACAAGTGACTTCAAATTTACCTGTTACTGCTTTGTGAGAGGAGGTGGAGTTTAGGCTTTTTGTGACTAATACTACAGTGGATTTGCAAAGATCCTAAAAAGGATCTCCAGTCTGTGAGCCAGCAGAGCACAAGTGCACAAGTTGATACTCATCCAGGCACTTACTGCTCCAATTCTTGTGTGTCCTAGATGAACAAGAGGCCTTGAAATCCATCATGAAGGACCTGGTGGCACTCCAGATGAGCCGACGGCACAGACTGCCTGGCTATGACACCATGAAGAACAAAGACACTGCTCACTCCAACAAACAGGTAACAGGCCATTTGGTGAGTCCTTCAAGTCATTCCCTGGGGGAGCAGAGGGGATGGAGAAGGTTGACAGTGGATCTGCTGCTTCTTGTCTGGCTTGTTCTTCTGACAGGTGGATTAGCTCCTTGTTTGCTTTACTCACCTTTAGGGACTATTCTGCTTTCCTCCCCCATGTGGTCTTGATGGGCTTTGGTCTGTGTAGATTAGCTAAAAAAGTTTAGCAAGTGTTATTTTTTTTTTCTGGTTTCACAATCATTGCCATTCCTTGAAATGACTTTCTTATTTTTAAAGAAGAAACACAATGCCAGCAGTCCTCCAGTCTTGGGCAGCCTTGCAACAACAAACCAGTGTGCCTCTGCAGTGGAAGAAAAAAAAATCCCAGTAAGAAAACTCTTTTTTTTCTATTCAATATTAGCAGTTATGAATTAAGAGCATGTTTCAAATCTGTGTGCAGTGACCTTTATAGAATTCCTTTAGGCAGGTATGGGAGGCCAGGAAAGCTTTTCTTTCCTGCCTCTGTTGTGATATAACAGCATGATGCACTTTTCATTGTAGTGGAAATAACAGTTAAACTCGAAGCAGGGAACTGAGGAGCAGAATGATGAAAAGAAAACAAGTATTTCCATTTCTGATGCAAAAAAAAAATAAATAAAAAGGCCATTGTATAAAGCAGCCTGTCAGATCATGACCTGTTCTCATCTTCACATGGTTAAGACTGTGTGTGAATAGAGAATGAAGATCCAAATAAAAGGTTCTCAAACTGAAGTTGATCCAAGAGCAGGGAAGGAGATTGTCTGAAAGGATTGGCTTCAGTGAAACTGCAGTAACCTTGCTTCAGTGAAGAAGGGAACAGCTCTTTCCAGGTGTCTGCATAGAGGCAGCATCCTTAACAGGGAGGATTGTCTGGAGTTACCCAGTCAAGCCTCACATGAAGATGGGAATGAAACTAACCCTGATTTGGGTATGGGGCTGTGAAATCCATTTCCCAAGGTAATAAGTGGCAGGTCAGTATTTTAAAACATCTCTAGGTTCATTTTATCTTGCTAGAGACTTTTTTTTTCATAGAGAAAACTATTCCATTGACCTTCTGGTAGAAAGGAAGAGGAAAATAATATCACTCTGTCAGTGTATGCAGCAGATCATGTGAGTGAAATACTTCAATGCAAAAGCAACAATTTCAGTCCAGAATTCTTTGTCCCTTACTGTTAATTCAAGTTAGTTGCAGTTAGACTAAGGAGAAGTTGCCTTTATCAGTAAAATAACTGCTTCCAGTTACATCTTACTACAGACTTAAGCTTTTTGGAGCAGGCTTTAAAGATCAGGCCTGTCTCTTCCTTATGCTTTGTCTGCTCATAATCTACTTGTTCAGCTGGAACCTAGGATTTCCTCAAATGTGCTAGACAAATCCAGAGATGGAGTAGTACAAAATCCTTCACAAATCACTTTGAAACAGAAATTCAAGAGATGTCTTAAAGTCTCTAACCATTATTTATGATATTGCATCACAGAACTGGAACACTCAAGTACTGCACTTGGATTTGATTTCTTACTGATCTCTTAGGACAGCTGATGTGAGCTGCTTTAAACAGTGGTTTATCTAGCTGATAGCTTCACTGCTTTCAAAGGAAATAAAAAGCACTAGATGTTTAACTCCTCTAGGTTCTCTGTGACATTTAAGCACTAAGACTATTTTGAGCACCTTTTCTTAGATCTTTGAAAATAGATCCTTTTGGAAAAGTCATCAGGAGGTGCCAAACTTCTCCCTTCCCCCTTTGTTTTTTGCAAATTTCAGGCTTGGAAGCATGCAATGCAGTTGGGAAAGATGCTGTAGTTTGCTTAGGTAGCAGCACTTGCTGCTAAGAAAGATTTTGCTTCATTTTGGTGTCATTCTAGAGTAAATTCTTTCTCCTCCCCCATCTGAGAAAACATCTTTAGTAAAGTTAAGTGTGAATCCCGCCCCCCCCCCCCCCGCAGGGGATGGTTGCTGTGATCAATTCTGTACCTCCAGTACTGCTGCAGGAATCCTGTGTGCTGACAGGGATTGCCTGGGTCCCTTTGAACTGCATTCTTGACCACTCAGCCTGCCAGATACTTCCTCTAGCTAAAGAGCATTTCCTGGCCACATTTTTTTGAAGTTCCTAGATGTATGATTGCCTATTGTCTAAGGCTTTCACAGATGGCTTAATCTATTCCAATCACATAAATTGTGCAGCAGAACTGATGGAGTCTTATCAGAGCAGATTTTTCCCTTTTATTTTTATCTTTCTGGCCTAAATTGGGATTTGAACTTTGATCTGCAGAGTTGAAAGTTCAGCATGTTGACTCTTGCGTGCCACACGGCATCTTTGGAGTTTACAGTGACTGCAAAGGTTGTGTGTGCTCAGTGCTTTTAACCAGCTGCTAGGCATGGATGGTGACCCCTTTGCACTGTAGAAGATGGCACATAGTTGACTTATTTGTAGCTTCATAGTTTGAGTTTTTGCAAAGGCAGAGATTTAGTCTGTGACTTAAAATATGTAGAATGTTCCCTGTCTCTCTTTTTTGCCATAGAAGAAGATATGTTTGCTTTGAGAAAGCCAAGAGAAAAATAGCTTTAGGTCAGATGTATATGCAGTTGGACTCAAGTTCAGATCTTTGCCATGCAAGATAGGTTCATCCTCCTTGTAATTAAAGTACATTTCAGTGTCATCGAATCATAAAATGATTTGGGTTGAAAGACATCTTAAAGATGATCTACTTCCAACCTCCCTGCCATGGGCAGGGATGTCACCCACTAGACCAGGTTACTCCCAAGTCCCATCCAGCCTGACCTTGAACACTTCCAGGAATAGGGCATCCACAACTTCTTTGGGCAACCTGTTCCAGTGCCACATCACCCTCTGAGTAAAGAATTTCTTCCTAGTATCAAATCTGAACCTAGCCTCTTTCAGTTTCAAACCATCACCTCTCATCCTATCACAATTTGCTTGTGTAAAAATGCCTGTCCTCTTTATTTAACTGACAGGTAATAAAAATTACAACTTAGTTTTTACACTTTTCCCTCTCCTTTAGCAATGTCTTCATTCCTCATGGCCCTGTGCTCACAGGTCAGCCCCTTCTTGTCCACACTTTGCTTCAGCACCCAGGGAGAAAGTTCTCAGACTTGTGTTCTGTTTAACCTCTTGAGGAGTTGATGCCACCTGCAGTCCTATAGAATCATAGAACAGTTACAGCTGGAAGAGACCTTGAAGATCATCGAGTCCAGCCTTTTTCCTAGCCCTATCACCCCACTAAATGATGCTCTCCTGAATCAACCTGCTTTATATTTGGGCCATAAAATCATCTTATAAGCCATTTGTGTGCTATTCTGTGTGGCAGAGTTCCACTATGAGCTAACCTTCTGTCCTTTCTTCTGCAGAATGATGTCAGGATAAAGTTTGAACACAACGGGGAGCGACGGTAAGTCTGTCATCACTCCTTTGATTCTCTGCTTAGTGGAATCACTTAGTCATCAGTAATGGAGGTGAAATATTTCATTGGCTTCACTATCCTTGTTCCTGAATGAAAAACACACAGTAGAGACAACAGCAAACAGGGCAAACACAGCTTGGTTATTTTTAACAATCAGTGAGTCATGCAACGCTTTCCTTTGATTTATTTCTATAATATCTATTGGTAAGTGAATTGCAGTCATGTTAAAAAAGCTATCCAGCCTGGAATAAATTCATAGGCTCGCTTCAGATATGTTCACTTTTTGTTTCATTTAACTAAATCCAAATGAAACTGATCAAATTAGTGTCTCTCTTGTCTAGTTTCTCACTTCCTGATGACCTAGCCTTGTCACTGTCCTGCTGTGACTAAGCAGCAGATACAGCAAGGGAGAATTTTTTCACTGATGTAAAAGTTTCCCTGTTATTTCCTCTGATACTTGGTTTTGAGAGACTTTCTTTTACAAAAAAGCCCCAGAACTCTCTAAATAAGCATTTTTAGTGCTTAGAGTATTGTTTGCAGTGGATAAATTTGCCTAGATATTTCAGAGTAGGTCTCAAGAAGCTCCTTATGTGCCTTCTAATTGAGAGGAGCTCTCAGTAGTGTTACGGCTGTTCAGTGGCTCTGTGAATGTACAGGAAGGCTCCAAGCTTGTTTGCAGCCTCTTTGAGGCTGCTCTTGAGCTCTCACTGAGGGAGGGAAAAAAAGGCTCTTGATGCTTGATTGCAGTTTCTTTTTCTTGAAGCAATTAATTGGATTGTAAGCATGAATTTACATGCCTCTACTTACATGGTTTCTCCCATCCCAGGCACCACTTTCAATGTGAAGTAGTTCACAATTTCATGCTAAAATGAGGTTTAATGTTGCTATACAAGAATGCAAGTTGTATGTAGTGATCCTAAGAGGCTGTTACTAGCCAAGGTTACTGGCTGAGCTGTTTAAGCTCCTCTTCTAGTATCCTCCTTTGGATGGAGGGATTTTGGTTAAAACAGAAAAGCAGAGGTGTTCTCTGGTGGGAAATCAAGCAGCAGAGAATGATTTGTGAAGTCTCCCTTAAAAATTGAACACTTTCATTCACCAGAGTCCTACATGGTGAGTTCTGTCACTAGAAAAACCTGAGCTGTGGTGCTCAAGGAGGTATTTAAGAAGTAATCCTAGGTGGGATCTACTAGTGCCTTTGTCAGCCAGATCTTCTCAGCACTCTACTGTGTCAGCAGCATTGTGTGGACTACAATAGACAGGTCACAGTTGCTTGTGATCCCATGTTAGGACAAGGCAACTTGGAAGCAAAATCTTGTCACCACAGTCCTATCATCTTGCATGTCTTTTTACCTGAGTGCATTTAAGATGGCCCAGAGCTCAGGGGAGAAGAAAGGCTTTTCTTTCTGAAGTAACAGTAAAATGAAAAGGTTGATTGTGTGTCAGTCTAATTATGCAGTTAGGCTTGCCTGAATTCCCCATGCCCAGAGTGGTATGCAGTTACAGCAAGCTTGCACTGAGAATGGAAGTGTGTGTGCTTGCTTTCAGAGGAGCTGCCAGATCTAACCACAAATATTTAAGGTGGTCAGGCAGGAATGGGCTTCTTAAACCCTGCAGTCCATGATTTTGTGTTAGAAGAGTGCACAGTTTTTTAAGCTAATAGAATTTGTGGCACCTGAGAACAGCTCTGCTTTTGAATGCATGGAGTGTAGAATGGAAGCCTTTATAAGGAGCTAAATTACATTTGTATGGTGCCAGAGTACTATAATTTCATGGATGGGTTTCTAAGTAATCTGTAGAAAATGTTATTGTGGGCTGCTTTTTAACAGGGACAATTCTTTCTGAATAGCTGAACATTGCAGGTCTGCTAGCAAGATGAACCCTTCCTGGGAAAGGAGCTAAGGAAGCTAAATAACACTAGAGCTATTTAAAACAAAAGTTACATGTTGTGAAGGATACTGAGTGCTGGCAAAGCAAGCTGGAGAGAAGTGTTGGAAACTAAGCCTTCTATCCAAAGTGTGGGCTCAGCACAGACTTATGTGAGCTTCCCCAGAGGTGATGAGAGTTTCCCTGAGCTCAGAGGGTTACCCCTGTGTGCAAGACAGGTCTTGAGTTTCTTTGGTCCATTCAGGCTTCCTAGTTCTGCCTGATGGCCAGATTGTTGAGTGGTGCTAATAATCAAGCTTTTCATGGTAGTAGTTCAGCTGTGGCAAAGCAGAGTTGCTTCCAGTTGCAGCAGTGGGGTAAGCAGCTATCAAAGTGATCTCATAGCTTGCAGAAGGATGGTGGCTGGCAGCTGTGTCCCAGAGCTGTTTGTTTAACTTGCTGGTGGTGGAGACACAGTGTGGTCTCGTGGCCTGTGGAGGCAGATGGTTCCAAGAGCCTCAAGGCAGGAACAACCAACCATGTGGGCCTGGTGCAGCAGAGAGATGAGAAGTAGGTTTCTGAGCAGTTAGATGAGTTCCCATTTGAATCCTCCAGTTCTTAACCCAGGATATTTTACTTACTGTTTCTTCTAAAGAGGCTGAAAATATTCCTTTTCCACAGCTGTCAAGGTAGTGACTTTGTGAGTACTTGGCAACTTCCTTCAGAAGAACACTCCAGCAAAATAAACAGCTTTAGATGCTTTGCTGGAACTTCACTTTGCTTAAAACATGAAGAGTTTCTATTCCAAGGCAGGCAAAACAGTACTGAAACCAAAGAGAGAAGGGCACTATACCTCTGAGAAGCATGTGTGTGCCACAGGGTACCCCTAGCACAGCAAGCTGTGAGTGACAAACAGTTGCACAGTTACAGTTAGATTTGACTTCAACTCTTGAGAAGGATCCCCTGCTGTATTGCAGAGAATTGGAAGGATAACTGCAGCCAGTGAGGTGGGCCTTGGATTGCAAGGTTTGGAGATGGTGAGTTGAGCAATCTGACCTGGAGCTAACATCACCAACCACCTCTGGGGAAGAGGAAGTTCAGATTCCTTTGTGTGCTTCTGGTGCCTTCCCTCAGGAGTTCAGGACTAACTCTGTTTGTTGAAACCTGTCAACTGGACCACATTTTGGATATATTTAAGGAGTGAGTTTTGAGTTCAGCTACTGGAGTACTTCAAGCAAATGCTTTTCTTTTGTTTTTTGAGCCTTCTGCAACTTTCCTTTCAGCTCTCACTGAATCTATTTGTGTTTTGTGCCTGAGGCAAAGTGCATAGGTGATTTGTATCCTGTTAGGTGAAAGGCATGTACTAAAGGACACTTTTCTCTCCAGGGACAAAGGGATTCTATTGGAACTAGTCAGCTGAATACTACATTATGACAAACCATTTGAAACCAGACCAGAGATCAAGATCATGAATATCAATTCCAAATAGAAAGGTTCACTATCTGCTTGAGGATGAAAGGAGAGCATTCAAATATGGTTTTAATTGGATTGCATTCTCAAGTATAGCTCAGAGTTCAGTCAGTGCTTCTGTCTCATTCCAGAATCATCCCCTTTGTCCGTCCTGTGCGCTACGAAGATGTGCAACAGAAAGTGAAAACAGCCTTTGGCCAGCCCCTGGACCTCCACTACATGAACAATGAGGTACAGAACATCTAACACCCTCTCTGGATGACACCTCCTTCTCCCATCCCACTTTCTGTACCCTTCCCTTTCAGTTTTAGTTCTTCCCTCTAATAAGAACCAGTTAAATCACACTGCTCCCAGAGAAAACATCACAGCATGGTGGGGATTGGAAGGGACCTCTGGAGTTGATCTAGTCCAGCCCCACTGCTACAGAAGCTTCACCCAGGGTAGATTGCATGCTGCTGCTGACAGAATATCACTCATTAATGCTTATAAATATGTTAAGGGTGAGTGTCAGGAGGAGGGAGCCAGGCTCTTCTCAATGGCATCCAGTGGTAGGACAAGAGGGAATGGGAGCAAGTTGGACCACAGGAGGTTTAGTATTAACCCGAGGAGGAACTTCTTTCCAATAAGGGTACGAGAGCACTGGACCAGGCTGCCCAGGAGGCTGTGGAGTCTCCTTGTCTGGAGACATTGCAGAGCTGCCTGGACACATTGCTGTGTGAGCTGGTCTAGGTGCTCCTGCTCTGGCAGGGGGGTTGCACTAGATGATCTTTCTAGGCCCCTTCCAACCCCTGACATACTGGGATACTGTGTGATACTGTGATGATGCGTGTATTGGACAGACATCAGCATCTTGCTTCCCTGTACTGGTATTGTGTGTGAGACTCTCCTGGGGGAAGAAAAAGTAACTGAAGTGTTTTGACTGTTGAAAGCAACTATTGCAGGCCAATATAGATCTGGTCTGAGGAGTGCAGGCAGTCCCAGAGTCATTCCTTCAGCTGCCCCATAGCAGTGGCAGTGTTGTGGTGTTTGACTGGTGACCAGCAGCAGCCACCCAGCCATGTGTAACACATTTGCCTCCTGCTATCTGCAGCACTTTCTGCTTCTTGCCCAGTGTGAGGTGAACAAATGGAGTTAGACAGGTCATGAGATGCTGTAAGGTGGCTGTGGGCAGTCACTGGTAAAAGATAGCACCATGGGGAATAACTTTTGTCTCTGAGGAGGTGGATAGTCCATGTTAACAACCTAAAGCATCTTGTTGGCTTTGGCACTTGCACACCCTGACTTTTCCTTGTGTGTTGGTTTTTTTTGTTGTTGTGGTGTTGCTCTCTCAAAGTTGGGGACTGCATCTCCAATAAAAGAGATGCAAAACCTCATTCACCACAGGAGCTGGACAAAAATGAAAGGAGTTCTTCAGTGTTAGGAACATTCACATTCTGAGATGTGAGTGGGCTGTAGCATGGAGGGTGTCTGAGCATCATTTCATGGGCTCTTATTGGCAAGTTCTAAATTCTTCTTTGATTCTCTCTTTCAGAGTCTTAATCTTCCTCATCCTAGTGTCTGTCTGAAACCCAATTTTCACCTAATCATTAGGTCTGGGTCCCTAAGCATTCAGAGACAGTGTTCTCATCAGGGAGTCAGGGGCCTGTCTCTTAACTTGTTCTTTGCAAAGAATAAATTCAGGTAGCAATTAGTATTTTGGTGGATGGTGCCTTTAGAGAAATTTGCCTCAGGTCAGCCATTTCTCTCATGGTGTGGGAGGAAAACCTTGTTAAAAAGGGCAGGAAGACAGTGCTGTAATGAAAATCTGTGGAATAATTGAGCAATCAGAAGCCTATCCTATATTCTGGGGCTTTTTTCCTTCTCTAATGTTTGTTTAAATACCTATTATGGAAGTAGATTTAATTTTTTTGTCTTTTCTAATAATTTTTTCTCCCTGTTCTTTATTTTGCAGCTCTCTATCCCTCTGAAAAACCAAGATGACCTGGATAAAGCAGTGGATCTCCTCGACCGAAGCTCGAATGTGAAAAGCCTTAGAATCTTACTGCTGTCTCAGGACAGAAACCATGTAGGTAACAAGTTCTGTCACTGCAGCAAAATGAAGGCTTTTACCCTTCCTGTCTCTGAAACATGATGGTAGCCTTATCTGGGAGTAACAGGGGTTAGTAAAATCACTCTTCACAGACACCAATGCTTTGGCTTAGCTATAGATATCTCTTTTTTGTTGTTTTCATTTGGTTCAGGACCTAAAAGGGTGCTGCTTTTGAAGCTGGTATATGAAGGCCATTTGAGATCAAGTACCCAATGACTGTATTCAGAAAACACTTAATGAGTTTAGTTCACAGAGGACTTTTTTTTTTCCCCTTTGATTAATAGCAGAGTGTTGAAGGTACATGTAATTATCTTGCCTTTAAGAAAGCACAGGTTGTCCTTGAAGACAAGCTATTACCATTTTATTTCCTGGCTGAGAAGCCTGAGGAGAGCTCCCAGTGATTTTTCAGCTCTGTAGCCTAATGTACTGACTCCAGCCTTACTCTGTAGGACCTAAGTTGCTTTTAGCTGCTAATGGTGTGTTCACAGCTAAGATGAGTTTGATTGTTTCTTGCTTCACTTTCCTATACCACAGGTATAGGTAAGGTGGCAATGTCAATGTAGTTTGCACTTCTCAGCAGAAGAGATCATAACATGATCTAGTTGGGGATGTCCCTGGCCACTGCAGGGGGGTTGGACTAGATGACCTCCAGAGGTCCCTTCCAACCCTAACCATTCTATGATTCTACGAGAAGTAAATCTTGAAGCCAAGCTCCCAAAGCTGCCAGTTTTGGACAGGGAATTGAACTGCAAGCTGGAGAGGGCAAAAAAAGCATCAGAAGTTTCCCTTATTCTTGATCTGTGACTGGAGAACTTTGTTCTCTCAACCAAGGTCTTTTTTCAGAATGAAGCTCTTAGCTTTTCAAGTCCAAGACTTTGATAGCTTAGATATTTTATTTGCAAATTACCAAATTCTCTTGAAGAGTGTGACACAAAAAGCTACTCTCTCTTAAAAGCTGTTGGTAGTAGCTTGTCAATCTTGAGTGTTCATCCCTATTCAGGTACTGCAGGCTGTGAGCTCAAACTCTTGAAATAATCACACCTGTAAGTCTTAGAACTGTCAAAAGAACTTAAATATACTTCTCCCTATTTTTGAGTATGATAATCCATGTTAATAGAAACACAAAAGGCCTTGAGGAGTGTTACAAGCTCTTTCCCAAATGGCTGGATGTCAAAAGCTGGGAAGGTGTAGGAGGGGATGATGCTATTCCTTGTCCTATGCCCTTTCCCTAAGTGTTTGTTTCTGGCTGTTCTGAAGACAATACTTGGCAAGAAAGCTTTTGGTTGGACCTATCCTAGTGAAACTTTGTTCTGTGTTGTCAGGAAACTGTCTGTAAAAGGTGGCCTGAACTTTTGGTATAACACAGTCCAACAATCCTCTTTTACAGCCCTCTCTGAATTTCAGTGTCTCCAGACTACAAACCAGATGTGAGATGATGCTATCTAAACTTTCTATAAGCCACCTACAGTAAACACCTAATAAACCTCCTCATCCCTTCAGCAGCCACTAGCCAGCCCTGTGGTGTTGGCCTTTTATTAGCTGTTTTTTCCTCTTTTGCTCAAAGCAGAAACAAACAGTGAAGTCTTCAGTAAGTGCCACTGTTTCCCCCTTCTCCTCTGACTTCCTCTTCAGCTCTGAGTTGCCTGACAGGAGAACCCTCCATGTGATAAAGCAAAAGTCCACAAGTCTGAAGGAGGTTTCTTGGCTGCATGATCTCATCCCACTGAGGGAGAGGGAAGCATTCTTTTTCCTGAAGGACAGGATGCAGATTTTGTTTTGGTTGTGCTCTTTTCTTTTTTCTGGGGATGGAAAGGTAATGCTGTGACTTTGGCACAAATCTGTGTGTCTAAAGCAAACTCACTTTACAGCAGTAGCTGTGTAACTGGTACTGAGAGCTGGGTTTGTGCATAGCATTTGTATTCATTTTCTTGTGCCTCTTTTCTGTGGCTTACTGGGGCTTGCTTTGATCAATTCTCTTGTCAGACCTATCTTTCTGTTTAGAAACTAATGGGAGGAACTGGGGAAGTTGAACACCTGGAGTACTGAAGCCAGATAAAAGGTGTGACCTCTGCACCCTTTGTTCAGCTCCCCTGAATCTTCTCACGGGAGAGTTGCTGTCATTTAAATCAGGCTCCTTCCTTACTCTGTGCAAGGGCAAGTGCTTATTAAAGGAGCAACTACTTGATACTTGACTTTCTTGATTGTGTGGCCTCATGCCTTTTTTGCTAGTCTTGTTCAGATCATTTTCAGAAGTCAGAATTGATTTCCTTGGGGTATCTTTGGTTCTGTTCATCCCAGTAAAAGAAGTTAACTTGTTAGCTAAATTCATACCACCCCTGAGGAAGGGAATCTTCCATCCTCTTATACAACTAGCTACTCTGGGACAAGAAGATGAAAATTGGAAGTGCCCACCAGTATTGAGCACCTGCTGTGACAGGCACAGGATCTCATTTGCTTGGGGGAGGTTGGCAATTCAGACATGTTCAGACCTTAGTGCAGCATCCTCAGGCAGCTGGTGTCCTGCTGAGTCCTCTGTTAAGAGCTCGTGTTCCCTGTGTCACCCATGGGGAGAGCACAGAGGTGGTGGCAGCTTGAAGCTGCACTCTGCCTAGTTCCAGGTGAGCACCCTCTGGAGCCTGATGTGGCTTTGCAGTTTCTCCTGGCAGGGAGGGCAGCAGTTCTGGGTAGCAACCTACTGCCCTCACTTGCAAAATCAGCCTGCAGTTCCTCTTCCTACAGAGCATGCTGGAGTTAGCCCTTCTGTCTGCCTCCACAAACTGGGGAGAAGTCCTTTGATGTGTCTCCTTTCATTCCTCCTCCTGCTTTTGAGATGAAGGCACTGTGGAAAGATGGTCTTGAGTTGAGATTGTCTGTGTAAATTCAGGGAGGGATGAATAAAACCAACCCAAGTAGCACTCATCTTGGCATTTCCCAACTCTTTGTGCTTTTTTAAACTCTAGTATTTATGTTCACTGAATTGTCAGTTTACTTTTTAGAAAGCAGGTTGCTATCTAAGTGCTTCTGAAAGAGTGCAACATTCAGAGTGTGGTCTGTACTGGCCAAGGCAGCTGAGAGGAGCTGTAGGTTCTTCCCTGGTGTGGTCTCAGTGAGTGACACCAGCTCCTTCTGGCTGGTTTCATAGGGAGCTGCTCATGGAAGGGAAATGCTGCATTGGATTGGAGGCTGGAGGGTAACATGCTCTAGTTGTTTGACTCCTGTTTCACACTGCACTTGTAAAGCTTGCTCATTTGCTGCCTTGATTTGTTTGTCTTCCGTGAAGTTAATAAGATTTCAGGCTTTAGAACTGTTTCTCAGCTACTTTCTTGCTACTAAACATAAAGATATTTTTGGTAACTGGGGCCAGACTGCTTGAGCTCCTCAGTCTCATCTCATGATTTTCATTTTACCCAACAGACCAGTTCTTCACCCCATTCTGGACTACCCAAACAAGTCAGGATTAAAACTTCCCAATCAGTGGGAGATGTGAGCACACCACCCTATCAGCAGCCAGAACCCAGAAGTAGGCATCTGTCTGTCAGTGAGTATTTTTGCCACTTCTACTTGTCTTTGGTTTGTGAAATGGAACTTTTGGGCACTGGTGTTTATGGTATAGCATGTATGAAAGCCAAGAGAAATTGAAAGGTTATTCTAGGACAAGGCAGTTCATTTCCAAAAGCTCTTAATATGTTTACAATGGAATGTTTCAGAGTTCCTTACTAAGTTGTTGAACAGCTGAGGAGCTGCTAAAGGAGATGTCCTAAAGCCAGATTCAGTGAGGTTAGCAATTTGGAAAGCTTGCCTGAGTCCATTAAGCTTTTTATTTAGATTGGCAATTTCAGTTCATGAAAGCTAGATTGGAGCTCTTGGATTGTTTTGTATTCTATGCTGGGCTTTGGAATCTGTCCTCCCTCCTCTAACCAAGCATCTTCCTAGGAGCACAGGAATTGCCACTGCATAGCCAACAGACTGAGTTCCCTAACCTTTCCCTTGTAGTTAGCAGATGAGTAGAGCACAAGCCTGGCATCATAGGTGACTGGCAAAGCAGCACAAATGATAATGACAAAAGTCAGAGTAATAGACACCTGTGTCTCATTTCCTTGGTGTTTCTGTTAGCTCAGTGAACTCAGGTTCAGTGGAGATGTCCATGCAAGACTCCTCTCTCTGATAGATTGGTCTGACTTGTCCCCAGTTGCTGTGTTGTAACTACACAGTGCTGTTCAAATCTGTGGTTGAAGGATGCTCAAAGCTCATAGCTTTTTATATGAAAAATTAAAATATCTGAAACTGCTTCAAAGACTTATAGGTCAAAAAAAAAAAAGTCTGTGGTTTGGAATCTGTCTCCTTGGTGTGAAACTCAGAGCAGGTAAGGAGGTGAGCAGTATCAGGGATCTTCACTGTGAAGGCTAGAGCCTAAGCTGGTGTTCTGTGTAAATGATTTCTGCTTTAGAAGTGAGAAAAGCTAAGTTTTGCTGGAAGTGGCAGCAGAGGATGGCTGTGTTTGTTGCAACAGCTATTTTAGGGCTTGTCAGACCTAGTGCTGCAGATGACAAGTGCTGCAAATCATGAAAACAGCACTAAGAACTGGGAATGTTGGAGTTGTTTGGTTTCCAAGTTTTAAACCAGCTCTCTGTAGAAGAGGAGTGCTTCACTTTCATCAACTGTGTAAACTTGAGGCATAATTACAGGATTTTAGATCAGTGTTTCCAGTACAATCTTAGTGTCACATAATAAATCCAATTAAACTAGAGCAGTTTCCATATTGGGGAGTCTAAACCAGAGTCAGATCCATACTGTTCTGACCAAGGGTAATTGGGAGAATAAGCTCAGAAGAGAAGCACTTGAGAACTAGACTAATAGTTCTCTCTATTAGATTTGTCTGGCAAACCTGCCTGTATCCTGCCTGATCACTTTTTATGCAGTTTGCTGTAACCAAGTAGCTAACAAACAAAGAAGTGCTGAAAGCTTGTGAAGTACGTGACAGAAACTGGGACAGAAAGAGTTTTCCCATCCTTTCTGGTTCGAAGTTAATAGACATAAAAAGAGCAAGGTTCCCTGGTCCTCTGAGGAAGGCAGCAGGATCCATGCAAGTCTGAACACCACATTGCTTTTTGCACAGACAAATTCAATGCCAAAAATATTTTATTCAACAAAAAAACACTCTCCTTTACTGGCATTCTAAGGTATCCAAATAATGATGCCAAAGCTAACAGACTGTACTTGAGTGTCTGTCATGGGTAAGCTGTATAGTAATAAGGGGCCCCTTCTGTATCCCAGTTGCACAGACTCTTTCCTCTTTTCCCAGCTCATGGATGCTTTCTGATTAGGCTGTCATTCATCAATCAAGAAAGCACTGGTTTTCTTTTCTGAACATGTCAAAGTACCAGACTTGTGCATAAGTAAGAGGCCCAGAAGAGTTCCAGTTCTGTCAGAGATCTGATGGTAATTTGGCACTAGCTCAGCCTTGAATCCATTTCTTACAATCATAGAATCACAGAATTGTCAGGGTTGGAAGAGACCTTCCAGCTCCTCTAGCCCCAAGCCCTGTGCCTGCCATGGGCAGGGACACCTGGCACTAGAGCAGCTTGCTCCCAGCCCCAGCCAGCCTGGCCTGCAACACTGCCAAGGCTGGGGCTGCCACCACCTCTCTGGCCAACCTGGCACAGTGGCTCAGCACCCTCCTGGGCAACAACTTCCTCCTAACATCCAACCTAAATCTCCCCTCCTCAAGCTTGTGTCCATAACCCATAGTCCTCTTCTAGTCCTCTTTTCCTATCTTTGCTTTGGAAAAGGAACATAGCCATTTCCTAGTGTTTCAGGCATGGAGATTTTCCTATAGACAGCACATCATGCAATGAAAGTCAAAAGCAGCCTTTAACAGAAGTTGTCTGCATGCAAGAGATCCATCTGTGGAGTTCCTGTCTCCTCAAGTGGACAGGCCTCCAGCCTGCTGTCACCAGCTCAGAGCTTTGGAAGCAAAGATCACTTTTCTTTCAAAAACAGTAAAAAATTACAAAGTTGCTAAGCATTCTGGCAGCACTTGTGTTTTTTCCACTCACTTCCTTTGATATACATTGATTTAGTGCTGACTTCCTTTTCCTGCCCAGTGCTGGTGGCCTTTCCACAATAGTGGCTTGGGCTGGTGCCAGCAGGACTTGGGCTCCCTTTGGCCAAGCCTGGCATTGTGTCGGAAAGAGTGAAAGTCTGCTCCTGTGACTGAGTGCAGCCCCAGAGCATGCTGCCTTCTTCAGCTCCATACCACTTGGCTTCTCCTGGATGTCAGACCTGCTTGGAAAATCAGGTGATAGCTCTGAGCCATAGGTGATATTTTTGTTTGTGTGTAGTTCACCTCCCTCCATGAACTTCAAGCCATGCCAGCATTGGGGTTTTTTTTTCCCCTTCTGCAGTCCTCTGAAAGGTGTGTGCACTGGTTTGGAGTTAGCTTCTGCTAACTATTACTCCCACCTGGAGTACTGCATCAAGTTCTGGAGCCCCCAGGACAGGAAGGATATAGATGTATCCAGAGAAGGGCCAGGAGGATGCTCAGTGGCTGGAGCACCTCTCCTACCAGAACAGGCTGAGACAGTTGGGATTATTCAGTCTGAAGAAGAGAAGGCTCCCAGGAGACCTTCTTGTGGCCTTCCAGGATCTGCAGGAGCTACCAGAGGGCTGAGGAAGGACTTGTTAGGATGTCAGGTAGGGATAGGACTAGGGGAATGGACCCAAGCTTGAGGAGGGGAGATTTAGGTTGCATGTTAGGAGGAAGTTGTTCCCCAGGAGGGTGCTGAGCCACTGTGCCAGGTTGCCCAGAGAGGTGGTGGCAGCCCCAGCCCTGGCAGTGTTGCAGGCCAGGCTGGCTGGGGCTGGGAGCAAGCTGCTCTTAGTGCCAGGTGTCCCTGCCCATGGCAAGGGGGTTGGCACTAGAGGAGCTTTAAGGCCCCTGCCAACCCTGACAATTCTATGATCTTTGCCTTCACTCTTGATTACAATAACTTCTGGAGAAAATATTTTCCTTGGGAGAGAATTTGCTGATCTTCACCCATCTTTCCTAGCACCTGAGTACACACAGTTAATTAAAGACAGTGTCAGCACGGACACAGCTTGAGAGCTGATCTTCAGATGTTCTCTCTGACTTCATGCATTGGCTGCACCACAGCATTTCTTGGAGCTCACTGGGTGTCTTGGTGGGAGCTGCAGGTGGAAAAAGGGACTTTGTATCTTCCTGTTTCTGAAGTATCATCTTCTTTGATATCAGCAAGGCAAAAAACAAACCCATGGAGTGAAGTTTCTCTCAGCAGGTAGCACGAAAGGCTCTCCTTAGGTAGTACCATTAACAGATGAGTAAAATGTTTTTCTCATCCTTTGGCCCCTAAACATACTCTCTGTCCATCTATCTATCTCATCTATTAAACAGAAATCATAGAATTGAACTCACCCAAACTAGTCATATAATTTCATTTTTCACCCCCAAAACCAGAAATTTGGGAATTATTTACAGAGGTAATAGTGCTCTCATGTGATACTGAAATTGCTCACTGTCAGTATAATTAGTTCAGCTGATAATTGCTAGCAGGAATAGTGCTGCCACTGAAGGTGAATGATACCAGTTGAAGCAGACTTATAATTAAGACAGAAGATTGGTTGCCCTGAGAAGTGTTTTGTTTAGTGGAGATTAGCAGTGAAGTGAAGTTCATTCCCAAAAGGCAGGGATCCCTGGAGTCCTCTGCCTTCCCTGAGATACTGCAATTGTGCTGAGCAGGTTGAGTAGGAGAGGTTAGGAACAGGTGACTGCTCTGTGACGAGCTTCACCAGTAATCTTGGCATGTTGGGAATGATGGTACAGGTGCATCTCCTGGTTCCATTTCTGTCCAGCCTGTAAGGGTCACTCCAGGGCTGCTGTGCTCATAGAGGGCTAGCTTTGGATTTGGTGTGCTTACAGTCTGACTTCAGTAAGCATCAGTCTCACAGCTGCCTTTCTTTGTGGCCCAGGTTCCCAGAACACAGGCAGAAGTTCCCCACCTCCTGGCTACGTTCCCGAGAGGCAGCAGCGCATCGCTCGGCAGGGTTCCTACACCAGCATCAACAGTGAAGGAGAATTCATCCCAGAAACCAACGAGCAGTGTGTAAGTATAAGCAGTAGGATGACAAAAAGTCAGGTCAGTCTAGCTGTTAAGGAGTTCTGAAGCTCTCTGGATCCTCTTTTTCACTCCAGAATATTCCCTGGCTGTAGTTGGATTAGCACCTGCTGGTACTGCTTTGTTCATTTAAACTGTGTTTCAAACGTGGTTGTAGGTGGGTAAGTTCAAAGCCTTTGTTGGCCTGCCAGAAGCAGTTGCTCTGTGGATGGGGCAGTGTCTCTCTACCTCTGAATGAGCAGTTTTGGTGTTACACATGTATGCTCAGGTTTCCTATTACCAGGTTCCTGTGACCCTCTTTCATTTGAAACTCTGCTCTTCATTCAAAAAGTAGGAAGTAAGGTCAAAGGACAACTTGCAGGTGGAGGCAGCAATGCAGTAGCAGCAGCAGAGACTGTTCCTGAAGTCACTTAAGATCAAAATCCAGCACAAGGCTGACTCAGACTTTCATTTTTCACAGCAGAATCCTTCAACACTTAAAGCAGTGTCTCAAATTTGATATGTCCTTAACAATTTCTGTGGGAGATAAAGGGAAAATGCACATTCTAAATAGCTTTAGGCTCTCCTCTTCATCTGGAGGTCCTGCAGTCAAGCAGTAGTTGACTCTGATCCTCTTGCACAGCCTATTTTAGGCATTAAACTAATGTTGCCATTTGATTTCTTCTGTGTTGCAGATGCTGGACCCTTTAAGCAGTGCTGAGAACTCAGTGTCAGGAAGCTGTCAGTCCTTGGACAGGTCAGCAGACAGGTACAATTGTACAAGCTGGTAGAAACTTAGGTGCTCAGATTTCAATGCTAGTAGTACCTATGCAGAAGTCTGGTTTCCATCTCAAATTTTCTTGCAGAGAAACAGGAACTTATTTCCTACCTATATCCCAATATATTTCTTAGAATTAACTGTCTTAAAGCTCTTTTATTTTCTGTCAAAACCATACACCAACAAACTGGTGCTTCAGTAGCTGGATGTTATAAATACAAAGTTCTAAAGCATGCTGTCTGTGTGGAGCCTAGACTGAAAGTATTTAAATCTCTTTTAGAAAAGGCTCTACTTTCTACATTAAAAAAACCAACACAACTATTCTAAACCAACTACAGATATATATAATTACACTAGGTTCCTATGTCCTGCAAGATATAATATTAATTCCAATGGTAAAAATGAACAGTTTGTGGTACTCTGATGCTCTAGATCTTTTTCTTCCCTTTCTCTGCTGCTTGAGTTGTTGGTAGGCAACTGTAGGTCCTGTTAACTGCAATAGCCACTATGGTTTCCCAGCACCTGTAATATTACAGAATCACAGAATCATTCAGGTTAGAGAGACTTCTAAGATCATTAAATCCAACCATACATATCTCTACCATACCACTAAACCATGGCCCTAAGGAGAGCATCTAAATGTTTCTAAACCCCTCCAGGGATGGTGACTCCACCACCTCCCTGGGCAGCCTGGGCCCAGACTTAAAAACCCTTTCAGTAAAGAAATTCTTCCTTATATCTAATCTAAACCTCCCCTGGTGCAACTTGAAGCCATTTCCTCTCATCCTCATATTGGTCTTCAGCATGTTTTTAAGATGCTTTGGAGCTGATTCCTGTTGGTAAGGGTATGCTTTTATGTCAAGCACTTGAGGTTTGGTTTTGTAGCAGGGACAGGGATTTGAGAATCACCCTTACCAATTCATCACAGAATCCCAGCATGGTGAGGGTTGGAAGGGACCTCTGGGGATCATCCAGTCCAAGCCCCCTGCTCCAGCAGGCTCACCCCCAGCAGCTTGCCCAGCATCCCCTCCAGCTGCCCTTGCAATCTCTGCACACAAGGACACTCCCCAAGCTCTCTGGGCAGCCTGGGCCAGGGCTCTGCACCCTCACAGCAAAGAAGTTTCTCCTCCTGTTTAGATGGAACCTCCTAGTTTCCAGTTTGTGCCCACTGCCCCTTGGCCTGTCCTTGGGCAGCCCTGAGCAGAGCCTGCTAATATACAAGCTTCTATTTAAAGCCCTTGCAGGTTTCACTCTAGGAGCTAGCCAAACTTACTCTTGCTTCTTTCTTTACTAGTCCTTCCTTTCGGAAGTCACGGATGTCAAGGGCACAAAGCTTCCCTGATAACAGACAGGAGTTCTCAGGTATGTCAGTGTCCAGTATGAAGATTATTTGATCCAGACATGTTCTGCTATTCATTGATTTAGATTGTACAAATAGAACTGGGGGTAAGCTGATTGTAAAGCTATTAAGTTATTACCTCTGCCTAAAAAAACCCTGCCGTTCCAGGAAAATTGTGTCATTGGAATATAGACTTTGTGCAGGAGCCTCACTTCTCTTTTTGCATCTCCTTGCAGACCGTGAGAATCAGCTGTATGACAAAGCAGGGAAAGGTGGCACCTACCCTCGGCGCTACAATGTCTCCATGCAGCACAAAGACTACAACGATGGTGAGTTCTTTTCAGACCTTCGACTCCAGGCTTGCAAAAGAAGGTGAGGCAATGGCAACATCCTAGCTGAAGAGGCTGGAAGTGCTCTGATCCTTGCAGTTAGTGCTGGAGTTAATGTTAGAATGCATGATGCCATGTTTTCATCTCAACCCTTGATGGCTCTTTGTAATTCTTTCTTTACTCTGCCCTTTCTGGGGAGAATTCAGGCTGATTAGTGACTGCAAGGGTTGAGCAGTGGGCATAGTTATCAACTTTGGTCATATATAGTGGGTTCCTTCCTCAGGGTTTCACTATGCTTTGCTAATTCACTATGCAAACCTGCTTCTGGGTCTTCTAAATATACCAGTGACTTAAAGAATCACAGCTCTGCTTGTCAGATGGCTTTATGCAAATGAATTTCATAAGAGGTGCAAGTTATCATAATCTTTGTTTATTAGCAAGTCCAGGCATGTCACTTAGAAAGTCAGCCTGAGTAGCTGTTAACAAGCCTCAGAGCTTCTGTGGCAGTCTGTAAACCAGATTTTTGCTTTGGAAGGCAAGTTTAGATCTTGCACTGCTGCCCTGAGCCTGTTACAAAGTGTTCTCTCACTTACTGCTTTGGGAATGATCTAAAGCTGTACTGAACTGCAGCAGCAGCAGCCCTGAACTGTTATATTTTTGTATCATGCCTGTTTGGCAGTAGATTCTCCTCTGTGGGAACAGAGCAGAACATGATTTTTTTTCTCTTCCATTGCTCAACCTCCAGCCATTCCCTTCCACTTGTTAAGCATGCTATTTCCAACTTCCCTTTCTCCTCCAGGCAGGAGGACATTCCCTCGGATACGGCGTCACCAAGGGAATCTTTTCACCTTGGTGCCTTCAAGTCGTTCCTTAAGCACCAATGGAGAAAACCTGGGGCTGGCCCTGCAGTACCTGGACCCCCGAGGCCGCCTGTGGAGTGCTGACAGCGAGAATGCCCTCGGGGTGCAGGAGAGGAACATCCCTACCAAGTGTAAGCATCACCCTCAGGAGACCTAACTGGGGAAAGGCCTCCTGGGCTTATGAGCATTGAACTCCAGACCCTATATATCTAGATATATTTAGAGCTATATAGCTCATATATATCATCTAGGTGATGTATGTGAGTTCACAGAGACCTTCTTGTGGCCTGCCAGGATCTGCAGGGGACCTACAAGAGGGCTGGGGAAGGACTTTTTAGGATGTCAGGCAGTGATAGGACTAGGGAGAATGGACACAAGCTTGAGGAGGGGAGATTTAGGTTGGATGTTAGGAGGAAGTTGTTCCCCAGGTTGCCCAGAGAGGTGGTGGCAGCCCCAGCCCTGGCAGTGTTGCAGGCCAGGCTGGCTGGGGCTGGGAGCAAGCTGCTCTAGTGCCAGGTGTCCCTGCCCATGGCAGGCACAGGGCTTGGGGCTAGAGGAGCTGGAAGGTTCCTTCCACCCCTGACAAGTCTATGATTCTGTGATATATGTATAAAACCACAACTTGATTTTCACAAACCATCTTGTGATATGGTTGTGTTCTAAGACTTAGTCTTGTACTGGGAGCTGGCCTTCCCTTTAGAAAGCATTGGAAATTCAGCTAAGAAGTGAAAAAACCTGTAAGTTTATTGGGTCTAGATGACCTACAGGGTTCTTCAGACAGTCAGACAAGCTTGTTTATTTTGTTGGTAAATTGTTTGGAGTCAGGCTTGTGGATTACAGTTATTTTACTAGTTAAGGGCTGTATTTATTTCATTTGCTCCTTAGTAGGAAGATTTAGTTCTGTATTAATAGCATCTCTGTATTGGCTTTGGGGGAACTTTGTATTATAAAAAAACCAAATGGGATATAGATCCTTCCTGATGAATTTCAGCTATCCCATACATTAATTTAAGGATCAAAATGAAGGCATTAATGCAGCAGAGTAAGCAACACACTGAAACACAGACTGGCAGTAAATCTGATTAAATTAGACACGGCAAAGCTGATCTCTCAGCTCTTCTGCATGTTCACACTGTCCAGATGGCAGGTTCCTGTCTTTGGTTTTAGAGTTTCTTGTTAGATACAACATAATTGGATGCATTACACTGCCTGAGTCTGCTCATGTCATTTGCAGAGTTAGAGCTAAGCCACTGGTCTTGGGCTAATATGCTTTGGTCTGGAAAACTGAGCTCAGGTGTTAATCTCTGGGTTAGGAGTCTGCTGCTTGTGCAACCTGCTAGCCAGTACTGTAGAACAGTGAGAACTTACAATTTCCTGCTGGTATAACCTCCTGCTGGGGTAGTGGAGGTGGCTGCTTCAGCTGGTTCTCATGTCTGTTTTTCCTGGAGTCTGACTGTTCAGCAGGTGAAGAAAATACCTGCACTGTGCTTACATCATGACCCCTAACTTACCAAAGACTTGTGATTTTTCTGCTGTAGAGATAACCTTGCAGTGAAATCCTTCCCACAGAAGGAGGAAACCCAAACTAACCAGTGCTTGACAAAGAAGTAGTGTCCTTCAAGTTATCCCAGAAGCTTAACAGTCATTCCCAGCTGGGTGGGATTGATTTAGCAAGGCTGACCCAGCTCTTCTTCATCTGATGCATGATCAAGTGTTGGAAGATGCTGTTTAATTGATGCCCTAACTCTTAAGATAGTGATGTTGTATCCCAGTTGGATTTTGATGGGACACCAGGCAGCAGGTCCTGAGAGTCTGAATAGTAGGATTGTGTTCAGATTTCTGCCACTAACTTCCTTATACTAGGAGAGTGCCTGATGTCTGTTTCTTCAACCACAAAATAATCTGTTTCAGTCCCAGTATGATGGAGACTGATCTCTGAAAAGATCACCATTATCTTTAAATAGTGTAATGAAAGGAGAAATTGATCCTGTTCTTTTTTAGCTCCCAGTGCTCCACTCAACTGGCGACGAGGGAAGCTGCTGGGCCAGGGTGCCTTTGGTCGTGTGTATTTGTGCTATGATGTGGACACAGGCAGAGAGCTTGCAGCTAAGCAGGTCCAGTTTGACCCAGAGAGTCCTGAAACAAGCAAGGTAATTCTCATTACAGCTTCTGAAATGCATTGTGCAGACTTTGAGAGCCTGCACAAGTGCCTCTGTCTGTCTATCCTCGAAAGCTAGTGTCTTGTTTGGTTTGTGCTAGGGTTTCAAGTCATGTGGAGAGGAGTAAGAGTCATTTAAAAATGACTTTTCTGTATTATTAACTTCAGCCTGAAACTAAAATCCATTTTCTGGCTTCACTTTTGGCTCTTCCCTCTCAGCTCTTTGGTTTGTTGCCAGGTTACTTGAGGAATCCTAGACTGCCCTGTGTTCCTGGTTAGACATGGATGGGAATGAAACTAAACCCAGCAAGACTAGGACTTTTTTCTTTTTTAAACAAAAAAAGCTGCATGCACTTGCAGAACTCACTTTCTGGGCTTATATGGTAGGTCCTGTATCAAGAGTATTGATTAGCAGTTTCTGCTTCTGAATTCTTCGTGTGCTCAAACTAAACTGAGCTATGTGTAAATAATCAAGAACAGTGACAACATGTTAGAAGTAGTGGAGATGGGAAGGGGCACCTTGAAATTGTAGTGTAGCAGATGCCTCCCTGCACAGTGGATGCAGCTGGAATGGCTCTTAGATTCTTTGTTTTAACAATGTACCAATTTCCTAATATTGGACAAATTCACTTTGAGCTGAAATCACTGATCCCTGAAGATTTAATTATGGCATGTTGGTGCCAAGCTAAGTCCTAACATGGTAAGTTGTAAGTTATGCCATGTGTCTGTTGTAAATCAGGCAGGAACTCTGAGCCAAGAGTGAACAGGCTGGAAGTATTCTGAGGGCACTAGAAACTCCAAACCTTCTCCTATCAATTGGTCTGTTTAAGCAGCTTCCTCTAGTTCCATGTATCTCTGCAGCAGCCAGGTCCTTGCTCTTGGAAGAGCTACATCCTCTCCCAAAGGGAGAGCAGTGAACCTGGCACCTTGCAGTGGCAGGATTGGAGAGAGTCAAGTGGGACTAATTTTGAGGAAACTATCATTCCTATTTCCATAAATCCTCAAACTCTGGTGCTTTTGGTGTTCAGCCTGTTCATTCCCTGGATTCAGCAAGAACCTGATACTTTTCCTGGGCAGCAAACATCTCTGATTCAGTCTGAAACTGTTGGATAGCCTTTTTGCCTTTGCACTGTGATACCCTGTTGTCTGTGGCAGGAATAAGGCAGAGAATCACTTTCATGTGCATAGCTGCAGAGTCTTTGAAGTAAATGAGAGAGGAAGCCATTTCTAAGGTTGATTGAAGTCAAACCATCGGTGTGAACAGGACTGAGTGAAAAAGTTGTTAGGAGCTCCTAGCACCTGTAGTCTTGCTATCTAATGGGTTGAGGTTCCTACAGAAAGGTTCCTAGCAGTTCTGTAACTGTGTCTGCAGAGCTTTTTCATCATTGAAACTAACACTTCTTGCCCTCAGCTTGGTAGTAAGGTTTTATCTGCGTGAGGGTGAAGAATGCTTTCAAACCTACTTAGCTATAGCCATTCAGCTGACAGGATTAAGACAAGAAAAAGGTTTTTCTGGTACAGAGTCCCTATATGCTAGTGCCTGTGTTGTAGCCATCATACCTTCTGCACCAGTGCTTCCCTGCCTAAGGATTAATGTGGAGCATTGGCCACCTTTGCCTTTCCCAAGAGGCAGCTAAGCCAGTGCCATACATTAGACTTCTTCAGTGTAGCTGTGGCCTCAACTACAGTGACATGGACAGATTTATTAGGATGAAATATTTCCTGGGTCTGGAACCTTCACTTCTCCTTCAACATCCATAGGAAGTAAGTGCCCTGGAGTGTGAAATTCAGCTGCTGAAGAACCTGCAACATGAGAGAATTGTTCAGTACTATGGCTGCTTACGGGATCGAGCAGAGAAGACCTTGACCATCTTCATGGAGTATATGCCAGGGGTAAGAGCTGACACAAGCAGCACAGTCAGAGATGGGTGAGATAAGTGGGTTTGTTAGTGGGTTTATTATTTGCTGTGATTACCCTAACTATGTCATCCACCTTGGGCCCCCTTAGGTATGCCCCTTTCTCATTCTGGATTGTGATGCCAACACTTCCTTTTTAGTCGTGCCCAAATCACCTCTTGGATGGGTGTTCTTCAGTATCTTGTGCTTGATACACATTCTCTTCATTAGTCACTAAAGCCAGTTCTTTCCTTCAGTTTAAATTTGCTCTACCAAAGTACTTCAGAGGACTTGGGCCAACTTGGAAATCAGACTAACCAAATTAGCAGCCAATTAGGCTAAAACTGGCCCTGCAAAAGGGGAGACTTTTGACCTGGATCAGTCTGCTGAACTATTTTATTGCTTGTCTTCACAAACAGTTGTAGCAGAACAGCTCAAGGATGGAGGAGGCTGACAGACTCTCCTTCAGCTCTTTTTGCTGTAAAGAGTGTCCTTGCTTTTCTTGAAAGGGAGTTCTTAGGGCAAGATGCTCTGAGAACCTCACAGAAAGGCTTTAGGAGAGGCCAGAATTCACGACTCTGCTGGTTGAGTGTGTAACCCAGTCCCAGCTCATGGGGATTGCATGGAGACTGCAGGCTCTGTGCTTTGCCATTCCTTTGCCAATCCCTTCTGTTTGCTTCTGGTGCAGGGCTCAGTGAAGGACCAGCTGAAGGCCTATGGGGCTCTCACAGAAAATGTTACCCGCAAATACACGCGCCAGATCCTCGAGGGAGTCTCCTACCTTCACAGCAACATGATTGTGCACAGGGACATCAAGGGTGAGATCAGCTGGTGATTTGTGTGTATACCATGTGCTAAAGGGCCTCTGAAAAAAAGAAACCACCTGTGAAGAATTCAGGATCCAAGCTAGGGCCTCTGAACACTGTCTGCTCAGTTGTGCCATTTTGGTCTTACATCCACGTGCAGGGTTTAGGGAAGATCATGTTCTGGGCTGGGTAAGGGAGGTTTGGCTGTTCTCTCTACAGGACCTGAGAGCATAGTAGTTGGTTATAGTAAGACTGGAAGCCTCTAATTCTTAGGAACACTCCTGTCCTAAGTCCTCATCTCTCTCTCACACCCCAGCAAAATGAGACTGAGTTGCTGCCCGACTTCCACTGCCACCTGACTTGCACTGCCCCCACACAAGGCATACTCATTTCTCTGTGGATTCCCTTCTGATTTCCTCTCTTCTTGAACCAAATACCATTTCTCAGGTGGTAGGCATGCTCACTGCCATGAGAGCTCCATGCCTGCCCTTGGTAATCCTGCTTAACCTTGGGCTCTTGTGATTGTGCTGTCTCCTTCATGTACAAAACCTCCAATTTTCCATACAGAGCCTCTTGATTAGTCCTTAATCTTCCTCTTCCCAATATAACCCCATGGAGCCAGCCAGTCTCCTTAAGAGTTAATGTCAACAGATGTGGCAGACAGCACACTATTTTTTCTGTGCTCTAGAGGGACCAGGAGGGTTACTCACTGCAGGAAAAAAACCCTCTTGTTCCTGCCTATAAATCTTCATTGCATCCCCTCTAAACTGGCAAAGGGGAAATGAGCTGCTGACTCTTGAGTAACACCTTGTATGCTGCTTGTGTGGTGCTCTTTATCAAATGATTTCCTACCTGCTGGGTTAGTTACTAGTTTGCACACATCTAAGCCAAACTGTGGACAGACTTGTGCTGAATTCAGCTCTTCCAGTGGGGAAGTGATAAAGTTCTCTCCCAGCACAAGGGGATTTTATCTGAGGGCAGAAGGATTTCACATAGACACATACCAGATAATAGCAGCACAGGATTCTTGATCTTAGTGAGGCTTTGGAGGAAGAATTGGTTTTGCTGTCTAAGCCTTAGTCTGTGTCCACATACAAGCTAAACTCTTTAAGTTTGCTTCTTTCCCTGGTGCTTTGTGTTCAGGACCTCTGACCAAGTAAAGCAGAGATTGACTTGTTATAGGAGTTCAAAGTGGTTTAATTAGCTACATGTGTTCCCCAGCTGACCAGAAAGCCATGGTTCTACTCAGCAGAGCAGCATCCCAGTGAAACCCTTTTCTACCCAGCTATGAAGTCCCTCAGCCATTGGCCTGGGGGCCCTGCATAGGCTGTCAGAGCTGTTTACAGGCAGTGTAACAATGATGGTGCTGACTCAGCTCACATTTCCCTTCCCCCTTCACTTCCTTGTGTTTTTCCCCTGAAGTTTTTCCCATTTGCAGCCATTAGCAATTGGCTTGTCTACAACCTAAATTAAAGCCCTGATGTTCAGCAGGTCACCTGAGGCTTAATGGGGAAGAAGCCATACCATGAGCAGGGGTATTTCTGGGTTGGCTATCAGATCCCAACAGCTGGATTGCATGAAAACAGCTGTCTCTATTCTGTGTTTGTTTTGTCCAGGAGCCAATATTCTCCGTGACTCTGCTGGGAATGTGAAGCTTGGGGACTTTGGGGCCAGCAAAAGGCTGCAGACAATCTGTATGTCTGGAACAGGGATCCGCTCTGTCACTGGCACACCATACTGGATGAGCCCGGAGGTGATCAGTGGAGAAGGCTATGGAAGGAAAGCAGATGTATGGTGAGGCTTTAACTTGCACTCTGTAGATCAATTTACAACTTTCCTGGAGTGAGATGAGAGATATACATTCTGTCATCCCTAAATCAGACTTTTGTCTGGATCAAAAGTTGAAGGCCAACTGAAGTAGTTGATTTGAAGTCAAGACGTGACCTGCTGCAGGCTGTGCTTTGCCATGTCAACATGCAACGGCTCATTGAGTTCTTCAGGAACAATTTCCACTCCTTCCTCCCTCAATCTCAGAGTTGATTTTCCCTTTTCTGCCTGCTGTGAGCTTTCCATCCTTCATAGAATCCCAGCATGTTAAGGGTTGGAAGGGACCTCTGGAGATCATCTAGTCCAACCCCCCTGCAAGAGCAGGAGAACCTAGAGCAGCTTGCACAGGATGTGTCCAGTCAGGTTTGGAGTATCTCCAGAGAAGGAGACTCCAGCAGCTCCCTGGGCAGCCTGGGCTCCAGCACCCTCAAAGGAAAAAAGTTCCTCCTCATGTTCAGCTGGAACTTGCTGGGTGCTAGTTTGTGTCCATTGCTTCTACTCGTCAGTGGGTACCACATCCTTCTTAAATCCCTTGTAAGAGAGACTGAAGGTTGGTTAGGGAGAGTCCATTCATGTGGTTATAAAATGAGAGGGATGGTTATAACATACTGGATATGAAAGGAAAGATGCCTAAACCTGGAATAACACAAAAGATACAGGTCAGGGCAGAGGTGATCTGCAGTGTGCATGAATGGAAACTGCAGCCATGCTATTATTGGCATAGCCTTTATTGAAAGGAAAGAGCAAAATGATCCAGTGTCAAAATGTTAGGTGAGATGATAAAACTAAACCAAGTGACAGTGACAAAAGGTATGTTTGTCTCTCCCCAGTAAAACTAAGTGCTTTTTCCTGTACAAGCAGTGAGTGGAAACACAGCTGAACTGTGTTTTGCCTGCAAAGAGTTAAGTTGTGCAGACTCTGCCAGTTGGGATGCTTGGGGAAAGAATGGAGCACGTGCCCTTCCCCCTGGGTTGATGCAGTTGTGGATTTCCTCTTGGAGCTGACATTGGTCCATTCCCATCAAAGAGCCTCTGCTGCTGGCTGCCCTCCAGCTCCTCCAATCCCAATCATTACTTAGGGGAGGTCAGAATTTTCCAGTGTGGTGTTAGTCCCAGGGTGGGTGCCTATGGCCAAGAGGCTCAAAGACGTAACAGATCTATCCCCCTGGCTTGCTGCCACTGCTGCAGGCCCCTCTCCAATTTTCTTTTTCCTAAATAGCAGAATATGTGAGCTATTTGTTATTGCTGGAGTGACTTGACATGAAAAACATTCCTGCTGTTTGCTGAATATCTTCAAGAAACCGGATCTGCTTCAACGGTATAAATCAGTCTAAACAATAATATATCCCTGCTTGCTCTTGAGCAAGCCCCCAGCACTTCAGCACACATGGTTTGCATTTTCTGTACTCTCTTCTAGGGAGCCTGAAATGGCTGGAAACCAGTGTACAATTTTCACATTGGATTTTAAACCTTGTCAAGAAGTCATTTCTTGCCTATCCACTGGATTTAATGCCTTCCCTTCCTTGCCTTGGCAACTGATGCAAGTCTGCCTCTGCAGATGGCTTTTCACTTCAAAAGAGGGTTTGGTTTTCAAGGTAGAAGAGGCAGTTCTGCCTTTTTAATGAAATGATGTGATCAGAACACAGGACTGGATATTGGAAGTTCACTAACTGCTTTTGCTTAATCTGTGGCCTGAGGGAAGCAATTAATCCTCTTTGAACAAAACCCAATCACTGCAGTACTACAGCAACCCATCTTCCCTCTGAAAGTATTGGTGTCACACTTGCATCTGAAAGGTGGCTCAGCCATGGCCATCTCCTTAATCATGTTCTTGCCTTGAAGGAGCCTGCAGAGCCCCATGAACTTTACCAGGAGTTTTGCCTTAATGTAATGATGCATTTGCCCTTCTGGCATTTTAACTTACTGCCTTCTCCCTTTGGAGCTGTTAAGGCTTTAATTAATTTTCTGAGTGACTACACTTCTTAGTTTCTTGTGAAGTGGAGATAATAGGTTGGGGTTGAGGTTTTTTTCCCCCACATAGGCATTCTGAGGCTGTGCACTGAAGAGACATTTTGCTGAAATGGCTTTCTGGGGTCAACCAGCTCTGATTCACTGGACCTTGGTTCAAAAGTATGTTTTCTACTTTGCAACTCAACGTGTGCCCTTGAGGTGTAACAGCAGCACCCAAAATATCACTGAGGTCAAACAGCACCTTCAGGGACATCTCAGGTGCACCTCCTGTCCCTTGTTGGTAGTGCAAATGTTTACTATGAGTAGAAGCTGAGCAAAGCAGAGCTGGACAGATGGCACTCAGTGTAGTAAGAAGCCCAGTGGAAAGCAGGCTCCCTGTCTCAGCACTTCCCTGCTAGCCTGACAGCAGCAGAAGCAGCAACACTGGCAGCTCTGGCTCTGAATCTGGGCACATGTGTGGTTTGCTGAGCACAAAGCCATTTGACAGCTGTTAGCTGAGCAGTACCTGGATGTTGGCAGCATTACTGTNTTATCAGCGCACTTGGAAAAGGCGCTGAGGAGGAGCATGGATGGAGCCCTCCCTGGAGCTTCGTTCGTGAAGCCTAGCCATACAATCCTCACTTATCCTTTTTTCTACCCACCCCCCCCATCTGCTTTTCCAGGAGCCTTGGTTGTACTGTTGTGGAAATGCTGACAGAGAAACCACCCTGGGCAGAGTACGAAGCCATGGCAGCCATCTTCAAAATTGCCACCCAGCCAACCAACCCCCAGCTGCCTTCCCACATATCCGAACCCTGCCGGGACTTCCTCAAGCAGATCTTTGTGGAAGCCAGGCACAGACCCTCTGCTGAAGAGCTGCTCAGACATCAGTTTGCACAGCTCCAGTATTGAATTACCTCCCTTGCTAGCAGCTCCTGCTGGGCTTTCAGTGCCCCGTCTGGTCTGGTTGCAAGTGCCCATGGTGGTGCTGCATCTTCAACATGCCAACTCAGCTCTCCTAGTCCTTTGGGGAAGTTCTGCCAAGGAACCTAGGGTTTGCTCTTGTGCCTGATTGACCTTTGTTTGCTGGACTAATGTTTATTCTACCAACAGCTGTCCAAAGAGAGCTGCATTCTTGCCCTAGTTAACCTTGATGTGAAATTGCAGCTGGCTGCATGTTTTCTGCAGGCCCAAGAAGGACAATGGAAGAGATGTCTCCTTGGTTGAACAGAGAAGAAATCCGAACCAAAGTGGGAACTGCAAGAACCTCACTCTTCAGAGCAGAAATGTGCAACAGTCATCCAGACCAGCTCTCTCTACTTGTGGGTTACTGGTTTCCAGACTGCTAGGGCTTCAGAGGCATCCAGCAAAAAGCCATGTGTCATTGAGCATGCGCTCGCTAGATAATGATCTATTTTTCTTCTTAAGTATTCAGCATCTGAAGGTGTTCAGAAAATATTGATTCAAAAGTATGTGAATAGTGTTATTTTATAATGAAACCATGGATTTTGGGGGTGGGGGGTGAGGGAGGGCTTTCTAGCTAAATGTCAGGATAATCAGAAATGTTTTGGCAGAATGCAATCGCTCCAGAGCCTGAGATAAAGGCTCTCCCCACTGGGATTTTCTAATCCCACTGGATTGGAAAATCCACAGCTTGATTTCCAAGGCTTGATCTGTCCTAGTATTAAGACAGTGTCTCTTAGTTTGTGTCCTCATAGCCAACTAACCTGTGCTCCTGCTTCATCTCCCTGGGACTGCTGGGTCTGGACAAAACCCTTCTGGAAGGAACACCTTGATGTCACACCTGTCTTTTTGGCTGGTAACTTTTTACCATCCTTTAAACCAAAGATAGTTCATCTGGTGCCCAGGAATTTTACTTGAGGAAATCTTGGAGGACCTGGCCTAATGGAAAATGGAGTTTTTCATGGGGAGAATTAGCTGGACACTAGTTTGACTTGTGCACAGTAAGTTAGAATCAAGCTCAATCCTTCCCTTGAGGGTATTTTGTTTTACAGATGTGCAAGTGTTCATTTCATTTAAGATTCCCCTAATGTTTTCTGGCCCTGTTCAAAGAAGCTGTTGTACAAGTGGAGGCAAACAATGAACCAGAGAGAATATTTGTGATGCTAGGGTATCTCTGAGATGAACTGGAGATCCCCAGGCAGATACCAGCAAATGTACCCATGTGATTTGGCATCTGAAAGGTACCACATCTCTTCAGAACTGAGTTCCTGATGGCTGACTGCTCTCAAATCCTGTAGGGTGATTTGGGGGCACTAATAGTCCTTATTTCACTCCTAAAGACCAGTGGGATTCATGGAGTAATTAGAAGTGATCTGTGTGAAATGAAACTGAGAAAAGCAAATGTATTATTAACTAAAATACTGCTTTCCAGAGCAATGCTTAAGGTGTCCTGCTCTTGTATTGGGAACCATAGTAAAGCTCCACATACCTCCACTCATATCCACCAGGAAAACTTGCAAATTGCTTTCAGAATGCAGTAAAATGAACAGGTTTGAAGGGAATGCTAATAGCAGGATAAGCTTTCTTGAAACCAAGCTTCTTCACCACATGTTAAATACTGTGTTGAATTCAAAAGAGTTAAAAAAGAACCCTAAAAAAAAAACCCAACCAACCAAAAAAAGCCCTGAAAGAGTTGAACAGAAGTGTTTTCTCTGTGCCCAGCTCACAGCAATGTGTAAATGGTTAAAGCTTTTGAATGGTTTCCCTTTCAGGCTCTGCTGCACTACTCCAAGGATGCACTCTGTAGGTTGCAGGCACTTCGAGGCAGATCTGTTCCATAACTTGTTTAATTCTAGGGAGAGCACTTCTGTTGATCTTTTCCAAAGCTGCAACTTGACTCCAAATCATGAAGACACCTGGCCTGCTTTTTGGCCTGCACTTGACTGTCTCTTGCCCCAAGGGGAAGCAAGGGCATGACCCTTCTGCTCTGCTTTAGGGAGGCTTTTACACTCCTGTGCTGTGCGGTGAGCAGCTCTGTGTGCTGCAGAGCAATGGCAAACCCTGCCTGTAGCCTTGCTGGCAGAAGTGGGGTGGTCAGCACTTCCAGTGGGGCCTGATAGCACTCTTCAAGCCTTGCAACTAGCACCTAAATATACCAAAGATTGGAAGCTTTCCTTGCTCCCTCTTCAGCCTGCAGGCATACAGCAGCGATCCAGAGCGCAGTGCTCCTGTCTGCATAGGTTTCTCTCTACCCTTGGCTTGTCCTCACCAAACTGAGACCTCCTTCTGTGGTTTTTCCTTGCTATCCCACATGTTGTGTTTTGGGAGAAACAGGGCATGAGGAAGTGGTGTCACTTTGAATGTTTCAAAGCAACTAAATCCTCAGGATCTGTTGTGGCTTTTACCTCATACGCATCATGGAAGGCTGTGCCAGAGCAGAAGGAGCATCCTGGACTGATGGGCTCAGTCTTCTCCCCAGCCAGAGCTTCTGGTCCTTGCCACCACCTATGCTGAAATGTGCCTACTCTGTGTATACACACAATTGTATTCCAGTCTGTAGTAATGGAAGCAAATAGCAACTGTAGAGTGCCAGAGAACATGGGGTGCCAGCTTGGACTTGCTGTGTTCCAGTACCTGACCCAGTGCCACCCGTTCAGCACAGGAACAAGCCAAAGCATTACTTGTCTGTTTGGAGATGCACTTTTCTGAATGTAGTTTATATTGCTCTTTTTTAGCTCTTTTTACATCATGTAAACAGTGATGCCTCATACTTTTTGTTTTTGTTGTTATTTATATGGTAAAAGATCATATTTGGTGATTTTTATATATATCGACTCGACTGTTACGGGGCTGGGGGGGGGAGGAGGGGAAATCAATTTGACTCCTTTAGGAATTTCAAAAGGAAAAAGAAAAGCAGCTGGTTTTGCAGAGAATTTGCTGATGGTTTATAACAAGTAGAGCCAAGCCAAAATGCCTTCTTTGTTTCCTCACAGCCTTGGTTATGGAAAAGGAAGATCTGGACTCCTAAGTCCACTGCTTACAGTGAATAAGCTTAGGGCTGTGACACTTAACACCACAGCCCTAGCAGCACAAAAGGTTCAAGTGGACAGAAATGTCATTATGCCTCTCAATTGAATTACATCTGGCCTCTTGAGCCTGGCAGAGTGGGGAAAAAACTGGGGGTAAACTCATTTAGGGGAGAGTGGAGGGAGGAGTACCAGGCTAACAATAAGCTCTTGTGTCCATTCCAAATGTCATGGTGTGCTTTCTGCTGAGCCTTCCAGGGAGGGATAACCAGTGAATATTGACCACTGGGATCATTCATGGAAAGTGTTGCAGAAATAGAGAATATTCTGTTGGAAGAAAATCTTCTAGGAGTCCTGTCATCCTGAAACAGTTGAAACCAAGGAGGAAAATGTCTGAGATTCCTATTGGAGAGGAATTTGGGGGTTTTGGCCGTCCCTGAGCTTGTTAGGAAACAAACTGTTGGCATTTTGGGCTTGGTGTGACGATTCTGTGCATTCCAGGTTATGTGCTGCTTCTCCAGTCAATCTGAGCTTTGCCTCTTCTAAGGGCAGGAGGTTGCAGCCAGTTGGATTTTTGGGGTTCATGCTTTTGGAGCAGTATTCCAAAGGAACTTACAAGAAGGCTGCAGAGGGCCTGTTTGCAAAGGCCTGCAGTGAAAGGACAAGGGGCAGTGGTTTTAAATTGGAGAAGAGTAGATTTAAACTGGACATTAGAAAGAAGTTCCTCCCCACGAGGGTGGTGGAACACTGGCCCAGGTTGCCCAGGGAGGTGGTTGAGTTGCCATCCCTGGAGGCATTGCAGGTGAGGCTTGCCAGGGCTCTGGGCAAGCTGCTCTAGTTGGGGATGTCCCTGGCCACTGCAGGGGAGTTGGACTAGATGAGCTCCAGAGCTCCCTTCCAACCCAAACCAGTCTAGGATTCTATGTTCCAAACAGTTCCCATTGCCATTAGTTACCAAAACCAAATTGTCCAAGAAGGAAATTGGTAGCTGCTCAGGTGAGACATGTTCTTGCCAGGGTGACTGTGAAACCTCAGCAGATGGATCCATCCCTGCTGTACAGGCTTTTTGTAGGAGCCAAAGATCCTTAGAGCTGGGCAGGGAGGCTGAGTGAGATCCCAGGGAGTGGTGCTTAGGCTCATAGCTGCTGGATGGAAGGGTTTTATGTATTCTAATACATAACCCAGTGTATAGATAACAGTCTGGTGACTGTCACCTTGCTTCCTGCCCTTGGAGCTCACTTTAAAGCCAATCTGCCTCCCAATTTCCAGAGGAAAAAAATACCAATGTCCTATGCTTTAATGGTGTTTAGGCTTCAGGTTGTTAAACTCCAGCCTTGCTTAGGAGCAAAACCTCCCTGAGCAGCTCTGAATTGCCCAGGTAGGAAAGGTGGCTGTGCCTGGAGGGCAGCTCAGATCTGTCAGGAGCTGTGCAGAGCAGGGAGGAGCTGCTTTAACCTGGATTGTGCAGAAGACCTTGAAGCAGTAGTCTCTATATAGTGACTGGGGGCTTGCAGTGCAAAGCCAGGCCAATGTATCATTTTATTTACAATAAAATTATCATTTATATGAAAGCCTTTGTGCTGGTGGTGCTTTGGAATGTACTGTCCTGTTCTCTCTTGAGTGGTGCCTCAGGAGAAGTGGATTAAGACTTTTAACTAGTTTTTCCTTCTAACCAAAGACCTTAACTGAAGAAGATTTTTTTCCTTTCAGGAATGTATTCTTTGGGACAGCTGGAGAAGTGTCCTCTTTGTGAAGCAGTGTTGGGTCAGGTAAGCATGTGTCCTCCACAAGGCTACCTCTGAGGAAGGTGACAGTCATCCAGTCTCACTCTTCCAAGAGAGAGGTAGAATGGCTCCATCCCTCTCCTTATGGGATAGAAAGAGCACCATCCCCCTTTCACCTTGCAGGAGAGGAGCTGGGTGGGTTTATTGGCTCTTCCACGTGGAGATTGTGCTGATGGGGAGCAGGAGCTGAGGTTTGCACTTGGATTTTGCTGTGGTGATGAGGAGTTCCTTAGCCCAGGTCTCAGTCTGTAAGTGTTCCTGATTCATCAGTGCTTAACAGGGGAGGTGGGCATGGGGTGGGCAGCTGGTAACCAGCCCAGGAGGGGATGGATGGTGTGATATGTATCATTCCCTGCTCTGTTTTGCTTCAGCTGGCAACTCCAGGGAATAGCCCAGAGTAGCTTTGGCTCTAGCTTGTGAAGTCCAGGCTCCTTGATACATCTATTTACTCCAAATACCTGGAAAGAGTTAAAGGCTCCTGAATTGGATCTCCTTTGGATGTCTTGTGAAACTTGGGAGAAGTAAGGCCTCTCTCTGCACTTCAGACAAATGTTGAGATGTCATGAGCTCCCTTCCAGAACTGAAGCCTCCCAGCAAAACTGGAGGGAGCTGGGGAGTCTTGCACTGAGCCTAGCAGAGAGCTGGGACAGGATAGGCTTCACTGTCCCAGAGCAGGGCAAGGGAATGGAGAACCACATTGCCATCTGGGACAGGATAGGCTTCACTGTCCCAGAGCAGGGCAAGGGAATGGGGAACCACATTGCTATCTGGGACAGGATAAACCCCAGAGTAGGGCAAGGGAATGGGGAACCACATTGCCATCTGGGACAGGATAAACCCCAGAGCAGGGCAAGGGAATGGGGAACCACATTGCCATCTGGGACAGGATAAGCTTCACTATCCCAGAGCAGGGCAAAGGAATGGGGAAACCCCTTGCCAAGTATTTTCAGACTCTATTTTATTTTCCAGTGTGCTATCTTAGGAAAGGACAGAAATAGTGCTCCTAGAAACTTCATCTACACTGCTTGCTGAAAGGCTCCTTTTTTCTTTCTGCTCACTGTTGGTGCAGCTTCTAGTCGTTGGTGTCACAGTCACTTGAGCAGTGGTCTGAATGCCACCATGGTCCTTTGAGATGCTGGCCACAACCTTCCCTCTCATCACCTTTCCCCAGGCCATGGTAGAGCTAGTTGCTCCCTCAATTAAACACAGAAATGCTTGTTAAGGTAGAATGTGAGCAAATGAGACAAATGGGTTAAGAAGCTAGTGCAATAGAAGCTCCTACCCATGAAACACTGGAGGGAAAGGACAAGGGGCAATGGTCTGAAATTGGAGAGGAGTAGATTTAAACTGGATATTAGAAAGAAGTTGCTCCCCACGAGGGTGGTGGAACACTGGCCCAGGTTGCCCAGGGAGGTGGTTGAGTTGCCATCCCTGGAGGCATTGCAGGTGAGGCTTGCCAGGGCTCTGGGCAAGCTGCTCTAGTTGGGGATGTCCCTGGCCACTGCAGGGGGGTTGGACTAGATGAGCTCCAGAGCTCCCTTCCAACCCAAACCAGGCTAGGATTCTAGGATTCTACGAAACAAGGACATGTGTGGTGCTTGTGTTCCAAAACAGATGAGAACCAGACAAGTGGAGTTGTCCCAGAGCAAAAATGTCTGGTGGAAGCAGAATTAACCATCTCCTGCTGCTTCCTGGCACCCTCCTTGGGTGTGCTAGGACCTGACAGCCCTACCTTTGCTGAAGGAGGGATGTGGAGACTCTCAGTTACCTTTGCCTGAGGAGCTCCTTCCCAAAGCTGATGTCTTCGTTGTCGTTTCCACTCTGAGTCTTCAGTGGTAATTTTTGCTTTATGAGGTTCACATCTTTGACTTCTGTGGTATGACAGAATCATTCAGGTTGGAAGAGACCTCTAAGGTCATCAAGTCCAACCATCAACCTATCACCCCAATGCCACAAAACCATGGCCCTGAGTGCCACATATACACAGAGTTTGTGGTGCTTCCAGCACTGCCCTGAGCAGCCTAGGCCAATGCTTACCCACTCTGGCATGTTTTCTCCTGACTCTTCTCCTACTCACCCCTAGCAAAAGTAAGTAGCTCTGTAGTAATTCTGCTTTCCATACACACAGAGTGTGTGGTCCTGATGGGAATCTGCACCATGCCTGTCTGTAAGTGGTGGCTGAGCAGGAGCTGGGAGAGGGAAAGGTCTGGAGCATGGGTTGAAGGTAGGAATGCTCAGCCATGGAACACTGCCCTACACACAAAAGAAATGTACCAGAAACCCTCTCCTGCCTGTTTGATTGTGGTAATTTGTGTTACATGCAGCCTGTGGCTGGGGGGAAGGTGACTTAGGGGATGTTTCCCCTCTAAACCCAGTTGTGAAGTTGGCTCTGGTGCACTGCTGTACCTCTTTCTGTTAGCATAGTAAAGTCTAAACTAGGAACAGTGTCTTCTGGATTTAATCTTGCTTGGGTGTGGGTGTATTGCATTCTCTCCAGGAAATGCTGGCCCTGAGAGCTCTCATGTCACTTCTCTTCTTGATCTCTGCCTAGTGCTCTGTGTCTTGCCCAAAAGTGGACATCTGGATGGTATGGATGTCTGTGGATTTTTACTGGTTTGGGGTTTTTCTTTTCCCAAAACTGTTTTTATTACATGCATCTGTTGGCTTGAATTTTTTAGGCTCTGGAAAATGTCCTTTCTGGAGCTAAAAGGCAGGCTGGTAACAGAAGCCCTGTGCTTGTGTGGTGTGGAAATGCAGAAGTAACTTGTGGGGTGTGTAGCACAACTAGAGGTTATTTGTTGCTCATCAGTAGTCTTGTTGCTTCAGTGGCAAGATCAGATCTGTGCTGAGGGGGAGAGGAAGTGCAGGTGGCAATGTGCCATGCTCTGGCCTTTGAATGAAGGGCTGGGGTAAGCATTGGAGCAGTCAGAGCTACAACCTGCAACAGCCTTTGGGCTGCTCTCAAAGCCATTGCTGGGAGCTCTTGCTACAGCCCTTGGGCTGCTCTCAAAGGCATTGCTGGGAGCTCTTGCTACAGCCCTTGGGCTGCTCTCAAAGCCATTGCTGGGAGCTCTTGCTACAGCCCTTGGGCTGCTCTCAAAGCCATTGCTGGAGCAATTGCTACAGCCCTTGGGCTGCTCTCAAAGCCATTGCTGGGAGCTCTTGCTACAGCCCTTGGGCTGCTCTCAAAGCCATTGCTGGGAGCTCTTGCTACAGCCCTTGGGCTGCTCTCAAAGCCATTGCTGGGAGCTCTTGCTACAGCCCTTGGGCTGCTCTCAGAGCCATTGCTGGGAGCTCTTGCTACAGCCCTTGGGCTGCTCTCAAAGCCATTGCTGGGAGCTCTCGCTGCATGGTCTTGGAGCCCAAGAGAGCTGTAATGTGTAATGTGGCTACAGATTTTGCTGCTTCTCTGGCTCCTCTGCTGGGGATGTTCTCTGCTGCTCTGCTTTCAGTATGCTGGAGCAGGAGAGAAAAGCCCTAACAGGGGCTGGGTCATGGCTTGAAAGAAACTTGAAGTGGTTGATCTGAACTGAGCACATGCACCATGCAGCATCCTGCCCAGGCAGCAGCTCTCTCCTTAGCTCTGGCTTCCCTTGCCAGATGCTGCAGGCTTCTCTCTGAACCCAGTGCCTGCACAGCTTCTGTCTCCATCTCACTCTGAAGCATCTTTGTCCCTGGCTGGTGAGGGATGCTGCTGGCCATTGCTGCTCAGCCTCAGCGGGGGCAGCCCCCACCCCTCTTTGCCAAAGGCTAGCTCCTGGCCACTTAGAAACCTCAAAGAAAAAGCTGTTCTCATGTTTGGTAGCTAACCTGTGGTCCTCCTTCTCTTCATGGATGTGTACACCCTGAAATCTTATCCCCAGCTGTGGATCTGAACATCCTGAAGCCTGGGAACTCAGACTTACAGCTTGCTGGTTTAGATTGCTGGTTAAGGGAGGCTCAGTCCTCTTGTGCTTGCACATCTCACTCCTTTAGCGCTCCCACATCTCACTCCTCTTGTGCTTGCACATCTCACTCCTCTTGTGCTCCCACATCTCACTCCTCTTGTGCTCGCACATCTCACTCCTCTAGTGCTCCCACATCTCACTCCTCTTGTGCTCCCACATCTCACTCCTCTAGTGCTCCCACATCTCACTCCTCTTGTGCTCGCACATCTCACTCCTCTTGTGCTCCCACATCTCACTCCTCTTGTGCTCCCACATCTCACTCCTCTTGTGCTCGCACATCTCTTGTGCTTGCCCATGCTCCTCCATTTCTGCTCCATCAAGGAAGAGTTAGCAGTGTGCACAGGAGAAGGGGGTGGGAAGGGAACAGGGAGGGCTGTTGGCCTTAGACAAAATCCCAGATTTCCATTTTGGGGAGGGAAGGAGAGAAATGGATCATTGTTGTTCTTACTTAGTGGTCTCTTTTTAACTGAAAGCCCAACATTTAAAAGCTGAGGGTTTGGGGTTTTAACCTCCTTCCCCTGCCCCCCAAATCATCTGCTGTAGTCCCCAATGCTTGGGATCAGGTTGCCCCGTGGGGCAGAGGAGAGCAGCAGCCTGCCAGGGTGAGGGAATGGGGAAGTGAGGCCAGCAAGAGACAGGAAGAGAACCCAAGGAGTCTGCTTTCATTTTCTAAAGCAGCTTTGGGAAGGAAGAGGCCACAACCCCTAGAGCATCACGAGAACCTCAGCACAGAGCAGCAACCCCTTGGCTTCTGCTGTATGCCAGTGAGTGCTGCAGGGCTGCTTGTGTCTAAAGCTGCTGCCTGCCTGCTGGGGTGAGGAGCAGTTGGCAGTACCTGCAGGATGTGATGGGCACAGGGCAAGCACTTGGAGAGGCTGATACCCACCTGGAGCCTTGCCAGGGTCCCCGTGTGCAGTCCCTGCCCCTTAAAAAGTCCTTGTCTGAAAAGGAGAAGTAACTTGTTCACCAGGAGGGACATGAGGCTCCTGGGACCATCCAACTCATCTCCTGAGAGCAGGTGTGGCTGCAGGTAGCTTGGCCAGCAAAGCAGAGCAGGGGAGATGCTTCCTGGCTGTTGGTGCACACCCAGAGCCCCAGAAGGAACTGTGCTGAAGGAGTACCACCACTGTGACCTGGCACAAGAACACATCTCTCTGTGTACCATCTGTTCCTCCTGGGACTCCTAGGGACTACCCATACCCACCTTTTTCCTTCTTCAATCCTGTTTCCTTGGCTGTGTCTGGATTCTCCCAGACAGGACATGCTCAGCAGGAGCTGCTGGTATCAGTCAGTGAGGGAACAGGAGCTCCTGCTGTTGCTGCCAAAGGACTCTGCTAGCTTCTGTGCTGTGTGGGCTCTGAAGAGCCTAATTCTGGTAGCACTTGAGAGACGTGGGGTTCCTCATGCTTACTCTCAAAAGCTAGTCTTGGAGGAAGGAGGTAAATAATAATGAAGCCCAGGCTCACCTAGTTTCACTGCATTAGGCTCTCCAGCCTGGCAGGTCTTGTTGGGCTCATTACTTTGCATGGCCTGTGCTGCCCAAAGATCACAGCTCAACAGATAGGCTTGATCCACTGAATTCCCATGGAGGGTGACCTGGGCTCCATGGGGAAGCTGGTGTGGTCTGCAGCTCCCAGGGTAGTAGGGCTGGTGTGCAATAGGAAATCCTGGGATCAATCCCCAAAGGATAGCTCTGCCTCCAGCACAACACCTCACACACACCCAGGAACACTGTCCTGGAGTGGAGCATGTGCCCTAGGAGGACAGGCTGAGAGAGCTGGGTCTCTTCAGCCTGGACAAGAGGAGACTGAGAGGAGACCTCAGCAATGCTTAGAAANGACATTCTGTGATTCTGTGATCCTGATCCGTGCAGGGGCACAGGCTCTTTCCACAGCAGCTGGGCAGTAAGGGGCAGACCTGACCACCAGTCCCACCTCCCTGGATCCCTAGGAACACAGGACAAGAGAGGGAAGGCTGGGAAACCTTGTATTACAAAAATAAAAGAGGTGTGGTGCCAGCTGCAGCACTGAACGTACCACAAGAGGCAACTAGAAAAATGAAAGCCACTGGCAAACAGCAGCAGGGCAACATCCTTAAGGCTGAACAATCCCAGCTGAGCTGAGCTGATGGAAACCAAGGAACCCTCCTTGTTTAGAGCCCCCCCCCCAGCAAGGCAGGATTGCTGTGGCAGGAGCTGGGAGCTCTGCTGGGACTTATAGGCTGGGTTAAAGCTCCCAGATCATCTCCTTTTCCACGGTGGCAGCTCTGAAATGGATGAACCAGGACTGGGGTTCACTGTGGGGGTAAATGCTTCTGGTGTGATCTCATCAGGGAGAGGAGCCTGCAGAGAGAGGGCTTCAGGTCTGGAAGCTCTACTCTGCTCACCTCTGCCCTGTCCTTATGGAGGGTAGGACCCCTCCAAGCATCCTCCTTGGAGGGCTGGGCTGCCTCCCTTCCCTTCCCTTCCTTCCCCACCCACAAGGCTTCAGGTCCCCTTTTTTTGCTTTCCATCAGCTCAGCTAGCCCCTGGCTCAGCACTGCTCCAGGGGAGGATGGGGCTAGCCCCACTCATGCCGACTTGGTGCTGCTCTCCACCTCCTTGTGCACCCAGAGCTCCTTGTGCTGCCTGCGCCCGAAGCCCTCGTCGTAGTTGCCTTTGCTCTTGAAGAGCTGCTGGAAGTGAGGCTTGCAGTAGAATTCCCCGTGGAGTGCTGCATAGCTGCCCAGGCTGGGGAAGGAGGGCAGGCTTAGGTGAGCATGGGCACTCAGCTGCACCTTGGGCTGGGGAGGGTGGGAGGCTTGGGGACAGGGGAGACCCTTAGGAAGGGCTAACTGCTGACTGCAGCCAGCTCAGGATGCTGCTGGGAGCAGTATTAGAGGCCTGGGAGGGAGGAGGAGGGAATATGCAGGATGGGATCCTTAGGAAGGGCTAACTGCTGACTGCAGCCAGTTCAGGATGCTGCTGGGAGCAGCAGTAGAGGCCTGGGAGGGAGGAGGAGGGAATATGCAGGATGGGATCCTTAGGGGCTAACTGCTGACTGCAGCCAGCTCAGGAGCAGCATTAAGGGTCTGTCAAGAGGTGGGGAGAGGTCCTGCAGGGCAGCTCAGCCTTGGCTTTGTGTTGTCTCAGAGGAAGCTGTGGCTCAGCTCTGCATTACCTTGGAGCTCTCTCCCTGCTCTTGAGGGATAAAACTCTTCTTTCACAGCTGGTGGCATTTAGCTGACACTTGGAACCATGTGGGCAGATGAGCCCTTGGGTTTTTGCTGTGATGAGTGGACTGCAGCTCTTTAGCTAGCCCACAAGAGGAGGAAGGGCTGTGATGGGTGGGGGCACTATTTGGCAGGGCCTCCCCACCCCAGGGGTGCAGGACCAGGGGGGTCTCCATCCACCTCCCCATCAGCAAGCAGCCTGGCTCACCTGAGCTTGGTGTGGCAGTGCTTGCAGCAGAAGCAGGAGTTATGGAAGACAAATTTATCAGCCACCAGCCTCTCCATGGGGTAGACAGCTTTCTGGCAGGCAGTGCACATCTCCTTCACTTGTGCCTTCAGGCTGAAGGACTGGACAAGAGGAGACCAAAGGGAGAAAGAGTGAGGAAGGGACATGGGAGATCCTCTCCTGGCTCCTACCACAGTTCTCTTCCCTAGCATCCATGCTGCCAGGTTGCTGCAGCATTGGTTAGCATGAAGCAGCACCATCTCCCTCACCCTCCACTGCTCCACTGATGCTGGATTTGTTCTCTTCCCCCTCTGCTCTGCCCTAGTGAGGCCACAGCTGGAGTCCTGGGTCAGTGCTGGGCTCCCCAGCTCAAGAGAGACAAGGAGATACTGCAGAGAGTCCAGCACAGGCTCCCAAGATGCTGAGGGCACTGGAGCAGCTCTGGCAGGAGGAAAGGCTGAGAGCCCTGGGGCTGCTGAGCCTGGAGCAGAGCAGAGCCAGAGGGGAGCTGCTCCATGCTGAGCAAGAGCTGAAGGGGGCAGGGGGCAAGAGGCTGGGGCCACACTCTGCTCAGTGGTGCCCAGGGCCAGGCCAAGGGGCAATGGGCACACACTGGAAGCCAGCAGGTTCCATGGGAGCAGCAGGAGCAAGTTGTTTGGTGTGAGGGTGCAGAGCCCTGGCCCAGGCTGCCCAGAGAGCTCCTTGTGTGCAGAGATTGCAAGGGCAGCTGGAGGGGATGCTGGGCAAGCTGCTGGAGCAGGGGGGATGCACTGGCTGATCCCTAGAGGTCCCTTCCAACCCCACCATGCTGGGATTTGGGGCTTGTCCCTGCCCCTGAGCCAGGAGATGTGGTAAGCTGGCAGTACCTTGGAGCGCTGCACTGTGCTGCCTCCTGAGTTGTTCTTTGCATCCTAGGAAGAGAAGGAGAACAGAACTCACAATGAGAGTCTTGGGCTGACAAGGCTGACACTGAGCTGTGCTTCAGGAGGAGCTGCAGAGGCTCAGTGCAGGCAGCTGAGCTGCAGGACCTTGGGGCATGGCAGCAGCCTCTGCCTGTCACAGGCACACAGTGACTGTGTCTCAACTCACTTGCCATGCAGGCCATGACCTCCATCAGGTCCTTGTGTGCCAGTTACTTCCTGCTTTCCCCAAAGAGAGGAGAAGGAAGAGAGGAAAAGAGAGAAAGAGAGGAAGAAATGTACACACAGCAGAGAAGAAACTGAGCACCAGGAGGCTGTGGGACTTGCCCAGGGCACTGGAGAGAGAGCTGCTAGCTCTCATCCAGCACTGCTCACTGAGGACTCTGTCTGGGACACAGGAGCATGGCATGGCTTTGTTTCTTCTGTGGCCAAGGCAGAGCTGAGCTCTTTTGTGGTGGTAGCACCAAGCATGGATCCAGGAGATGTCAGAGCACAAAGCCAGGCTGACAGCTCTGCCACTGCTCAGCAGCTCTCCCCATCTGTAGGCACCAGTCACTCTCCTTGGCTTCCCAGAGCAACCTCCATGCATGTCTCAGGAGCCCTGAGGAATAAGAGCAGGGAAGCAGAGGAGCTCTGCTCCCACCTCCCTGAGGGACACTTTGGGGTGAAAAAGGACACTCTGGGGGGAAAAAGGACTTTGCTGAGCTGCTCCAGCACAAGCTTCTTGCAAAACCTCTGTGACCTGCACCTGGTCACCTGTTGGCTTATGCACCTACTAATAGCAGCTCTGCTTGGGTGGGAGATGCTGCTCATGCTCCTTCTAGCCAACATTTACCCCACAGGGCTTGGAGAGTGAAAATTAACCCTTCTTTTGCTGCAGGTGCACAGGGCTCTAGCAATGCTGCTAGCATGGGTCAGAGGTTGGTAGACTGCCAGTTCCCACAGGACATAACTGGGTGCCCCTCACTCTCATGGAGCATGTTGTGCTGGCTTTCCCTCAGCACAAGTTTGGTTCCTGAGTTCCTCTGCTGGCCCCGTGATCAGCCTGTTGTGCTGCACAGCAAATGCCTGCACTGAAGGCAAGATCCCAAAGCCTTGTTGAGTTCCCCACAGGCTCTGTGTGTGTAAGGCAAGGCATGGTCAGAGTTGAAGACATCTCCATGGGGTTCTGCAGCTTGCCAGGGCTGGATGCTCCTCAGAGCTGCAGCTGCAGCAGGACAGAGAGATCTGCTGAGACCTCCACTGGAATACTGGAGCCCTTCAACACATAAAGGACGTGGAGCTGCTGGAGCAGGTGCAGAGGAGGCCACGAGAATGCTCAGGGGCTGCAACACCTCTGCTCTGAGGACAGGCTGAGGGAGCTGGCATTGTTCAGCCTGGACAAGAGAAGGCTTCAGGGGAACTACTAGTGACCTTCCAGGACCTAAAGGGAACTTCCAAGCAGGCTGCAGAGGGCCTGTTTGCAAAGGCCTGCAGGGAAAGGACAAGGGGCAATGGTTTGAAATTGGAGAAGAGTAGATTTAAACTGGACATTAGAAAGAAGTTCCTCCCCACGAGGCTGGTGGAACACTGGCCCAAGTTGCCCAGGGAGGTGGTTGAGTTGCCATCCCTGGAGGCATTGCAGGTGAGGCTTGCCAGGGCTCTGGGCAAGCTGCTCTAGTTGGGGATGTCCCTGCAGTGGACTAGATGAGCTCCAGAGGTGCCTTCCAACCCAAACCATTCTAGGATTCTATGAAACACTAGGTGCCTGTACCTCTACCCCCAGGATGTTGAAGTGAGGTCTCTGCATGCTCTCCCATCTGCAGCTGCAACAGCTCCTCTCTTCCCAAATCACCTCCTGCTCCTCCCCATTGCTAGTCCTGCAGCCTCCCCACTGGGTCCCAGTCAGCCCTTTGCAGGTGTTTTAGCTTCCTGCCTTTGCACTGCTCAACACTCTCCTTTCTTCTTTCAAACAGACTAAACACACTTGTGGTGAGCTGCACCACTTTACAACAGAGCAGCCCATCCTCTGCACTCTCTGGTCCCAAGGCTGGGGCAGTGGAACCCCAGAGCATCAGCTCTCTGCCTCCTCATCCTTCCTCTTGCTGCTAGTTGGGTTCTCCTTTGCCCTCAGGCTGATCTTCCACCTTTGGTCCCCCTGCTGTGTCCTTCCCCAGCCTTTCTGCTCTGTATTTTTGGAAGCAGTTTGCCTAAGAGAGGCACAGGAAACTCTCCCTTTGCTGAGCTCCCTCTTCAGACGTTTCCCAGCTGCTGAGGTCAGGGACACGATTTTCCTCTCCCTCCCACAAGGCTGGAAGAAGGAGCCAAAGACAACAGAGGGCCATGGGCAGCAAGGGCTCGGGCTGTGTAACACCAGTGGCATCCCTCAGGGCTGGGGAGGCAAGCACAGGTGTTCTCCTGGGCTTAGGATTCAACACACTCTGGCCAGGCTCAGCTGAGCAGAGCTAGAGGAAGCTCTGCCTCTTTGGAGCTGGGACACATCCGTTCCCAAGGCTTAGGGAATGCAGCCTTGCTCGTCACTTCTCGGCAGCCTCCTGGCTCTGCTCAGGCACACTATCTCTTCCAGAGCTGAGATATCCTCCCTGGAGGAAGGGCCACATCCTGTCCCAGCAGGAGATGTTCTTGAGCCTTTCTGTTTTTCCATCTCCACTCCAAAGATCCTCAGCAGCTTGCCTGCTCCCAGTTGTGATCAGGGAGAGCCATGGCAACACAAACAAACAGAGAGGAGAGCAGGGTGAGCAGCTCAGGAGGGGCCAGAGCTTGGCCACAGGCCTTGCAGTGTGCTCAGCAAACAGCACCTTCTGCTGGAACACTCCTGGCCCTGGTTTGGTGCTTGAGCAGCAGTGCCTGTGCCTCTCATCACCCTACAGGGTCAGAGCTGGGATTCAGCTTCTGCACACAAGCCTGCAGCCCTCAGGAGGTCGAAATTCCCATCCAAACCACTACCTACATGAGTTGCGGGTGGGCTGGCAGCTCCTGTGGCCTGGAACATGGCTCCTTCCCCTTCTCTCTCTCTTGAATCCTGAGCTTGAAGTCTGTGGGCTCTTGTTCTCTGGGGTGGTGTCTAAGGCAGACCTCTTCTTGCCACACCTGGAAAGGAAATGTCAACAGGAGTGGAGCTGGTTACATCACCCCAAACCCAAGAGCTGCACAGCTCTGCAGGAGCTGCTGTGACAGTGGCAAGCTCAAAGCTTTCTCTGGGGGATCAGAGCAGCCTCAGGGCTCTAGGGACTTCTGGAGGGATGCAGGAGATTCAGGCAGCCCAGGCTGGACTGGCAGACAGGAGATGCAGGGCTGGAATACTGCTCAGGTTTAGGAAGCTAGCAGGTGATCAGTAGCTCTGGTAGCTCAGGAGCTGTGCTCTCCTACAAAGATATTGGGCTAGGAGTGGAGTGGAGCATGTGCCCTAGGAGGACAGGCTGAGAGAGCTGGGTCTCTGCAGCCTGGACAAGAGGAGACTGAGAGGAGAGCTCAGCAATGCTTAGAAATATGGGAAGGGTGAGTGTGAGGAGGAGAGAGCCAGGCTCTGCTCCATGGCATCCAATGGTAGGACAAGAGGGAATGGGAGCAAGTTGGAGCACAGGAGGTTTAGTATTAACACAAGGAGGAACTTGTTTGCAGTTCAGGTGCCAGAGCACTGGCCCAGGCTGCCCAGGAGCCTGTGGAGTCTCCTTGTCTGGAGCCATTGCAGAGCTGCCTGGACACATTGCTGTGTGAGCTGGTCTAGGTGCTCCTGCTCTGGCAGGGGGGTTGCACTAGATGATCTTTCTAGGGCCCTTCCAACCCCTGACATTCTGGGATACTGTGATAGGATGGGAGAAGGCTGCTGGAAACATGAGCAGAAGGTGATGGGAGGGCTCCTGCTCTAAACCCACTCATGGAAGGCAATTGCCAGGCCATTAGCAGCAAAGCCAGAGGCAGCAAAAGCAGTGGCCAGCACCTCACTGGTGTAGCTACTGGTGTTGCTGGGCCAAGGACTGTGAGTCTAGCCTAACTGTGACCCAGAAAAGCCTTGCTGAAGTGAGCAGATGACAGCTCAGCAGAGTGAGCCATGGGCATTTTGTCTTCTCTGGGGAGCTCACTGTTGCCTTTAGGCTGAGAGCTGTAAAGCTCTGGGCTCTGTGTGCTGTGTGAGTGCCCAGGAGGATGTCTGACAGCTCTCAGAGCACTTCTAATGCAGCACTGGAAACAAAAACAGCCAAAAAAAACCCCCACACTAGCATTGCAAATGACCCCTTTGGGTAAAACTCAGCTGAAAAGGCACTGACAGATCCTCAGGGGTTTTTCCCCATTTTGCCTTATCTTCAAAACAGCCATAAAAGGTCAGGTTTGCTGAGCTCTGCTTTGCAGAGGCAAGCCTGAGAGGTAAGGCTGAGCAAAGGATGCTGAGGGAGGAGCAGAGCAAGCTCTGTGATGATGATGAGGATGTGCAAAGCAGCACCTCCCACTCCTGTCTGGGGCTGCTTTCCTCTCCTGCTGAAACCTCTCCTCCCCATATTGGCAGCCCAAAAACTGCCCTGCTGCCCAAGGGCAGAGCCTGCCTGTGTCAGAGTGCAGGGCTTGGGGCAGGAGATATCTCCTCAAGGCCAATCTCAGGGTGCCATGGCCTGGGTTTTGGGGGTTCTTTGGTTGCCTAACACCCAGCAGCTGACACCAGGCTTGTGTCATGCCCAGCCAAGGCCCCAGAATCAGTGGCTCTTCCCAGAGAGCTCTGCTCCAGGTCCTGAGCAGTGGGAGGGGAGCTGGGCTCCTCCTCACAGCCCTGGGGGGGTTGGATCTGCATGGCTCTTGTTGCAGCTATTTCACAGTACAGCTCCTTTTTTACCTAAATCATTTCCTGTCTCCTCTGTGGTTTGCTTGCTGTTTCCTGCTGGCTGCCAGGGCAGATGCTCACAGCAGCCACGTGCTGGGCTCCTCACTGGCAGGGCATCATGGCCCAAGCCTTCTGTCCCTAGGACAGGACCTTCCCTCTCCAGGGTCTCTATGGTGCCTCCAGCCCAGCACAGCCCCCAGAGGGGACCCTGAGGAGCCCAGAGAACTCAGCATCCCTCCTCTGGCCACAGCTCTAATGTGGATGCACAACCCTCCCCCTTTTCACCTGCCTTTCACCTCCTCCCCTGCCTTTGCCACCAAGAGTTCTCCACCCCCAGCTTCCCTTCCTTTTCTCTCAGAGCTCATCTTCCTCCTCTATCCCAACCACCTCAGTTTCCCCAGTCTCTCCACCCTCCTCCTCTTGCCTTTCCCACAAGCTCCCTGGCTCCTTCCACCTAATGCTTCTCTTGTCCCCACATCCTCTTCCTTTCAGTGCCATCCCAACCCAACCCCATGGCTTGATGTTGTCCATCCAGCCCCATCCTCAAGGTCTCCTTCCTCTCAAGATCCCTGTGCCTCCATCCCTGTGCCCCTCAGTGTACCTACCCTGCTGGCAGCCCTGTGCCCAGGCTCTCCCAGCCTTCTGTGCCAGAGGAGAGGTTCCCCTCAGGCTAGCTGCTCTGCAGAGTGTCAGGAGGAGGTGCTAAATGTCCTCCTTCCTGCCAAAGCACAGGAGGCAAGAGCAGAAAGCTCAAAGGGGAAGGGTGTGCTGAAGAGATAAGGGAAACACAACCAGTTAGAAACTTGGAGGGCTTCTAGGAGCCTCTCAGCTGCTGTCATTGCTCAGCCAAGGAGGCATCAGTCTGCACGAGATGGGATTTGAGCCCAAGGCACTCCACACAAGCTTCTTCCCTAAGACTCTTAGCCAGCTATGTGGCCTGGGAAGAGCAGGACTGAGGACTGTCCTCTCCTGGTCATGCACACAGTAATTTCAGTCGAAGGTGAGAACTCCTTTGCCCTGCAACTTGTGTCCTTCCTGCCCCTCTTGGGAGCATCCCTTTCTCAAAGGGATCTGGCCTTCTTCTGTGTAGCCAGGGAGACAGAGCAGCTTGTGATGGCAGCAGTGGTGGCCACAGCATGGCAGACACAGAGGGACATGGATCCCAATGTGCTCCAGAGGCATGGCAGCACAGCCAGCAGCATGCATTTGGTGCCCAAGCTGCCAGCTCTGCCTGCCCAGCTCATCACCAGCAGCTGCTGGCCCTGCTCTGGAGGCTTTTGGGGTGATCTCAGCAAGTTGGTGTTTGAGCAGGACCTTGGGGTTGGAGCTTGTGTGGCATCTACAGGGGACATGTGGCTGCTGCCCTGGGAGAGCAGCTCCAGAGCTGCTCCAGCTCAGTCTCTTGCCACTAAACAAGAAGCAGTTTGGGCTCAGGAAGGCAACATTCAGCCCAGAAGCTGCTCAAGCACACAGCCTTTGCCTAAAAGCCTCTCCCATCCCCTCACACCTTCCTGCCTGGCCCTGGGAGCAGATGTAGGGAGAGGGAAGCATCTGGAGTGGCCTCTCAAAGAAATTCTCCAATCCCCCTGGCAGTGAGCTGCCTCCCAAGCATCACCTTTCCTGGAGCCAGGATGGGGGCAGGGAGCCTTTCCCCCAGGAAAAGGCACCTGGGCTGCCCTCCTTGCTGAGCCAGTGGGCCCCCAGCCCTGCCCTGGCTCATGGCCTCTCCAAAGGCCCATGGGTTTCCAGGCAGGAAAGCAGCAGGACTGTGGAAGGGGAGAGGCCCCTTGCTGCCATATGGTTCCCATCAGCAGCCTCCTGAAGTGTATGTTTGCTGCTGGGATCACTGCACCCTTGCAAGAGGCTTTCCCAAAGGCCAAGCACAGCATGAGGGATCCAAAGCCCTACCTCCTCCACCCTGGGAGGACATGGAGTAGTATCCCAAGGCACAGGCAGGGGCTCAGCACCTCAGAGGCTGTGGAGCATCTCCCCCAGGAATTGCTGTGGGGATTGATATCCCTGGGGTCATGTGCAGCCTCAGCTGCTGATCCTCCAGCTCCAGCAGCAGCTCAGCCCATGGTCTGTTGCAGCAGGAGGAGGTAAAGAGGAGCTGCAAGAGCTTTTCTCCTGAGCCTGGGAGTCAGCCAGCTCACTGCCCAGCTGGCTCCTGCAGCCTTGGAGCATCATGGCCAAAGCACACCATGGATAAAGCATGGTGCAGAATCAGTGGCAGAACCACAGCACTGCCAGGGAAGGGGCACAGTGTCCCCAGGGATGTTTCACCTTCTCAAGCAAGGAATGAGACAGTGAGATGCACTTTGGGGAGAGGCTGTTGGAACAAGCCCTCCAAATTTAGCCATGGAAGACCTTAACTCAGCTTCAGATCTTGGCTCCTTGAGTGGCTTTGAGCCAACCACTTGACCTCCCCAGTATTTGGGAGCCAGGGCAGGTCCCTGCTGGCTTGACTCAGGGTGGAGGACTCCAGGGAGGAGCAGCTAGGCCAATTGTGTGCACACCATTCCCTTATTCATCAGGTTTCTGGAGAGCAGCCCCACCATAGGGGCCTGCCCCTGCCTGCAGCCCATGGCCCAGAGCTACCTTCCAGCAGCCTGCTCTGCTTTCCATCCACATTCTGTGCCCGAGCTGCCTCTTGAAAGGCTGCCAGTGGGCAGGAAATCTGCAGCTGAAGTGCTGAGGGATGCTGACAAGGAATAGTTGTGGGGAGGAACAGGGCTGCCTTTGTCAGGCCAACAATGGAGGACCCACAGGAGTGAGGAGGAAGCCCAAGGAAAGCCCCTGCCCACCAGCTCTGCTCTCCCACCTTCTGCCTTGGCTTGCCCCTGAGGAGGAGGTGCACAGCTCTGGAAAGACTAAGCCCAAGGGGCTGGTCCCCAACTCTGCATCTCAGCAAGGAGGCAGGTGGGCTAGGAGGATGCTTCTGGGATTCATCCATTCTCCAGCAGTGAAAACTGAAGCAAGGAGCATCCCATTCCTGGGACCAGAGCCATGTTTGAAAGGACATGGAGCTGATGGAGCANTGATTCTATGTTTAATGGCATCCATTAAAAATCCTGCTCTGAAGGGAGTTTCTTCTCCCTGGGATCTCTTGTCTCACTAGGAGCTCTGGTAGAGCAGACCAATACAGCTGAAAGCCTGCTGGGAGGATGAGAGGAGTCTCTTTTCCAGGCACAGATAAATCCTCAGCAGTGCCAGATGATGAAGCAAGCACCAATGGCTAAAAATTGCAGGTTGAGACAATTCAGGTTGGACACAGGCAAAGCTCTTGCACTGGGACAAAGAGCTGGCAGCTCTGCAGCATGGTCCTGAGTAAGTGCAGTGCAAAGCAGGATAGGCAGAGAGAACTGCTCCTTCCCTCCCTGTAGTATTAGTATTAACCCAAGGAGGAACTTGTTTGCAGTTCAGGTGCCAGAGCACTGGCCCAGGCTGCCCAGGAGCCTGTGGAGTCTCCTTGTCTGGAGCCATTGCAGAGCTGCCTGGACACATTGCTGTGTGAGCTGGTCTAGGTGCTCCTGCTCTGGCAGGGGGGTTGCACTAGATGATCTTTCTAGGACCCTTCCAACCCCTGACATACTGGGATACTGTGATTCACAAAGCCTAATCACATTCCTTATCAGTCTTTCTTCTAGCAGGAGAAGCCAATTCCTTTGAATCTGTTCTCCTCAGGGATATTCTCTGTCCCTAACAGTCACCCTGGGGCGTGCTGCAGGATGCTGAGCTGAGCTGGCCTGGCTGCAGCACACTGCAGGACATCTCAGACCTTTCTGTCCTAGTGCTGGCACTCGGAGAACATCTGGCCTGATGTGCTCTTCTGTCACCTCTGCCAGGAAGCCTAGCTGCTCTTTCTTAGAATCAGAGAATCCTAGAACAGTTCCAGCTGGAAGAGACCTTGGAGATCATCAGTGCAGCCTTTGTCCTAGCCCTAGCAACCTGCTCAATGATGCCTCCCAATGCAACATCCACCTGGCTCTGCAACCCCTCCAGGGATGGGGACTCCAGCACCTCCCTGGGCAGCCTGTGCCAATGGCTCACAACCCTTGCAGCAAAGAAATTCCTCCTCATGTCTAACCTGAACCTCCCCTGGCACAATTTCCATCCATTTCCCCTTCTCCCATGCCCTCCACTTGCTGAGGTTCCTCCAGGCTCTCCAAGTGCCTGCTCTGGCACAGCTCTGCTTTAGCCATCTCTAGGACTCCAGGCTCATCTTCCTCTTTGCTGAGCTGCTTTTTCTCACCATGGGCAGATCTCCTGGCTTCTAAAGGGACTGTTGACCAGCCCAGTCCCTCAGTCTCTCCTTGTGGAAGGACCCAAGTGTCCTCTTTCCATGTTGTGGCTCTTCCTTGTCCTTTTTCCTGTCTTCACCTACAATAATAATTTTCTTGGGGCACTGTGTCAAATGCTTTCCTTAAATCCAGGTTTGTGAGGCTCTGCTGTTTCAGAAGTCAGTTACCATCTCCAGAGAAGATATTGAGCCAGCTGGCCATGATCTGTCTTAAAACCACACTGCATTTCATCCTGCTTCCCAACACCAGCTCTTGGATTACTCTTTCCAAACCTACTCTAGAAACTCACCTTTTAGTGTCCTCCAATTCATGGACCTGTAATTGCTTCTAATTTCCTCTTTCCCTAGATCTAACCTGTAAATGTGATGTTGGCTAATCTCTTCTCCTGGAATATCACCTGGAAACCACCAGCCTTTGGCCTGGCATTTCAGCTAAGGGCTAACCCATCTCTTGAGCTCTTCCTGAGAGCTTCTGCTGCTTTGCCATCTGCAGACACAGCAAGAGCAGGAGCAAGTCCTGTTCCTGTCACCCCTAAACACAGCCCAGCCAGCTTTTCCATAGTCCCTGCTGTGTCCTCCTGTGCTTGCTATCCAAATGCAGCTTGTGTCAAAATAAAATCCACCCAAACCATACTCATAACTTCAATCTCTCCCAAGATCTTTCTCTTTGAGCTTGCCTGGCTGTCCTCAGTCTTCATCTCCATCCTCCCTTTCCAGATCCAAGATGCCATGCAGCCCAGGAGAGGATCTGCTGCTCTGCAAGGCCATGGGATGCCAGTGGAGCAGTGAGTGTGCTGGGGAAAGCAAGCCCTGGACAATCACAGGACCATTCAGGTTGGAAAAGACCTCCAAGATCAGCAAGTCCAACCATCAACCCAACTCCCCATGCCACAAACCCCTGGCCCTAAGTGCTACATCTACACATGTTGTGAGCTCCACCAGGGCTGCTGACTCCAGCACTGCCCTGGGCAACCTCTGCCAATACTTAACCACTCTGGCAATGAAGGAATTGTTCCTACTACCCCAGCTGAACAGNGCAGAGCAAAGTGGCAGAATCACCTCTCTCTTGTCCTTGGGAGAAGAGACCAACTCTCATCTCACTCCAAGCTCCTCTCAGGGAGTTGTAGAGAGTGAGAAGGTCTCCCCTTGAATCTCCTCTTCTCCAGACTAAGCAACCCCAGTTCCCTCCTGGTGCCTGAAGACCCTTGAGCTGCCCAGAAGGAGAAGGTCATGGGCACAGCACAGCAGTGAGAACTATGTCTCCAGTGAGCTTAGTATTGATTGCAATAATCCTCTCACCCAGATTGAATGTTTTCCAGACCAGAGCTCTTGCTAACACCTAGGTAAGCTCTGCAACACCCCAGATGGCAGATAAAAAATGCCTTCCCTGGAAAGGGGAAGGCAGACACCTCTGGGAGAACATGGCAGCTGCCTGACAATGGGCAACAACCAAAAAGGATGGGCAAAAAGGAAAAGCCCATCAGCATGGAGGACTGGCAGGGCTAGTGGTAGTTGTAGGCTCACAGGACAGACTTGATGAAGGAAACCAGAAGAGGAACTCCCTTCCCTCATGAGAAGCCTTGTGGGATTTTTGTTGACCAAAAAAGGTCATGCACCTAATTTTGAGTTGTATGAAGAAAGAAGATGCATCTTTGCACTTTGCAAAGCCCAAGAGGCTGGTTCTGAGAGACTCTCCCTTCTTAACTGGGAATGTGCTGCTTGTAGGGCTCCCATTTCCAAAGGATGTTAATACTGGAGCTGTCTCAGACTAGGCTTGAGCAGTTGTCCTGCAATTATTTTGTAATCTAGGTTAATAATCCTGCAGATGTGCAACTCCTGGCCTTAAACACACAACAGCTCAGCTGGGGCACCAGATGTTTTTCCTGCTAGAGCCCTCACACCCTGTCTTCAGTGGGCAAAGCTCAGTTTCCAAGGCATGATCCAGGCTGCTGAATTGTCATGTTCTTTCACCCCAAACTGATGCCCATCCCATGAACAAAAATCAGCTGAAAATTGATCAAAAACGTGACCTACAAGGTAGCTTAGCTTGGTCTCAAGTGACCCAAGGGGATTAGAGAGATCAGACTGGCTCAAAACATGGTAGTTACAGCATTGGACTGGGGCTCTGGGAGACCTGTGCTGGATTCCCAGCTTTGCTGCTAATTTTTGGGTGATAGATGCCAAATAATGTCAATTGTTCTGTTCCTTTTCCACCCCTCCCCAATGAAAACAGAGCTGCTCCCCTTTGTGAAGCCGTGGGAGATCCCTGGCTGGTAAGGTTTATGTCAGAGCTCAGAGTATTTGTGTTGTTATTAAATCTCACAGTCCTGCAACAGCCTCCCCAGGGAAGTGATGAAAGACCTGTGGCTGGAGAGGCTGAAAGCCAGGCTGGATGAGGCAGTAGGAGACACACCACAGGCAATTAGCAGGCCTGAAGAAAGGGGGATAAGGGAGTCAGGAGCTAACAGGTTTTCTTCCATCTCTGCTCTTTCTGATCAGCTTAATAAAATGGATCTGTCCAGCCCCCTCTGGCATGCACTGCAGCACACAACAAAGAGGCAATGGCAGCCCAAAGAGGGAGCATGAGCCCCAAAACACTGCACCCCAACAGACCTCTGCAGCGGATCTGGCAAACACAGGCCTCAGCTTCCTCCTGCCCCCACCACAGGGTGCAAGCCCCTCAACCCCCTCCCCAGCTCATGCAGGGCACAGGGTGCTCACCCTCCACCCTCTTCGGCAGCATCGCTCCCCAGCAAGCTGCTGGAGCTCAGACAGCATCTCCTTGCCCCTGCCTGACCCCTCTGAGGCCACCCAGGGCTGAGAACAGACCCTGCTGTGTTTCCCCCCAGCCCTGAATCTGCTTCCTCTTCCCACCTCACCCGAGCCTCCTCTGAAAGCCAAGAAGTTCCCAGTGCATCTGGGGCAGCTGATCCCTGGGGGCTGCCCAGGGAGGGGATGAACCCCATCTGCTAGGTGCCTTTTGGCCAGCACTGCTGCTTCCCAGGGCTCTCTCCCTGCCTTTGCATTCCTCCCTCTTCTCCATCCCTTTCTCCCTCCCCACTGCTAGGTCTTTCTTTCTCCCCCAGCTCTCCCACCCCTGAGCAGAGCAGAGCAGTGATCGGTGGCAGTCCCTAGGCTGGATGAACCCTCTTTTCTCCCCACATCTTGGGAACCCTCATTGTCTGCCACCCAGTGCCCCTCAGCCCCGTTGTTCTCCCCGAGCCAGGGCTCACCATATGCCTGGGCTCCTCACGGTGATGCCGAGCAGGAGGATCTCAGCTGTGGCCGGTGGTGGGTCTGTCCAGCTGTCCCTGGTGGGGAAGATCTTCTCCCTCCCTTTCTCCCCACGGCAGAGGCCAGGGCTGTGGGAGCGGGACTGGTTTCCTGCGAGCTGCTCGGAGCTGCTCGCCAGCTCTTTTATCGCGGGGCCGCCGCGGTGATTGGCTCTCGGTGCCGAAGCAGCTTCCAGCCGCTCGCTCCTTTGTGTGAGCCAAGCTCTAACCCCAAACCTTCCCCAGCCCCCCTCTCTCCAGCCACCCCTGGACCCCTCGCTGCCTCCCCAACCCTACCCACCCTGAGCACTTGGTCTCTGCTTTCCTTCCCGCCAACAGCATGGGTGCAATTAGGACTCGAGTCTTGCCCAGCACTTCCCCCACGTTCTGGGTGTGCAGAGGAGCTTCACTCAAGACTTTGGACATGGCCTTGGGCTCTCTCTGTGGGGCACTAACCCATTGGTGTGAGATTCCTGCAAGCATCCTAGAGGATCTATCCCTCCAGGGGATGCAAAAGCCAAACTCTCCCCCTCGAGCCTCAACAAACAGTTTGCAGAGGAAAGATCTTACCAGGCAGTGGCAGGAGAGGAGGATCCCAAATGCCCTCAGCTCCTCACTCCCCATCCCCAGGGGAGCAAAACTGAGCTGTGCAGGTTTCAGAAATGCAGGATTTGGCTGAGCTGTGTGTGGGTGTGGTGCTGTCCAGGGCAGCTCCTCATGGGATAAGCAAATCCACTGCCTGGATGGCAAAGACACCTTCCTCCACCCCTGGGCTCTGGGACTGGGTGGATGGAGTTTGGAGGGCTGAGATTTCCCTAGGATCAGGGCAAGATGTTAGCAACAAACAGGTTAAATATTAATAGTTAAAACCTGAAGGGAACTCAGAGGCAATTTGAGAGCAGTCAAGGAAAGCAGGATGGCCATGAGCTGGCAGAAAGGGAGAGGGACCATGTGGCTCTAACCCCCCCCCCACCCTTCTAATGGGGGATAATGGAGGCAAAATACGCAATGGAGTGATGGGAAAAGCTTTGATAACTATGATACAGGAGCAAATATTCTTGTTTTGACTACTCTACCCAGCATAGTGCCACTGGAAAGAGACAAAAACACTAGCTGGAAACAGCCCTCAGTGCCCAAGCTCAGTGGCAGATGATTTTCATGTGCAGAGTTTGTCTGTAATTCCATGTACAAAATAAATATGATTAAGGAATTTATGGCAGTGTTTACCAGACAAGGAGACAGCAGTGATATGATTTATCAGCCGTGTCACTCTGCATTGCCCAGATAACATCTGTGATGAAAAGGCTGCTTGCCACCAAGAGCAAATACAAGAGGAATTTGGCTCGATAGTAAAATTAGCTGTTGCTGAGCAGACCCAGCCCCAGTGGTGGGGATGGTCTTCCAGCTCACCCAGCAGGAGACTGGCAGGGCTGCAAAAGCCAGTGTCCATCTGGGCATGGGGAAGAGAGAAAGAGCATCCAAAGCATCACCACACTGCCCTGAAATGAGGGCAGAAGTGCAGGAAGCCTGCAGTGAACAAGCCCCTCTGAAAGCACAGCACCCATGGGCTGCCCTGGGCTCTTCTAGTTTCAAACCATCACCCCTTATCCTGTCCCAACAGGTCCTGCTCTAAAAGTCTCTCCCCATCTTTCTGATAGACCCTTTAGGCCCTGGAAGGCTGCACTAAGGTCTCCCTGGAGCCTTCTCTTCTCCAGGCTGAACAAGCCCAACTCTCTGAGCCTGGCCTCACAGCAGAGAGCTTCCAGCCTCGTTGTTGTGTCCTCCTCTGGACCAGCTCAGCCAGGTCCGTGTCTCTGCTGAGGGCTCCGGAGCTGGCCCAGCAGCGCAGGTGAGGTGTCCCCAGAGCAGAGCCTCACACACTGCGCTCCCACCTCGAGGTGGCCCAAGCACGAGGTGCAGGGGCTCAGCTCCTCTGCCCGTTGCTATGGCAACGTGGAAGGCACCAGCAGCCTGCCGGGCCCGGAAGGGATGGATTGGCAACGGAGCCGGTGCCCGAGCTCCGAGAGGCACAGGGAGCGGCCCCAGGGGCTCCAGTGGGCCAGGACCCCCCAGGCACAGCTCGGAGCCCCCCCAGCCGGCAGGGGGCGCCCACCCCAGGCTCCCCGCCCCTCTGCCCGGGCTCTCTAGTCCTCCACGCCGGCAGAGGGCGGTGCGCTGCGAAGGGCTGCCCCCAGTGCCGCTCTAGCCTCGGCGGCAGAGCTCTGAGGAGCAAGATGGCGGAGCAGGGCTCTGTCTGCAGCTTCGTTTTCAAGAAGAGAGGCCTGGCGGCGGGCAGGGGCCGGCGGAAGCGACCCAGCAGCGATCAGGAGCAGGGTGAGGGCTGGCGCGGGACCCTGAGAGGGCGCTGGGAGCCAGGCTGTTACCACACCCTGGGGGAGGCGAAGGAGGGCCTAGTGCCACCCCGGAGCACAGTGCCCGCGCAGAGGGGCCTGCCGGTGTCCGTGTGGTGGAGGGGCTGGAGGGGGTGAAGGGGGTGAAGGGCGCTTCCCTGGCCGTGCCACCACCCTCGAGGTTTCCGCCAGCCTCCCGCCCCAGCCTGTGCGCGTCTGCAGCCCGCAGAGGGGGGAGGCTGCCCACTGAGCCTGCACTTGGCTGACATTCTGCCCCTGGGCACACCCTTACCCCTCGGCTGTACCCCTCAGAGAGCAGCGGTGAGGAGAGCAGCACAGTGGTGCGGAAGGAGCGGCGGCGGGAGGCTCCCAACCCCATGATCCAGAAGGTAAGGGAGCCTCAGCAGGACACTGCTCCATCCAACATGAATCCACAGGGGCCTGCCAGGCTCTTGCTAGGCACACTGTTGGAGCCTTCTGTCCTTCACACCTGCTGTCTTTTTGCCTCTCAGACCAGGAAATGCACAAAGGAGAGGACCTCGTATGATCTGAGTAGCAGTGATGATGAGAATCCATCAAAGGACATTGGAGTCACTTACAAATCAACAAGGTCGGCGGTAAGGACTGGGCAAGGATGAGGCTCTGGGCTGTGAGGCTAGGTGGAACTGACAGATCTCACACTTCATAGAGATATTTGGCTCTGTGAATGTGGCATCAGCCATTCCCTCTTTTTTTCCCCTACAGATTGACCTCTCTGTCACTTCCCTTTTAATAGACAAGCACTTTATGCTAGGTGTGTTCTCCTGATACCCCTGCATCCTCAGGAGACCATCCATCTATGGATGGCTTTTCCCTCTTAGAGGTGAGAATTAAAACCTCAGGATGCCTCTAGGCTTGCCCAACATAGCACAGAATTTTCAGGAGAGGGAGCACTAGAATGAGGTTTGCCCTGCTGTTGAGTTTTCAGTTTTAGACCATCTTCCTTCACAGAGAACTGAAGGTGATTTAGGAGGTGCTCCCATATTTGTACTTGTGAGTAGTGATGCTAGAAAAGCTACAGAGAGAGGTGTCATTGTTTTCTTGGGATTGGTGGATGGAGTGTCCTGGGTGATCTTTTAACATCTAGAGTGGAGAGCATTCAGCTGTTGAAGATTTGGGCACAGCTCAAATTGCTCTTCCCACTAGATTTTTCTCTTAACTTTCGTCTTGATCCTATAAGGTTGTGCCCATTAGTATGAGCTTGGGCAGGCTGTAAGTACAGTTAAAAGCAGCTATCAACACATGTTCCTTTTCAGGTGTGTTTCCTTATTGTCTGTGTCTCTATAAAATAGGAACAATGCCTGACTGTCTCCAGTCAGAGCTGCAGAGTCAGACCTAGGTCTCCTTGTCACATTAGAGATTAATATGAATGTAATCTTGTGCTGTAATTATTCACTGCTTTGACAGCTGCCAAGGGCAGTCAGCATCTTGGTAGCCCTTTGTGCTCTAGGAGAATGGGAAGGGAACAGGAGGAGATGACAGCTTTGGGGCTCCAGAATTTGGTTCTAATTGAGGCTGCCTGTAATGATTCTTTGGTTTCTGTGCAGCTGTTCCTGAAGATCTGCTGAAACCTTGGAACTAGGAGTCTGCTCAGTCCATTAAAGAGGAATCTAAACCAGATCACTGTATTAAAGCTGAGTTTAAGCCACCCACAGCTGGGTTCAAAGTTTAGCCATAACATCCTGTGTGTAGGTGAGATGGTCTCATGATTGAAGTGGTGGACATGGGAGACCTTAGTTCAGCTTCCAGCTGAGCTGAGCATGGAAGAGTAAAGTAAGGACAAGTGTTTCCTGGCAGTGGGCTATGGGTAGTTACCACTTTGGCCTCTGCAAGAACTAGGCTGGATCTGGCCCATGGGGAATTCCCCTTGGCAGGTGCTAAGGGGCAGGAAAAACTGGTGGAAGGTAAAGCAGGCCATGTCCAGTATTTGCTCTGTGACTAACCCTTCAGGTGGTGTAGCCAAGGAGCTCTTTGTCTTGTACAGGGTGTTTTCTCACAAGAAGTTCTTGCTTTTCAGAAACCTGTTGGCCCAGAAGACATGGGAGCCACAGCAGTGTATGAACTGGACACAGAGAAGGAGAAGGATGCCCAGGCCATCTTTGAGCGCAGCCAGAAGATCCAGGAGGTGAGTTAGCCTTGCTCTGTAAGAGCAGTGTGTGTGCTTACCAAGAAGAGTTAGAGTCTCCTCCTCCTCCCTGGACGTTTGAGAGGCCAAGAGTATAACCTTTGCAAATAGAGAAATTTTCTGGCTTTACTGGCATTTTGGTATTAAGGAGAGCAGGGAAGGGAGGCTGGTGTCAGGGTGGTGAGAGCTAATCTGTCTCAAGAAGCTTTCTTGATCCTTAATCACTTCCCTTTTTGTTTTCCTAGGAGCTGAGAGGAAAGGAAGATGATAAAATTTACCGTGGTATTAACAACTACCAGAAGTATGTGAAGCCCAAGGACACCTCGATGGGAAATGCCTCTTCAGGAATGGTCAGGTAGCTTGGCATGAGTCTCAGAGGACTGGCAGCCCAGAGGAGCTCAGGCACCATACTCAGAAGCACTTGTTTGGGGCTTAAATTTGGCTGTTAATGCCAGGAAGAGTGTCTTAATAAGTCTGGTGCTTGGTTCTGAGAAGGGCCCCAGGGGCCTTCTGCTCTGCAGCTGCACAGCTGAGCCTGAGCCTGAGCCTTCTCCCACCCTTTCAGGAAAGGACCCATCCGTGCTCCAGAGCACCTGCGGGCCACGGTGAGGTGGGACTACCAGCCTGACATCTGCAAGGACTACAAAGAAACTGGCTTCTGTGGCTTTGGAGGTGAGTGGGTCTTCCCTGCAGCTGAACATCTGCAGAGGGATCTAGTCCAGCTCGGGATCCTGTGTTTGTGGTGCTAAGATGTGCACTTCCTGGTTTGCAGAGCTGTGCTGTGTAGTGTTCTTGTCATCTTTGTTGGCCCTTCTGAAAGCTGATGGCCTCTCATCAGGGGTTAGGAGACTCCTGGGAGGGACCCCTGGGGTATTCCAGTCACTCACAATCCTGTAGGTATTCTGGCCACTGAGGTTATGCAGGAGATGGGATTTCCTGCTCCTTATCCCACTTCCCATGTGTGTAAGTGCTGGAGCTGTTACTGTGGCACACAGAGCACAATCCTCCCAGCCTTTCAAACCCTGTGAGGGATCCTGTGCCTGCTCCAGGAGCCTGGTGCTGCCCTGGAGCACAGGCAGGCAGGGAAGCAGGCAGGTTTTGTCTTTCCCTGGAACTGTGAGATAGAATCTTAAAATTGTCAGGCTTGGAAGGGACCTTAAAGCTCATCTAGTTCCAGTCCCTTGCCAGGGCCAGGGACACCTCCCTCTAGATGAGGTTGCTCAGAGCCTCAGCCACTTCAACACTGCCAGGGCTGGGGCTGCCAACACCTCTCTGGGCAACCTGGCACAGTGGCTCAGCACCCTCCTGGGGAACAACTTCTGCCTAACAGCCAACCTAAATCTCCCCTCCTCAAGCTCATATCAATTTCCCCTAGTCCTAGCACTGCCTGACATGCTAACAAGTCCTTCCCCAGCCTTCTTGTAGCCCCTGCAGCTCCTGGAAGGCCACAAGAAGGTCTCCTGGGAGCCTTCTCTTCTCCAGACTGAATAATCCCACCTCTCCCAGCATGTCCTCATAGGAGAGGTGCTCCAGCCTCTGAGCATCCTTGTGGCCCTGCTCTGGACACCTTCCAGCACCTCCAGCTCTTGTCCTGGGGGCTCTAGAACTGAACACACTACTCCAGGTGGGGTCTCAGCGGAGTGGAGTAGAGGGGGAGAATCACCTCCCTGCATCTGCTGGCCTGTTACCCCAGCTGATTGTTAACCTGATGTGCTGTTAACACTCTCCCCTGCCCGGGCTAGCTGTTAATTCCTCTTCCTTTGTGCTCTCAGACAGCTGTAAGTTCCTGCACGACCGCTCAGACTACAAGCACGGCTGGCAGATCGAGCGCGAGCTGGACGAAGGGCGCTACGGAGTCAATGGTATGGCACCAGCCTCTGCCCTCCTATTCCCAAGCTCCCAGGGGATGAGGATACAAGATCCTGCCTTTTATCATGCCCTGAACTGAATGTGGCTTCGGGATCTTATAGAATCCTAGAATGGTTTGGGTTGGAAGGGACCTCTGGAGCTCATCTAGTCCAACCCCCCTGCAGTGGCCAGGGACATCCCCAACTAGAGCAGCTTGCCCAGAGCCCTGGCAAGCCTCACCTGCAATGCCTCCAGGGATGGCAACTCAACCACCTCCCTGGGCAACCTGGGCCAGTGTTCCACCACCCTCGTGGGGAGGAACTTCTTTCTAATATCCAGTCTAAATCTACTCCTCTCCAATTTAAAACCATTGCCCCTTGTCCTTTCCCTGCAGGCCTTTGCAAACAGGCCCTCTGCAGCCTGCTTGGAAGTTCCCTTTAGGTCCTGGAAGGTCACTAGTAGTTCCCCTGAAGCCTTCTCTTCTCCAGGCTGAACAATCCCAGCTCCCTCAGCCTGTCCTCAGAGCAGAGGTGTTCCAGCCCCTGAGCATTCTCGTGGCCTCCTCTGCACCTGCTCCATCAGCTCCATGTCCTTTCTGTGTTGAGGGCTCCAGAACTGGACCCAGTATTGCAGAGGAGGTGTGAGCAGAGCAGAGTGCAGTGGCAGAATCACCTCTCTGGCTCTGCTGGCCACGCTTCTCTTGCTGCAGCCCAGGATGCCATTGGCCTGCACACTTGCTGATGGTGCACTCAGTGCTGGATCACTAAGAATGAAATGGGTCCTTTTGCTGTCCCAAACTGCATGGCCCATGGGTTGTGTTAATATTAGATAGAAAAGACTCTTTATTCCAAAGCTGTGGAACTCCCTGCTGCAGGATAGTAACCACTGACAGTCCTGAGCAAATCTGCTGCTTTCAGCTAACCCCTGACTGCTGCCAGAGAGAATGATTTCCTCTGGCTCTCTGTAAAAGGCTAGCACTGCTGTGGTGTGGGTCCCAACAGTGAGCTGTGTGGAGCTGTGTGACCATCCCCTGCCCTTCAGATGCCTAGGAGCTGAGATGCTCCTGTGCTACATCCCATCATCATTTCTCTCTCACAGTTCTTGCAGCTGCAGCCCAAGACTCATGAGTGTTGCTCATGAAGCACTGTGCAGAGAAGATGATGTTCTCTGTTCACTTGGAGCCAAAGGGTTTGCTGGCAGCTGGTTTGGAAGCAAACCTTAAAATAGGAGCGGATATGTCTCTTTATAGCAGAGAGTGGGTGAGGTAGAAGAGAATTTGCTCTTGTGAGATGAGCAACAAGCATACTGACTCATTAGACCTAATTATATCTCAGTCCCACATGTGTTAATGCCATCAGCAACACCCAGATGCCAGAGCTCTATTGTTTCCAGCAGAGATTCAGTCCCACCTGCTGTGCTTTCTCCATGTTTCCTATTTCATGCTCCACACATGGGCTGGGCTGGCTGCCTCTGCTCCTGCTCCAGCCTGCTTAACTTTGCCTTCTGCAGATGAGGAGAACTATGAGGTGAGCAGTGATGAGGAGGACATGCCTTTCAAATGCTTCATCTGCAGAAGTTCCTTCAAGAACCCTGTGGTCACCAAGTAAGTGGTTGTGTTGGCATGAGGAGCCAAGTGTCTGCTGTCAATCCAGTTCACTGTAGAAGGCAAACATAAACTCTGCCCCCAGGCTGGTGGGTGGAACCTGGCTTTCTGGTGGGTGGGGAAATCCTCTGATAACCAGGGAGTCTCCTAACTGCATCTGGAGCATCTCCTTGGAAGGGGTTTTAAGCCTTTGTTATCCAGGCACCTCAGATGCTCCCTTATTACATTATCTTTCCTCTTAGCCTTGAGGTTAAGCCTGAGCGCAGCAGAAGCAGAAGGCTGGGGAACCCAAGAGCTTGGCAAGGATGAGAAGTAGGCTTAGTGGGGAGACTGTAGCCATCATCACACACTGCTGGCTACCCAGAAGAGCTCCCTGGTGGCTCTGCGTCATCACAACAGTAAAGCAATGCCCAAACACCTTTTGTGGGGACAATGCTGTGGATGAAGCACCACCTGCAGCTCACTGTTGCATCCCCTGGGGAGCAGCAGTGAATGATTTGTGACTCCTGGACAGAGTGAGTGTATCTAGTGACCTGCAGTGTCTGTGTCCAGGTGTAGGCACTACTTCTGTGAGAGCTGTGCCCTCCAGCACTATCGCAAATCCCAGCGCTGCTACGTCTGTGACAAGCAAACCAATGGAGTCTTCAACCCAGCCAAAGGTAATGGGCATGTGTGGGAGCAGCAGCAGCAGCTCCTGAGGTGTCTTCCTACTGTTAGGATTGCTCCTAAGCTGGAGCTCACAGCTCTTGACTGCTGGTAGAGCTTCCTTCTGTGGCAGCAGACACTACCTCACAGCCTGGGTGGCTCTGTAGGTCACAAGGAGCATCTGTGCTTGCCCCAGCTGAGAACTGGGAGTGTGCCCTCTGGTCAGGGGAGGAGCTGTGGGAGCTGAGGCAGCATAATGCTCAAGTTGGCAAGTCAGTAATGCACTGAGGGAGTCTGAGACTGGAACAGCTGATGCCCTGGACTCAGCTCCTAGCTAAGTCTGGCTTTGGGGAGGTGATTTTTGGGAGCTTGCCCTGGTTCTTGTGGACATGGGTGAGTGCAGGCCCTAGGCACCTGCACCTGGAGACTCATCCTGCCTGTTCCTCTCTTCCAGAGCTCATGGCAAAATTAGAAAAGCACAAAGGGGAGGAAGAGGAGGAGGAAGAACAGCAGCATTCAGACCATGGCCAGGATCCCTAATAGCAGAGCAGCACCTTTTGTATCTAGCTGAATAAAGCTTTTTTGGGGGGGAAAAAGAATTGCTCACAGCAGTTGCCTTAGGGCCTACAGCTGGAGCCAGTGTGTGTATCCAAGCAGCAGCTACTCCAGCAGTGTCCTGCCTGTGCAACTAACAGTGCCACAAGCTGCTGTGGTGAGCACAGCCTTCAGCTGGCTGTGATCTAGAGCCAGCCAGCCCTGGCCTGCAAGCAGCAGCCTTTCCAGGAAAGAAAGAGAGTGAGCATGGCCAGCCAGCCTGTGGCAGCAGCTAGCATCATCTAGCAGCAACAGCAGACTTAAACTAAAAAAACAACCCAACTTCAGAAATATTTTATTTGTTTTGGCAAAAAAAACTAGAGTAACAAACTTTCTCTGGCTTCAAGTACAGTTTATAAACACAAGAAGGACCTGTTGCCAGCACCACTCTCCCCTTAGCCACAGCTACAGGCCTGGCTTCTCAGTGCTTTGTTCAAGTGTAGAAAGACATCCAGCACCTGTGGGTCTTGGAAGGGTCAAACTAAAAGCCTTAAATACATCTCCAAAAAAACAAACTACCCCAGACTGGGGGAGAGCTGCCACAGCAGCAGGGCAGAGTCACACAGCCATGGAGCCAAGGGAGAAGCAAGCTTTTACCTGTCAGCCAGTCAGGGAAGGCAGAAGAGCAATGGTGGTGGAAGGCCTAAGATCAATTCTGTACATGAATATCATGAGCAAGAGCATTCAGCATGAAGTCAACTCACTTTTCCTTCAGGCCAGGGCAAGTTACTGAGAACAAGCTGGTGTGAGCATTCCATGTTGTGTGTGAAACCAGCCCAGCTAACAGGAGGCTCTACTAGGTGTGCTGGGGAGGGTATAAAAAGCTGGTCCATGGCCCAGACATACACATCCACAGTGGCTTTGGTGATGCAGGCAGCCATGGAAATGTCCTGTCTGACCTGGAGTTCAGCATGCTCAGCAGCAAGTGAGAGAAGTCTCCTTAAAAGCTCTCTCTAGAACCACAAGGGAAGAATCCAGTGCTGCAGAGCAGTGCCCAGTGCAGCAAGTGTGCCTGGAACAGAATCAGATTGTCTTTGATCTCCCATTTTCCAACACAAAAGCAGTGACTACATTTAAGAACAATTCCTTTTTCCCTCCCCACTGCCCTGTGGCACCAGTGTAACAGCAATGTGACTAGCTCTAAGAGAATGCCCAAAGCTAAGAGCTGCCTGCCTCCCCTTCACTCTAAGGCACCCTTAAAAGAGAAAGCCCCTGAGAGGGTAGGGACATCCAGCCCTCAGCTGTGACAGGAGGAAGCCAGTGACTTCTAAAAAAACATCAATAGAGACTAAACAGACACACTCAACCCATTCTACCTGTGCTCCCAGCTGCACAAACCAGGCCTCTGGGCACTGCACCATCTGGAATACTCCACAATTCCTTAGCACTTGATCCTTTTCTAGCTCAGGTCTGTCCATTTGTTTCCAGGCTACTTTTTGAAGTAAACAGGACCTGTAAACTCTTCTGTGTGTAACATTCATCACCTTTTATGAACAGGACCAATAAATTACCAAGTCCAGAAAGCTCCTCCAGGAGCAGCTACAGTCCCTGTGTTACTAGAATTCCCAATCATCCACATCCAGCTGCTCTAGGTTTGATACCAGCCCAAAAATGCCACTGGGATCCTGGGGCCTTGTTCCTTCAAAGCTGGTGATGGGGGTGACGGGGCGCAGGAGCTCAGGGAGCGCTTCAGAAGCTCGGCGCTTAATCTGCACAGAGGAGACAAGAGGCTGCTGAAATGCTTCCCCACACAGCCATCAGAGCTAGGTGTGGGTACAGGCAGACAACTGGCTGCTGAAATGCTTCCCCACACAGCCATCAGAGCTAGGTGTGGGTACAGGCAGAGAACTGGCTGCTGGAATGCTTCCCCACACAGCCATCAGAGCTAGGTGTGGGTACAGGCAGAGAACTGGCTGCTGGAATGCTTCCCCACACAGCCATCAGAGCTAGGTGTGGGTACAGGCAGACAACTGGCTGCTGGAATGCTTCCCCACACAGCCATCAGAGCTAGGTGTGGGTACAGGCAGACAACTGGCTGCTGGAATGCTTCCCCACACAGCCATCAGAGCTAGGTGTGGGTACAGGCAGACAACTGGCTGCTGGAATGCTTCCCCAGCACAGCCATCAGAGCTAGGTGTGATTAGAGGCAGAAGGAGCAGAGTATTATCCTCTTGCCTGCACTGAGAGATGTTCAGGGCTTTGGCACAACAAAGTGCTTTTGCATGCAGCCAGTGCAGCAGCATTTGGGTGCTACAGTCACCACCATAACCCTCAGCTCCCAGTATGCCAGACAAAGCATTTCAGGGGCAGGAGAACCTCTGCCTCTTCCCCTGCCAGGGCTGGAGCTCACCAAGCTGCCACACAGCTGTAAGCAGTGCACAGGTCATCTCAGTTTGGTCTCAATAAGGACCAGGTCAGGACTGACCTTGCCTCAGTACTCAACAGTCTGTGGGTGAAACACTGCTCTGGCACACAGCATGGGCTTAATGACACAATCATTAAGCTTGGAAGAGACCTCTGAGACCATCATAGTCCAACCATCTACCTGTCACCCCCATGCCACTACATCCTCTGCTTAGGTAAGGAAGAGCTGCTATGAGAAGTCTGGCCAGGAGAACATGAGGAGCACTACAATTCATCACCAAATTAACTGAATCCTTTCAGATGACAGAAAATTCAGCAACTTAGCATTCCCACCCTCAGGTTCAGTGAGACAGCTACAGAAGAGCCAAGTGTTCTTTAGCTGCACATTCAAGGAGCTCCTTACCTGCTTGAAAAAGGGATGATTAAGCAGAGCACCTGCACTTGGCCTGGAGAAAGGAGATAGAACAAAGCAAGAAAATGTGTCAGTGTTTATGCAAATGAAAGGATCAGAGCACTTCCTGCCTCTCTCATTTCTCTCATTCTGATTTCTCATTTTTTAACCAGAAGCACTGGTTATGTTCACCTCATGTTTTATGCAAGCACTTCAACCTTCTTCTGCACCAAGTCACCTACTTGCATACCCAACACTTGGTCAAGGGAGAGTTTGGGAAGCATGTGGAAGGCAAGAGGATTTTGTCATGGCTAAAGACAACCTTACAGGAAAATACCCTTCTCACCATGACTCTCTGCTGGCTGAACAGTGATGGAGACTGGGCAAACACTGCCTCACAGGGAGCAGAAATTCAAGTTGTTCCATTTGTTTTCCTGACAGGCAGCACCACACTACCCCTCCAAGAAGGTGGCAGGAGGTTACTCATGCAAAGCAGTTGTTCAGGCTCTCTTAGAGGACGAACTCAGCACGTTAACACTGCTCATGTTTTACATTCTTGGACTACTCAATGTCTGGAGCACATCCTTAGCTCCACTATGCTTCTGGACAACCTCTGCTAGCTCTTCCCTGTTGAATAAGGCTAGAGGAGTCTGTGAGGAGCAGCTTTCACCTGGCTTTACCTGAAATCAGGGTTCCTCTGGAGGCACTGCTCCACAAAGTTATGGAAGTAGGTGGAGAAGGTCCTAAGGTAAGGGTGCAGGGCTGGCTCTCCATTGGCTGCTCTCACATTGCTCACAGCCATGCTCTCCCCCATCCCATAGTTAGCACTGGAACGAGAGGTTTTCATAGTCAGCTCATCAGCAGGAATGGTGGTGGTGTCTAGCAGGCAGGGAACAGTTCCATTCAGCTTTTCCAAGAGCATCTGGAAGAGAAGGGACATAAGCAACATCACAAACACACACACACACACACAAAGACTAAGACAGTTCAGATTTCTCAGTGGATTCCCAGTGTCCTCAGAATTTGGACATTCCCCAAGGGGAAGCTCTGCAGTTCTGGAGAAAAAGCAGCAATGAGACAGGAGCTGAGTCAGGCACAGCACCCTTGTGTGGCAGTGCCAAGATAAGGATGAAAAGGGAAGAGCTCTGAAGCCTTACCTGAGTAGAAGGCATGTCTTTAAAGGGTACATGTCCATTAGCCAGCTCACAGGCTGTTATCCCTACACTGTAAATGTCAGATTTGGCATCATAACCTTGGAGATTCTAGAAGAAAAGGAAAAGAAACACTAGCTTTGTGGGCTTGCATGTTGTGGAGCATGGGCAATGCCCAGGGTGTGAGATGTAGATGAGGGAAGGCAAATGGTCAGTGCAGAAATAGTACAACCCACACAGAGGTGAGTTTCTTGTAATGGTGGGGTTTTGTTTGTTAAAACAGCAACAGTTCTTCAGCTGAAATCAGCTACCTAGTAGGGGTGGCATCTGCCTTAGGATAACTGGCAACTAGGCTACCACTTTGCTAATGGGAGAACCTGTAGAGGTACCTACAAGGAAACTCTTTAGTCCAATAGATCAGATCTAATTCCACCCCTGTGCCTGCCCCAAATCTGTTTCCTCTAGCCTCTCCCCTTCCTTTTCCTTGCACTCATGTACCTCCCTTTGGAGGGAAGCAAAAAACCATGTTGTAACATGGGCTTCTAAGCAATTGTCCCTTCTGACAGGAGCAGAGGTTTTCCCTTGCTAGGGGACACTGGTTTTCAGGTAAAAAGGATAGAGCTCCTCAGGAGCAAAAGCAGCCCTGTGCCTTTTTTTGTCATGGATTCCCCCACAGCCTCCAAACATGCTGCATCATCATCATCATCATCATCATGGCCAGGCTTCACGAATGAAGATCCAAGGAGCGCTCCATCCATGCTCTTCCCAAGCACTTTTCCAAGCACTGCTGGCTGCAAAGGCCAATTTGGGACAGACCAGAGCAGTTGCAAAAGGCACAGCACAAGGACTCCTCAGGAGGTAGAAGCTGCAAGACACGATTCTTTCTACGCTGTCTTTTCTCCTCCAGAGTGATCCTGCGTGCCTGCTCCAAACCATCAGCTGCATTCAAACTNAAACTTCCTGAGGTGCAGGTTGATATAAAACTTCTGTTTTCTTTAAACTAACTTCCAGCCCAAAAAGCTCAGCAGTGGCTGCAAAGCAGGGTGTTAAACGCTGCAGAGCTACTTCTGTCTGGGCAACAAGGGCAGCAAGGACATAACCCAGGGACAAAACCCATCACATGCTGCAAGAACTCAGCAAATGACACAGAGAGAGATCAGCCATCACAAAACTAGCTGGTTCCTTCAAACACACCTGCTGCAAGACTTCAGGACTGAGCCAAGGCAGAACTTTGATGCTGTACTTGGGGAAGTCATGGACAACTTTGAGTCGCTGCCCATGGTTGATCATACTGAGATTACTCCTTAGGCCAGAGAGGTAGACCTTCCCATCCACAGAGATCAGGATATGGCTGGCTTTAACACTCCTGAAAAACACAGGAAAAGAGCAGGGAAACATCCCCAGCATCCCCAGGAAGGCTTAGTGCAGGAGGGCACTGTAAAGGATTTAAGGCAAGCATAGATAAGCTGAATTTCTTTTGGAGTAGATAGGATAAAAAGGAGTAACCATTAATAAGCTGGAACTGTCAGCAGCTGGAATTTACTCTGTCAACAGAGAGATGCATTGGAGAGGAAGGGAAATATGCTAAGGGGTGGAAAAAGTGCTTTAGAAAAGCTTTGTACTGAAGAGAAATTCATCCTTAGGGAGCAGTGATGGAAAGGATCAAAGCTCCTCTACTGTACAGCTCCATGTACAGGACAGACTCCTCCTGGGCAAAGCCACTCCTACAAACATTCAGCTTGGATATTAGGATAAAGTTCTGCACCCAGAGGCTGGTGGAGCACTGGAGCAGGCTCCCCAAGGAAGGATCCCAGCACCAAGGCTGACAGAACTCAAGAAGCATTTGGACAACATCCTCAGGCACATGGTGGCATTTTGGGGGTTGTCCTGTGCAGAGACAGGAGTTGGACTTGTGGGTCCTTTCCAGCTCAGGACAGTGAACATGCCCAGGACTCTATTCAGCCACTTTGCAAGGTTCCCAAAGAGTGTTCCCGTGGCAAGGAAAAGTGCAGGACTAAAGGCTATGGACCCAGGACCTTCCAGAGTAACAGGGCAAACCCCAGCACTGTCAGTCTCAATTTGGAGCCTCTCAGTAGTATCTGAACAGAGCCTTACCAAGTCAGTTGGATTTGCTGATCTTGGAATCCTAAAGTTGGATTAAAGCTCAAAGTCAGCCTCTCAGCATGAGCTGCACTTGGGATTTTAGACACAGAGGTGTTTGGGATAATTTTGTTCCATAGTAACACTTCCCTGCAGTTTAGCAAGATCAGTGATCTAATTTCCAGTGTCAAACTGACTTACTCTAACAGCAAAGACAGACCAAACTTGCTATTGCATTCTGCCTTTCCTTCTCTACTGAGCAGTGTTTCTGGAACCCCCAGCAGAAGGAAAATGGCTCACTTTTGGGGGTTTGGCAATACCTATGCACATAGCCCATGTGATGGATGTAGTCAAGAGCTTTCAACACTCCCTGGAGGATGTAAGCAATAGCCAGTTCACTCATCCCATCCATAAAATGGGTACAGATGAGATCCTTTGCAGAACCTACAAAGAAACAAAACACCTCTGAATTGGGCAGAAAAAGAACCTTTCACCTCTTCAACTTCATTTCACAGAACAGGATTTCACCTACCATAGGCCATGAAAGATGTCACCACCCACAGCTCATTGTCAGCTATGAAAGTTGCTTTGTATGGCACAATGTTAGGATGGTTGAAGAGCTTGGAAACATGAAGTTCCCCCTAAAAATAAGGAAAGATATTAGGGTTCAATTTAGTAAATGCAGAAATATGAATACAGCATTGATAAAGCAGAGCTCTTGCTGTCTGTCCTCTCCTAAATTTGCAGTATGGTACTAGTGAAGTGTGTTACCTGCAAGAATGTGACCATTTCATTTGTGCAGGCTTCCAAGTTCACTCTTCTGACTGTGACATACTCTCCTGTGGGCTTATACCTGGCCAGGTTCACAAACATCAAGTCTTCAAAGCCCTTGCCTGAAAGAAAGGACATTAAAGCTTCAACAATACTTCTGGAACCAAACACTTCTGGAGAACTCCTCCAGTCCTTGACCTTAAAATAATCTTTACAGTCACTTACTGAAACTATTTTTGGCCTTGAGAGAAAGAGTAATGGTTCCACCAGACACTACCTTCCTTGGCATGTATCCCACTCCTAGCCAGTGATATCATCCTGGCTCTCAGCTTCAGAACTGAGGTAGAAGCAGAATTATTAAGGCTACAGCCCCACCAAGGACAGGGACAGGTTACAGGCTGCTGCTTCTTCAGTATTCTTAACCCATCACATGCCTCTTTCAGCTGAAAGCCTTTAGGATTGGCATCTCATTGCTTATTAACTTGAACATCAAAGAGGGCAGGCATCTAATGTCAAAAATAAGCAAGCAAGTAAAGACCAACAAACTTGCACAAGTTACTTTCTTTGCCAAGCAGGCTTCCAGCCCACTGGTAGTATTACCTATGATAGTGAGCAACTCATAGCAGCTGCTGTCTGGCAGGAAGCTGCTCATGGTGTCCCTTTTAGGGCAAGAAGCTATCGACTCGGAGCTCGCCTCATTTGTCTGGGGAGAGAAAGAAAGACATTGGGTCAAAAGAAATGAAGATCACATGCTGGCCAAGTCATCTGCTCCTTCTGCTATCAGATACCTCAAAAAAAGGCAGTACTGAATAGAGAAGAGAAAGGTTTCTTGCTATTAAAATCACTTTGCAGAGTTCTTTATCAATTGAAATGCAGGAGATGCCTCATTTCAGAAGGTCCACACATCTGTGTTTCCAAACATGGAACAGGTAGCTTCTCCATTACTGCAAGCTACAATTTCTTTAGGAGTATTTGGATAAAGCCAATTACTATTTTCCAGAACAGCTTAAGCACTGCTTTATAGTAACTACCTTCCTCCCATTCATGACAAACTTCTACCCTGAACAGAGGCCAAGGGAAGGCTTTGTGATGACACTCCTGTACCCTGGGCCACTCAGCCTGCCTGGCTGCTGCTGCTGCTACTGCTGGGGCTAAGATCAGTGCAGCTGAAGCTGCCTAGCTGAACAGTAGAAGTGTTGAACCTGCTTAGCCTAGCTGTGAAGAGCAGACACACATGAAAAAGACAAGCTCCAAATGGAAGCAAAAGCTTAGCTGCAAAGCATTAGTGCTTATGGGGAGAGGAGGGAGCAAAGGGTGAAGCAGCACTCCAAACCTGTCAACTTTTCCTCACTACAGCTGACACAAAGCTATCTGCTTTATTTACATACACATAAACCCTTCCAAGCAGGGTTTGGCAGAAGACAAACTTCAGTGTTCTTTATCCCTTCCAACTCCCTCAGATTTCCAAAGTCACAAGGAGAGCATCCTAATGGGGAATCAAATTGATTTGGTCTCTTTGTTTATCTCCAATTTCCAGCACATTAACTCCTCCTGACATTTGGAACTCCAGCTCTTTCTTTCCACCTCATTCCTCATCAACTGCAAATGCCCTTTATCAGACCTTTTCTCTCTCAAGGTACATGAAGCAGAAAAGGTCTGTGCATTTCCCTACAGTGACAGCAAATACTCTTTTTTTCCCCATCACTGAAAGATGAAAACACCACAGTGACAGGCTGAAAAACAAGGATCTTGCTGTTCTACTCTGCCCAGGATAAATGCAGTGCAATGAGGACACAATGGATTTGCTGAATATTACATGTGTGTCCTTAAGAATACTTCAGAAGTTAAGCTAATACTCAGGCTTCCCAAATTCATAGAATCATAGAATCCTAGACTGGTTTGGGCTGGAAGGGAGCTCTGGAGCTCATCTAGTCCAACCCCCCTGCAGTGGCCAGGGACATCCCCAACTAGAGCAGCTTGCCCAGAGCCCTGGCAAGCCTCACCTGCAATGCCTCCAGGGATGGCAACTCAACCACCTCCCTGGGCAACCTGGGCCAGTGTTCCACCACCCTCGTGGGGAGCAACTTCTTTCTAATATCCAGTTTAAATCTACTCTTCTCCAATTTAAAACCATTGCCCCTTGTCCTTTCTCTCCAGGCCTTTGCCAACAAGCCCTCTGCAGCCTTCTTGGAAGTTCCTTTTAGGTACTGGAAGGTCACTAGTAGGTCTTCTCCAACCTTAATGATTCTATCAGATCTCAGCAGTCCCAAATCCTTTTTTTTTCCCAAGTCCTAACTCTACACAGTGCTGTTGTTTGGCTGAGAACAGGCAGCAATATCCCATTCCCCATTTCAAAGCTCTGTTCAAGATGCCTGTCAGTTCTGAGCTCAATTTGTCCAGCATCCATTGGTGCTTCCAGCAATTTCACACAGTCCTGTTAACAGCAAGACTGCCAGCAGAGAGACACAGGCAGATGGAAACCTCTGAAGCAGAAAGGCAGCACCAAGGCAATGAAAGCAGGAGGCTCTGAGAAGCAGCATTATGGAGCAATGGCAGCTGGTGAAACATTGAGCAAGATGGAAGTGGTTTGCTTTATTAAAGTCCACTCCAGAGCTAGCATAAGCCAACAAAACAGATGCAAAACAAACCCCACTAAATCAATTTAATCTTATTAATGGTGTATGCTGTGTCAACAGGAATGGAAAAATACTGTCAGTTCCCTTCTGAAAAATCTTCAGTGCATCAGAGCTCTTCACTCACCTCTCTCCATGTTAGCAGTGACCAGGAACTGAAAAGTTAATGCAAAAGGAGCTCTGCCAGAAATTTATCAACATCACACAAGAGTTTTAAGAAACAGAAGTTAAACTGAAATGTCAATTCATGAACTACTGCAAAACAAAAGCTCCTCAGTGGTTTCACACAGGACAACTTTTGGTGTATGGTCAAAAGCAAAAGCAGCTGCAAAATGAGGTCAGATAAGGCTAACTTTGTGGCATGCCATTCATTAAGAGCTTGCCTTCTGGCTTGTTGATCTGATTTTCATTTGAGGGAGATGTAAGGAAATTTATCTTTGAAAGGCAACTACTGTTATAAATGCCACAGGAAAATCAGTTATGGGATGCTAGCGAGGATCTGCATTTGCCAAATGATGTTCATCCAAGTTAGGAAGAGGGAATGTCAGTTTGGTTTTGCTGCCTCCACCTCCTCATTCCCTCACTTTCAGCATAAGCAACAAAAATTTTCCTCCAATCCCTCTCCCCAAATTATGTACCTTTTTCTATAGCCCTGCTTGAAAAATTAAGCTTTTATTTAGATGTAAAAATCAAAATGAAATCAGCAATACCACTGCAGAAGTGTCCAAGGCTAACCTCAATTTGTTTCCAGTCCAGCACATGTGTTACACTCAGCAACTTAGAAAAGGGATGAATTTACTTGACTTTATATGAAACTCTCCACTTACATCTCCTACTTTCAGCTTTGTGCCAGTAAATTGCAGACACTGGCACCAAAATCAGCTCTAAGCAGTTTCAACTGGCACAGTTATCATCAAATCCCACTGAATTTGTGTTTATTAGCTGGCAGGAGAGCAACACCTGCACACAGAAATGCTGCAGTATGGTGAGGGAAGGTGGCAAATCACTTAGATCCATTCTATCCTAAGTTGGTTTGTTCTCTGAGCATTGCTCAGGATGAAGCAGACTCTGTGCAAGCAAGGCCTGCAGACAGCTTCAAGGGAAAGTTTCCAGCTGCCACATTCCATTTTTGAACAGCCATTCCATGTTTGCTAGGGATTTCAGTTTGGAAGAGGCAAAGCTCTCTAAGCATGCACAGAAGTGGCTCTGAAGACACTCAGACAACAGCAGGTAAAGTCACCTCAGACTGAAAATGACATCATGTTTGGTTTGGATTTTGGAGCCTTGTTGTGGCTGCTCTCCAGGGAAGAGAAAAATCACAATCAACACACTCAGAAGGGCACACTGCTTTTGAATGGCCAACATGAGATTTTCTGGGCCTAGTTTTCAGAAGACCCATAAACTATCCTCTTCCTTTTATTCTCAGAGAGTTTTTAGCATCATCTCAATAAGAGACCCTTGGGATGGGGAGGGAATGACAATACAAATACAAGAGATTCAAGTTTTGACTTGTCACATCTAATTTGAAAACCACACACCAAAATCTCCACTCCAGGGTGAAACCTGGTTCCACACTTGTAGAGCTCAAGAGAGAGAGAGAGATGAAATATATATATATATATATAAAACTCAGATCAAAAAAGAAAAACCAAACTTCCACAAGGAATAAATAATCTCCATGCAATGAAGCACAGCACCACAACCTGCAGAAGTCACTTACTTTTCTCCGAGAGTCACCCAGAGGCTGCTCTGGAGTAAAGAGATTCATTGTTCACCAACTTGTGCTCAACACATACCCAGCAAAAGATACTTGAGAACTGAGTCAAGAACTCTGCTTGATGCTTTTGGTACCAATATAGACCTTTTTTGCTTGTTTGCTTTAGACAAAAACATTTCATTTACACATCAGGTTGCAGCACTAAACTAAGCAAGTTGTAGTAGAGGAGTGGGAATTAAAGAGATTAAAATAGTGCTGCTGTTCAGAAATGTGACCATTTATTAGACCTCTAAACACATTCAAACGTGACAAATCTACTTCCCTTAAATACAGAAGAAACTACCTGAAGTTTTTTTAAAAGAGGGAAAATTCTTCCCACTCCACCTGGAAGTTCAAGATCTAAATATCTTTCCTGTGCTCTCATTTCTTGCCATGTCACTGAGCAGGAATTCTGCATCCTAGTAGGCAATTTTTTTCCTTGTGCAGCAAGTAGAACAGAAACCAGTCAAGCCAAACCCCCCACCAACCAGTCAAGCCAAGCCCCCCACCAACCAGCCAAGCCCCCAACCAGGCAGCTCTCGTGCAGGTACACTGGGGAGGTATCAGCAGAGCTTCAAAACACATTTTTACTCTGAAAATTACAATTAACCTTCCCAACCCCCAAATCTGTCTTTTGCATAGTAGTTATGCTAAGGAATACAGAATGCAAGGTCTGACCCCAGCACTGCCACCAACATGAAACTGATTACCAAGTAATTTGCTAGATCATGGAGACTTCCCCTAGCATCTTTATCTAGTTAGCTAGTTGAAATACCTAGATCTTGTGCTATAAGCAGATGTATTCATCTCTTTTTACTGTTAAGATAGATATTTGCAACCAACTTCACAACAGAGCTTGTGGCTAAAGCAATGTCATCTAGGGAGAGGAAAACTTACCTCCAAACAGCTCGAAGTCCCTCAAGCCCTCAACAATGAACTTCTCAGAGACCCAGCGCTGAAAGAAAAACAAACATGTCCTAGAGAATGAGTTAGTCCAGCTAGAGACAAGTTTCTGTCCCCTCTCTCCCACAAAATCCAAAAGAGAACCTGAACACTTCCAAGGACTCTACAGTGTTCTGAACTCAGTTAGCTGTAACAGTGTTACATCATTATTTTCATCATCTTCCTCAATGAGCTGGATGGAGTGGTTGCTCAGTCAGTTTGCTGATAGCAAACTGGGGGAGTGCCTGACACCCCAGCAGGCTCTGCTGCCTGTCACTGAGACCTGGACAGGCTGAGAGTTGGCAGACAGGAACCTCATGAAACTCAACAAGGACAAGTGTAGGGTCCTGCATCTAGGGAGGAACAACCCCATGGAGCAGGACAGGTTAGGGGCTGACCTGCTGGGAAGCAACACCACAGAGAAGGACCTGGGAGTGCTGGTGGACAACAAGCTGCCCATGAGCTAGCAATGTGCTCTTATGGTCAAGAAGGCCAACACTCTCTGGGGTGCAATAACAAGAGGTGGGGCCAGCAGGTTGAAGGAGGCTGCTCTCCTCTCTCCTCTGCCCTAGTCAGGCCACATCTGGAGTCCTGGGTCCAGTGCTAGGCTCCCCAGTTCAAGAGAGACAAGGAACTACTGCAGAGAGTCCAGCAGAGGCTCCCAAGCTGCTGAGGGCACTGGAGCATCTGTGGCAGGAGGAAAGGCTGAGAGGCCTGGGGCTGCTGAGCCTGGAGCAGAGCAGAGCCAGAGGGGAGCTGCTCCATGCTGAGCAAGAGCTGAAGGGTGCAGAGGGCAAGAGGCTGGGGCCACACTCTGCTCAGAGGTGCCCAGGGCCAGGCCAAGGTGCACTGGAAGCCAGCAGGTTCCAGCTGGATATTCTCTTTTTGTGAGACCATGATGGCACACACCCAGCAACCACACAGGTGCTGTTGCCTTTCCTGCCCAGCATGCAGGAGCTAATCATTTTAGATCATTCATACAAGAACATTTATACATGCACATACAGAAAAAATAAGCATGCTACAACTCCCTTATATAGCCAAATAAAAGTTTCTTGTTTATAGGTGTAAATAAAGCTTCAACTATTTACAATTGTTAGAGAACTTAATTATTTTGGCTATGCATCTGTTTACTGAATTCAAAATTAGAACATAAATAAAGCTATTATTCTCCTGCAGAATTCATGCTTAAAATTCACAGCAAGCATTAGGTTGTGCAGAGTTTCTGCTACTCTATCCAACTCTGGGATTCAAAGAAAAATATGTGTGCAAACCTTTAAACAACAGAAGATACAATTTTAGGCTTGCACAGTCTTGATCATCAAGTCATTATTAAACAAACAATTAAACAGTTCCATGTTAGAATAAGATGGGTAAAACTTGGTAAAAGAACTGACAAAATTGCTTCCGTTGTTTAGTGCAAGGGAAGCCTGTCCTAGAAAGCACCAAGCCCTTAAGTGACAATGACCCAAACCTCATAATGCCAGGTAAAGGCATTAAAAGCCATTTTCTCTCATGAAACTTCCTCACTTTAAAAGGCAGGCTTAAACACAGTTCTTGTGTTCAGAAAGGCTAAGTTTGCCAAACCCACAGGGGCTGAAGTTGCCAGTGGTGTGACAGAAGCGAGGCAGGACCCACACAAAGACAGGGAGCCAGGAACCACCATTCCCGCGCTCTTCCCTCACTGCGACGCTCACAACTCCCTCACCTCGCACACAGAGCGGACACCCGCGTGCAGGCGAGAAATAGCCCAGTGCAGGCTCCTTAAACTAGCGCTTTCTTTGCACATCCATCCCCCTGCCCTACAAGGAGCACGTTCTCAGGGGGCTTCCAGGTGCTTTCCAGGAGTTGGCCCCGCCGCTGCTCCTCTGCACAAGCCAAAAGCTCTACCGCCACACCGCCACGGGAGGGAAGCTGAAAGTGTTCAACACTCACCCTAATCCGCTCGGGTTTACTTACAAGGAAAGACATGGAATCCCCGGTTGTGTTACCTCACGCAGCTCGTCAAAGGAAGGGAAACCTGTGGGGACAGCAGCGGGTCACCGCCGAGCCACCGCGCCGAGCAGGGCAGCGCTCGCTCACCCACACGCGGCCCGGCAACCCCAAGCTGGGAGAATCCCAGGAGAACAGCCCCGAGCTGGGAGATCCGCAGCGGCCCTACCGATCCGCGGCCTCCCCCCGGGCCCCTCACCCGCTGCCCAGGCTGCGGCCGCCGCTTACCGGAAGCGGAGGCTACGCCTTGACGTCAGAGCGCCGTCACGTGATGCGCACACAGCTCGCGGCGCGGGAGTGACGTCAGCGCCAAGGCTCCCGCGAGGCGGGAAGCAGCTGGCGTCATGTTGGCTCTTTCAGAGAGCCACCGAGGCTTCGCTGCCAGCAGCCAGCCCAGCCGGGTCTCCGACACAGCCCTGTCCGTAAAGGCATGGGGCAAACACTCCATCCTCACCCACCCCATCCCAGCCTGCACAGGGAGAGATGCCTTCGTCCTGCTCTGGGCCCTCCCCCAGCAACCACCACCCTCACAGGGAAGCAGCTTCCACGTGGGAAGAATCCCAGCATGGTGAGGAGTGGAAGGGACCTCTGGGGATCAGCCAGTCCAAGCCCCTGCTAAAGCAGGGTCACCCATGGCAGCTTGCCCAGGATAACCTCCAGCTAGGGTTGGAATTTCTCCACACAAGGAGACTCCACAAGCTCTCTGGGCAGCCTGGGCCAGGGCTCTGCACCCTCACAGCAGAGAAGTTTCTCCTCCTGTTCAGATGGAACCTGCTGGGTTCCAGTTTGTGCCCGTTGCTCCTTGACCTGGCCCTGGGCACCACTGAGCAGAGTCTGGCCCCAGCCTCTTGCCCCCACCCTTTAGCTCTTGCTCAGCATTGAGCAGATCTGCTCTTCTCCAGGCTAACCAGCCCCAGGGCTCCCAACCTTTCCTTGTAATAATCCCACCAACATCCCAGCAGAGATCACCAGCTTTAAAACCTATGCTGAAGAAACTTACCCCAGTTAGGTTTCCTATATGAAACAAACACCAAGTCCAGCCAAGTAAAGTAAGCAGGTAAAGTGTTTCAATTATATTTTACTCTTCAGTAGATTGTTCATTTGAATGTTCATATTACAAAATTAGCTGCCATGGCCCACAAACATATGGGACTTCAGGAAAGCTGTCCACTTACCCAAAAGAGCACAAACTAGTATTTCCTTTCAAAGAACCTGGTGAAACAAATCATCTTTAAAGCTAAATAGTGCTAAAATGTCATATCATCTACATTAATTATGGTTTTAAATAATTTTACCAACCATTATAAAATTAATGTATTTGCATGTATCAGGTTACAGACATTTGCATTTCAATCAGTGTGAAGTATCCCATGCTGGAACAAGAAGTTTAAGCTTGTGCTGTTTGAACAGCAGCTCATTATTGCCTCAGAACCAAGTTTGCACAAAGCATTGAACAAGAAAATGCAAGACATTTCCCCCCCCCCAAAAAAAAACAACTGTTAAAAGTCTATAACAAGCAACAAGAAAATCCCTTCTAGACAAGAAGCATTTATAAAATGCAGAGCTCTCTCAGTTAGCAAAGTGCTTGCACAGGGGCAGTCACTTCATTCTCCCCATTTAGACTCAAAAACCTGGAGTGATCATTTCCCAGATGAGAAGGATCCATGTCCTCTGAAACTGTTTGACTTGCTTGGGGAAATTGGCAATTGCAGATAACTTCACTGAATCTAGCTTCTGGCTGAAGTGAATTAGGCATCAGCTGCTGAGATCAGGAGAAAAGTTTTTGAGGCAAACTTGTACAGTTATAAAAGATTCAAGGAAAGCTGGTTGAAGCTGCTAACTCACCATGCTGAAAATACAGACTTCACATTGTATTAAGCTTGCAACATTCAAAACCACAAGTAGGAAACTGTTCTTGTAGCCCATTCCCTCCTCTCTAACCCATCTATGTGTTTCACATGGATGTCACTCATAACACAGGTGACCTAATACTGTTTCAGTCCCTTGTTTGTAAAAAAGAAAAGAAAGCAAATAAAAATCACTTCTACTGGGCTTAAGTCCCTGAAGAATCCATACTGTGTATGGAAGGCTCTAAGTTTTGTGCCTTTACAAGCTTGATGCAAATAAATGCACAGTGCATGTTTGTTGTGCAGTTTTCCTCCCCAAGAACTAAAACCAAAGTTTAAAACCAAAGCATGAATATGTTTGCCAGCACATGTGGACAGGTTTACAATCTTCTGTTTTTAAAGAACAAATGACAAAGAGCATTCAAGAATATTGCATTTTTTGTTTGTTTCTAAACAGATAAGTGGCAAAACTTTATACCACCTGGAATAAAACTGTTGAGACAAAGCTCTCTACTGACACCTGCATGTTGCTGTAATACTTCAATAAGCAACACCAATGCAAGGAACATTTCTCTTCATGGCTACTAGTGTTCAAAAAGCATAGAATTATGAAGGTCTTTGTACCCTGTGAAGTGAAACTCTGCAGGTGGCACTGAGACACTTCTCACACTGGAGTTACATAGCTTTCACTTTGATTTGCTTCATCTTCATCTGCTTCTTCTCCAGTTTCTTCTGCTCACGCCGCAAAGCAGCTTCCTGTGGGCAAGGACAGAGAGATCTGAATGAACATGGGTGATCTCCTCCAAGAGCAAGCTGATCATCTTGGAAGAGCCAAACAAAAGAAGACCTCCAGTACTTAGGTTCACATCCTTAACCACAAGATCTGGCTCCTCACTAGGAGCCTTGGCACGTTTCAGAAAGCAACAGCACATGCCCCTGAAAGTCATCTGCCTTCACGCAAACAGGAACTCAAAGTTGGCCACTGCTGGGGTAGCTACAGGCAGATATTGTAGGAGAAACTGGCCAGCTGCTTCTAAGCAGCTGGGAATGCAGCTCACCTCCAGCCGCCGCTGCTTCTCAGGGTCCTCCTCGTTCATGATCCGCTCTTTCTCCGCCCGTTTCTTCTCCTCCCGCCGGGACTGGGCAGCCTCCTGCCTCTGCACGTGAGTCAGCTTCAGGAAGTTCTCTTCCACACGAGCCCTGTTCTTGTCAGCTTTTTGTTTACCCTTTTCACAGAGAAAAGCATATCATAGAATCATCAGGGTTGGAAGAGACCTTAAAGATCATCTAGTTCCAACCAACCCCCCTGTCATGGGCAGGGTCACCTCCCACTCGATCAGCTTGCTCAGAGCCCCAGGCAGCCTGAAAGGCAGTTACTATATGGATTCCCCCACCAGCAAGATGCAGGACCTCTCTGGTTGCCATATTAGAAACATAAGGCTCCCAGAGTTAAGGATCCATGGTATTGGTTACAATTGCATCCAGTGTTCAGGAGACAGAACACACATTACTTACTTCTCTGTTCAGACGGAACTTCTTTGCTTTGTCAATTGAGTAGATAACCATGTTCATCAGAGGCAGCAAAGACTCCATGTCCTTTGGGGAAGTGTTGCCTGAACCAGGCACTGAAATCAAGAGTTTTGTGTTAATTCAGAAAGGTTGGCAGGGTTTTACTACTTGCTGTCACACCCTCTCCTTATTGCTCACACCATTGGTGAAAGAAAGATGTCCTCCTCTTTAGGAAGGACATAATTAGCTTTTACTTGGAGCTATGGCCTTGAATTTTGAAGAGAACTGTAAGCCTTTCCTAGAACAGACTCCCAACAGGCTGGTTTTATTTCAAACAGGGGTTAACCAACTATGTGCAAGATGAAACTGCTAGGCCTGTGGCTTAAAAACAAGCCATCTCCCAGTGGTGACCTAATACACCCACTAGCAGAGATATGAGTATGAACTAAGATCAGTAGCAGCAAGACTGAATATCCTATTATCATGATGATATACCACCCAGTCCCCAATGCTACTGCCTTCTGTTTACTGGCTAATCAATCAATCATCTGTTACATGCACTGAAGTCATTCACCATCTATTGTCTTCAACAGAGGACAGAACTTGAGCATGTGACTTGCCCAAACAAAACAACACTCCTCCAGACACACATACACACATGTACACCGGTTCTCTTACCATTAAATGTAAACAAAAGTGTCTTTTTAGTTTCAGGCAGTTTTGTAAGCTGCCCCTCCCTGGTAGGAAGAAAAAAAGTGGCTGAAATGAATGAGAAAAAAAAACAAAAAGGCATAAAAAACACCCAACATTAAGGAAAAACCTTGTCAAGAACCAAGAAACACTTGCAAACTACTCAAATAAAAGAAACAAGATTAAAAGTATGTTCCTTTTATTGGACAATAGCTTCCAGTTTTATAATGGCTCACTTATTTATATGCCTGTAAGCATAATACCACCCTTGCAAAAACCTACATGGTAATTCAGAGCAGATAAAACACCCACCACCTGGCAATTCTGAAGCAGCAGCTAAAAAGCACCTCAAGACTAGGAGGCTTAGAGAGACACAAGAGATACTGCATCTGTGTATTTCTGAAGCAGAGCTGAGAATCAATCTGAACATAAGTACCCAAGTGATAGATTAAAACAGCAACATGTTTTAGCTGTATCAGCTGGGGACAGGCAAGCAATCTTGATGATTTTGGTTTGGGATTTGGGTTTGTTTTTAAACATTGCAGACTTTGCTTAAACCTAGTTCTGAATGCATTCAAATAGCATCCAAGTTAATGTGCTGACTTTTCCTCCTGCAGTGTTACTTCTTGGCCCTTAAACTCTACCATGCTGTATACCTTCAGTGGGATTCCTCTGTTGTTTTCCAAGCAGCTGTGTACAGTCACTGCCAGGAGTTATCTGAGATTTGTAGCTGCCCAAACTACACTGTGATCAGCACACAAAACACACAGCAGCGTGTGGAACTATCACAAGTGTTTTTATTCACCTGTTTCACCTTTGCACCCAATTTCTCTTTGGGTGCATTTCACACTGCAAACAAGTTTGCCAGCCTCTGTTTTGCTTAGTGTTACAATCACTAGTGGGAGGAGAGATCTTAGCTTTACACTTACTCTTGCATAAGTTTTGGACCGGAGAACTGGTCCGAGAATTGGACGGACTCGATCTTGTCAGCATAGTGTGTGAGGAAATGGATCATCTAGAAGAGAAATTTGGGTGAGGTTTTTCCCCAACAGCAATCCATCTGCAGCCTCCTCACTCCATATGGCACACTCAGAGAATTGCTGTGCTCAGCTTGCCACTGACACAGCAATGTCAAGTGTCAGGGCTTTTAGCTTTTGCTACAATGGGCTTCAATGCACGGAATTAACTTGAGCAACTCAGCTGTTAGATACACAACTCTCACTTGGGATTTTCCAGCTCATCTGAAAACATGTCAACTCTGAGGACCTGCAGACACATCATCAACACCCTCCTCTGAACTAGCTGCTGAAGCTAACTTCCAGGCTTTGAAAGGCAACTTAAAGTCCTGTTCGTTGCTACGTAAAACGAACACAGACATGAGAATTACATGCTTCTCCCAGCCCTTAAGCTTCCTTAGGGTCCTGATTTCTCTGGATCTCTCCCTTTGGCTCTCCTGGTGGGATGTTTACAGGAGGTAATCATAGAATCCTAGAATGGCTCAGGTTGGAAGGGACCCTAAAGATCATCTAGTTCCAACCTCCCCACACTGAGCAGGGATGCCAATCACTAGCCCAGGTCACCCAGGGCTGCATCCAGCCTGGCCTTGAACACTGCCAGGGATGGAGCAGCCACAACCTCTCTGGGCAACCTGTGCCAGTGCCTAACCACTCTCCGGGTAAAGAACTTCCTTCTAATCTCCAATCTAAATTTCCCCTCCTTCAGTTTATATCCATTCCCCCTTGTCCTATCACAGTCTGACCTCCTAAAAAGTCTCTCCCCTTCTGTCCTATAATCTCCCTTTAGGTACTTTTAGAACTTTTTCACATAGGCTGTAAGCACTGAAGTAGCCAAGGAAGACTTGTACCTTAGCATCCATCATTCCCTCTGTGACCTCCCCCATCTCTGACAAGATAGCCAGGGAATCTGGAAGCCCATATTTTGCACCAGACTTAGGTTTATCACTGCAGAACTCACTCTGTTTCAAAAAGAAGAAAGAAAAATAAACACAAGCTTGTATCTTATCAGCCTGAACTCTTCCAGCACATTGACACCCCTAAATATACCCGAAAAGAAACAATTAAGAAAAATAAACAACTCAGCCTGGGTGGGGATGTTTCAAGCATGCAGTATCAATAGTCTTTCAGTTAGAATTTCCCTTCAATAGTCAGTACTTTAAGGAAAAAGAACAATTCTAACACATCCACTCTGGAATGCTAAAGTGCATGAAGGCATTTTGCTTACATTGTTTGAGAGAATCACAGAACCTCTTGAGTTGGAAAGGACCCAAAAGGATCAAGTCCAACTCCTGTCTCTGCACAGGGCAACCCCAAAAATTACACCATGTGCCTGAGGGCCTTGTCCAAATGCTTCTGGAATTTTCTCAGCCTTGGCATCATGACTCCTTCCCTGGGGAGCCTGTGCCAGTGCTCCACCACCCTCTGGGTGAAGAGCCTCTTCCTCACATCTAACCTAAACCTTCACTACCTTCCCTTGGCTCCTATCATTGGTCACCAGAGGATTTTGATCTGATAAGAGAACAAAACCAACTGGCATCCTACCAACCACACTTCAGTGCTGTTACTTGAGACAAGTTATGACAGCAAAGACTGGCAAACCACTGCTTGTTATCACTGCATTCCATGCAAGCTTCAGGGCTTGGATATATGGAAAGTTTCCATTTCAGATCACATAAAAGCAGAGGACTTAGACCCAAACTTTCCACATCACATATCACTAATTAAGTATGCTTTTCAACCCTTGAAAAAGTCCTTTGTGCAAATTAAATGAGGTAAAGTGACACTTGTGTGTATCCTGACAACACACTTCAGCCTCCTCCTAAACAAAGGAAGGCATAAGCTGCTTTTGATTGCCTCTTTGCCAGCACTTCTGCCAGCACCTGCCTAGCCCTTCAGATGTTTGATGGCATTAAACTTCCATCCATTAGATGAAAATGTCTTTTCCCCACACATTCATTCCAACAGGTCAGGCACAAGTTTCCAGCTGTTCCATAGAAAATAAGCAATCCACAGATCAGAGATTCTTACATCCTCTATCACACTAGTGTTCCCAACATGAACATACATACCAGGTCCTGCATCTCCTTCTGCAGCCTCACCAGTGCTTTCCTTGTTCCAACAGCAAACACATAGGTGTCCATATCTTCATCATTCATGGTTACTTTTATTTGCTGTGGGACAGAATGGCATTAGCCCTGAGCACATTCATAACAAGTACTCTGCCTTCAGACTGCTGGCCAGATAGACACATATGTCTCCTATGACTTCAGTGTTTGTCTGGCACTAATTCCTAAGAACAAAGACTAAGCAAAGCCACACACAGCTAAGATTTGTGGATGTAAAGCTTCTCAGGGTGTCTTAAGGTAAGGAAGCTGTTTGATTCCATTGAGCACTCAATTCAGGATTCTGGTGTAATGCCAGTGACTAGAACAGCTGGAGATATCCATTGCTTATGAGCAGCTGCCCACATCTAAATAAAGTATTTTGATTAGTTAGAAGTAAATACAATTATGGATAGATGGAAGGAGTATGCACAGCACACTGTTGTTCCATATGTAACCTCTCCTGCCATTTAGGCAGTTAGAGATCAACCTCACCTCCAAGAGCAAGGGGCAAGACAAAAAGTAACATTACAGGAGGTAATCTCCAGGCCAGCAGAGGCATTAAGCAGCTCTATTCAGACAGACTGAACAGACAGGAGAACCATCACAGTATCCCAGTATGTCAGAGGTTGGAAGGGACCTAGAAAGATCATCTAGTGCAACCCCCCTGCCAGAGCAGGAGCACCTAGACCAGCTCACACAGCAATGTGTCCAGGCAGCTCTGCAATGGCTCCAGACAAGGAGACTCCACAGGCTCCTGGGCAGCCTGGGCCAGTGCTCTGGCACCTGAACTGCAAACAAGTTCCTCCTCAGCTTAATACTAAACCTCCTGTGCTCCAACTTGCTCCCATTCCCTCTTGTCCTACCATTGGATGCCATGGAGCAGAGCCTGGCTCTCTCCTCCTCACACTCACCCTTCACATATTTCTAAGCATTGCTGAGGTCTCCTCTCAGTCTCCTCTTGTCCAGGCTGAAGAGACCCAGCTCTCTCAGCCTGTCCTCCTAGGGCACATGCTCCACTCCTTTCAGGATCTTGCTGGCCCTGGGCTGGACTCTCTCCAGCAGCTCCCTATCCTTCTGGAGCTGAGGGGCCCACAACTGGACACAGCATTCCAGGGGAGGCCTCCCCAGGGCACAGGAGAGGGGAGAAGAACCTCTCTGGCTCTGCTGGCCACGCTCCTCTTCATGCATCCTAGGATGCCATTGGCCTCTTGGCCACAAGGGCACATTGCTGCCTCATGGGCATCCTCCTAGTCACCAGCACTCCTAGATCTTCACTGAGTACTTCAGATCATAAAGCCATTTTTTATCACAATGAGATCTTGAAGCACTGTTCACAAAACCACTCCAACAATAAAGCACATAAACCAATTTCCAGCCATCAGCAGTTCCCATTTCACAGGCAGAAAGATGAAGGATGCTTTCAGATTCTTTTTAACAGTCACTGAACTAGAAGATAGGGAATACTGTAAGAAGACACCTAGCAGTCCACTTGTGTGTTCTAAGAGCAATCAAGGGCAGCAGAGCAGAACTGAAGGAATGCAACAATCACCAGAGCTAAGCACATACCACTTGGTCAGAAGCTGGCCTCATCATGCGAGCCAGAACATTCAGGAGGTCTTGTCTCTTGAGAAACTGCAAAGATAGCAGAAGATAGCTGAACACACCTAGAGTGCAGCACTTCACTGGCACACAGCAGTGAGGCTCAAGGGAAAAAAGAGGATATTTAAAAGTAGGTGTTTTTCATAGCACAATTTGACTCTGAAGGGCCCTGTGGAAGTCACCTCTACTGCTCAAAAGCAAGCTACTTCCTGGACTAGATGAGTTTCTCAGGGCCTTGTCCCCTCAGATTTGGAGCTGATCCAATGTGCGGGACTGTTCCATTCTGGGTGCAGGACTTTTGTCTTTGTTGTACTTCCTTGGAATTGCTGTTGGTTCATTCCTCCAACATGCTCAGGTCCCTTTAAATGGCAGCTGGGCTCTTCAGCCTGCAGCTACCTCTGTTTATGCTATACTTCTGGTTTCTAGACTCCTTCTGCAAGCATTCACTCTTAGCTACTTGGGTGGGCAGGACAGAGGCTGGTATGGATCTGTAGTCCAACCAGTCTTCCCTTCATGTGTGCATATCCAGAACCCTGTATCCAAACACCAGCTGAAGAGCTGAGCTGGGACTCCTTGTGGCTCACACCAGAATGGAAAAGCCTCTAGAACCTGAAACCTAAACAGTGCTACAAACTCCCTCATCCTTACCTTGAGTTGGATGAGCATTCCTTCACAGCACACCCTTCCAGAGCACCACAAGTTATAGATATGTTCATTTTCTTGATTCAGTTTCCCAGTGCTTGTAGCTTCTTTGTTAGTGCCATCATCCCCTGAAGAAAACAAGAGTGAAGGAGAACTGCAATCTAAAAATCACTAATTTAAACACTGAAGTTCATTAGCAGGCTTAAAGCTCAGTTGTTCTTGGATTACTTCAGTATCCCTGTGATGTTTCGGAGTAATTTATACTACACCACCACCCTAAATCTAATCTCAGCCCTAAAAGACTGGCACACAATTTGTCCCCACACAGAGCTGTCAGTGCTATTGTGTGCATCTGCCTCAAAAAGGTTACTTTTCTCTGCAGCCTACATACCGTCTAAAATCAGCTCTATTCATTCTAATCATTCAGATTTTGAAACATTTAGGTTGTCCCCCCAAGTTTCTTCAAATGATTATCCTATTACATGAGAATCAGCATGGCCAAGTCAGATAAGGCAATGCACTTTCTGAGCCCTTTCTAATAACTAATGGCGTGAAACAAGGCTGCATTCTTGCACCAACTCTATTCACACTCCTTTTCAGCATGATGCTCCAAAGGGCCATGGCAGAATTTGATGAGCAGGATGGTATCTACATTAGATACTGTACTGATGGAAGCCTATTTAACCTAAGGTGTTTGCAGGCCCATACTAAGCCCATAAAGCATCTTGTCCAGGAGCTGCTTTATGCTGCTGACGCTGCCCTTGTTGCCCAGACAGAAGTAGCTCTGCAGCGTTTAA
>VWZO01000494.1:22951-46602 GCA_013396975.1 Bucco capensis | reverse complement strand
CAGGATCACTCTGGAGGAGAAAAGACAGCGTAGAAAGAATCGTGTCTTGCAGCTTCTACCTCCTGAGGAGTCCTTGTGCTGTGCCTTTTGCAACTGCTCTGGTCTGTCCCAAATTGGCCTTTGCAGCCAGCAGCGCTTGGAAAAAGCTCTTGGGAAGAGCATGGATGGAGCCCTCCCTGGAGCTGCATTCACAAAGCCTAGGCATGATGATGAATGAACACACAGTCTAAAATCAGCTCTATTCAGATCAACTAAAAATGGATCCTAGTCATTGTGGAACTCACCAACAAGAGCAAAGTTACTTTCTAGCAGCTCCCTGTGAGTACTGAACCAGGCATGAGCCAGCCGGTTGTTTTTGTTCTTTCCAATGATGTAATTCATGATGTAAGCAAGCAGACCTGTTACCATCAGGATCTCCATGTAGTAACTCTCCCAGCTGTTCTGAAGGTGAGCAGGGACCTGGGAGAAGTGAAGGGAGAATGTATTTTACATATCCAATGGGCAGCTACCATACACACACACAAGCTTGGAAACAGAGTGCTGGAGAAGCTTCAGCCCAAACACAGCAAGAAGCTTCACAAAGGTGACAGGACAGAACTAAGCCTAGTCACACAACAGAATCATAGAGTCACTGTTTAGGTTGGAAGAGACCTCTGTTAATCAGCATGGTAACCTCCTCTTCCCATGCTGACAAAGCACACAAACATTCTGGGATATATGGTGTTTCTCTGGACTAAATGAAGGTCATCACTGAAGCTCCTTTACTTCTCCTCCAGAGTTGTAGGAGTAAAAGAAGTCAAGTCATAAAAATGCTTTGGTCAAAACTATGTTTCAGAAAGTCTGTTTTAATGAAGAATTTCCTAATCTATATTCCTGAACACAGAATACTGCTTTGAACCAAGATGGGAGTTCTAGCAGCTTAAAATAGAGACTAATAGACCAAAGGCACCTGCCCTGCAAGTTTTACTTCCACTGTTGCTATTTAAAGTAGTGTAAACCAATGTAGAAGAGCATGTAACTGGGAGCTGGCACAGCTGGATCACATTCTGCTGCTATCCTGGTGTTTTATGTCAGCTATTTCTTGTCTCCACATTTCTGCACTCTCTAGTTAATTCAAATAGCAAATCCTTTAGGACAGATTCTCTCTTACTTTTGTACACCAAGGACATTACTGGCATGGCAGCCTGAAAATAAAAAAAAAGTGATGAAACACCAAATAGAAAGCAGATCAACATTTGTACTTACATTTACTATTGTTATGGGGTCTTTGTTTTTGCTATGAGATGTATCTGGTTTCTCTTCATAGCCTTCAAACTCCTCATCATCATAGGGTTCACTCTCACTATCACCTTCCTGAAGGACAAAATCACCAACAGCATCAAAATCCAAAGCCCAGGAAGCAAAATGCAAAAAGATAAGGTGAGAAAGGAGGGTGTGGAGATACTATTAGGAAAGGCACAGAGGAAGGAGATGAGGCACTACCTGTGCATCTGCATCATCAAAGTCTTCCTGATTCTCATCCTGACCTTCAAGCTCTACAGTGGCTTCTTCTTCATCATCTTCTGTAGTGATGATCCTCTGAGGGGACTCTGTGACTGCATCCTCGTTCACATCTTCAAATTCAGCAAAGTCATTATCATCATATTCCATGATGTCATCTCCATCCTCAAATTCATCATATTTGGCCAAAGAAAAACTCCATGGGATGAACAGCACAGCAATAAAAATATAGAAATTCTTCATTTTCACTGAAAAAAAGAACCCAAATCAAATCAAACACTGCAAAAACCCCTTAGCACTTCTGTCACACATCACCTCCAGCAAAGGCCAGCTTTCTGGAACAAACTGAAAACACAATCAGGATCAGACCAGAGAGAGAAATAAAGCCCTGCCTCATCTTGTCATGTAAAGGAAGTGATCAGCTCTGTAAGTTTGGTTCTAGATTTTCTTGCTTGTAAGCAGAAGCAGCTGAGAGAGCAGCAAGTTCACATCTGGAAAGCTGTTCAGATGAGCAAGCTCTGGAAGCAGAGAGCTGCTAGAAAACTGACTCTCCAATAACATCTCTCAGTCAGTCAGCATTGCCAGCTCAGTTCAAAGACAACACACTGTGCCTACAGTCATTATTAATTAGCAATTAGACATGGTAAGATCAATGAGTGGGTTAACAAGAGCAGTAAATCTTAAAAGGTGCTCAATTCATTTAAAGAGCAACGATCCAATAGCCTCTGCTAGTTCAGAAGTGCTCATCTTTGATTTGCTAGGCTGCCTGCTCACAATCAGCTCCCACAGCATCCAGCACTATTTCTGTCCCCAAAAAGAGACCTTTTGTTGTGAGCTCCGCTCAGGAAGAGGATGGATATTGCACTGGTCCCCAAAACAACTAAGTAAACTGGAGCTCACCAGACCAAAGCTCTTTCTCCAGATCTGCCAGAAACCTGCAGTCTGTCAGATCACCTTTTCTTTTCCCTTTGCTTCCTCTCTTTTCTGCTTGATCACCAAACAGTCCCAGACTCCCACTTGGACTGTAAGGACCATCAGCAAGGTTCAAACTCAAGAGTCAGCAATAACTCTACTGCATTTCACCAGCTGCACCAGACTTGGCAGTAAGGCTCATTTCACTCCCTCCAGCAACCAGATCCGAGTGGGAACTCGGAATGTTAATGCAAGTGTTCTCTTAAAAACCTGAAATAGAAACCATTTGTTTCTAAATTAGACCAGCACTCCCCAGTGCCACATGCAGGGAACCCACTGCTACCAATGACAAGGACAGCTAAAATAAATGCTTCTATCAAAGGCTTCTCATTCTAGCAAAAACCTGAAGATGTTCACAAGAACATTAAGACGGAAAGCACAGTGAGGCAGAGCCCAAAAATTCAGCATGTTGTTCAGATACATTCACAATTTTTTGTGGGTTTACAGAGAAAAACTAAACACTACTTATATAGGTCAGAATTTGCATTCCAGGACAACAGAGCCACCTGGTTCAGCTAAACCCCAAGAGTTTCACAAGGATTTTGAGACTATTTGAGTGTATCCACTTTCACAAGAGCTGGGGGAAAACCTGAACACACTCCTGACTCAGCCACCTCCATCACATGGCAGAACGGGTTCTAAGTACAAACAACTAACAAAGCACCATATGCTTTGGCTGATCCTCCACAATTCCCAGGCCACAGGCACTGGAACAGCCTGCCCAGGGAGGTGATGGAATCACCATTCCTTGAAGAGTTCAAAAAACGTGCACATGTGGTGCTCAGAGACATGGTGAGCATGGCAGTGTTAGCTTAAGAGCTGGACTCGACGATGTCAGAGCACTTCTCCAATCGCTTACGATCCTGATTGCCTGTTTTAAGAGGAACCGATTCATCCACCGAGCCCCACACAGCCATGAGGCAAGGGCTACGCTGGGTCCCTACTGAGACCCGCAGGCCTAAAGCGGTGACACCCACCGCAGGTGCTGCTCGGCGTCCCGCGGATCTCTGGGCTCCAGACACATACCTCCGCTCTCAACCCCTTCCAGGGGCACAAGCCAAGGTTAGTGAGGCTAAGATTCGCTCCCCGCTTCCCCGGGACACGGGATCCCCTTCCTTACCCTTCACCCCCACTCCTCACTCCCCCGAAACGTGCTAGAAGCACCAGACCTCCCCTGTCTCCGCGGGGCATAGCACAGGCCCCGCATGCTCGGTGTCCTCAGGGCCAGGCCCGCCCCTCTCAGGGGCACTACAGAGCAGCGGGCGACCGGTAACAGGCACTAAGGAAGGGGAGGGGAAGGAGTGAGGCCCGCCTGGTTGCCCCTGAGGAGGCAGGAGCGGGGTACCCCATCCCCGGCAGAGAGCGGGACGGGCCCGGAGCTATGTTACCTGAGTCACGCGGTCCTGCTACTGCCGCCACGGTCACTCAGGCCCAGGCTCAGCCCTCAGCCTCCGCTCAGCGTCCTCCACCGCAACCGGCGCAGCCTGCGTGCTTTGCGTAGCGGGGAGCATGCGCACTGCGGGCAACAAGCGCACAGCGCTGGGTGCGTACGTGTACACGCGTGGGCGGTGGGCAGGAGAACCGTGTCCCCTCCTCCCACACAGTCTCAGCTGGGGCGCCGGTACCCTCTGCGCGGCTCCGAGATTACTGGTGAGAGCAGCCCGTGACGCTCACGCCTTGCTTGCCCTGTTCTATTGCCCTCCTCCCGCCCCTTCACCTGCCGCTAGCGCGCGTGCTCCACTGGGCGCGCTGACCTCAGCACGTCACGCACGCACGCACGCACGCACGCCTGAACGTAGGCACGTTGTTGCGTCGGTCTGTTGCGTCGCCGCCCCCCTCCCCCGCCCCGGTAACCGGTGGCCAGCGGTGCTTGAGGGGTGAGTGAGGGGTCGCGGGGCGGAGTGGGGGGGGACGAGGCGGTGGCTCCTCCCCCTCCGGGCAGCAGCTCCCGTCCGCGGGCCAGAGCTGGCGGGACCGCGGCCTAGTGCGGGTTCGGGCAGCCTTGGCTTGGCCTGGCCCGCACAAAGGGCCCGCCCCGTGTTGGGGCCCTGCGGGCGGGAAGGGCTGTGAGGGGCCCCGCACTGAGCCCGCTGTGCCAGAAGGGTGCTGAGGGCGAGCTGCGGCTCCTCTGCTGCGCCTGTCCCGGGGCAGGGGCTCTGCGCAGCGCCGGGCTCTTCTCTGCTTTCCTGCTGTGCGTAGGGAAGGGCGATCTCGGCGGGGCGGGGGTGGGGGTGAGAGTATCCTTCCTCTCTTCAGCGACCATCAGAAACGAGAGCAGCTGAGGCACAGTGCTGCGTTTCCCCCAGATCCAGGGGATCCGTACAGAAGGAGAGATCCTTCGCATTTCCTCTCTCGGAACAGCGTTCGTAAGGAAGCAAAGCCTCGCAGTTGGCTTGGGGTCTCACTTTGCCTTTCATTGCTGCCCTGCAGGAACCCTTTCTCTCTGCACTCACTAGTGCGCTCCGTGGGCAAGCAGACCCAATTTCCTACTTTTGCAGCTGTATGACAGAATAAAGGAATGATTCTTTTTGTGTTCTGGGGTAGTGGGAAGGGGGAAAGAAGCTGACGAATGCAACAGGGAATAATCCTTAAAATCAGATGTGATAACTTGCCTGCCACACATCTGCAAGTGTGAAAGCTGCAAGGTGGGCCAACAGGATAACTGAACAGAGTTTTCCCCAAAGTCTCCTAGTGAGCTCTGATGTAGACATGAGATTTATTGAGCAAGTCTTGGGCTAATGTTCTGCATTGGGAGTAGTAGCAGTGGTTACTCTGAGTTTATTTTGAAGTTGTTTTTCTTGCCAGTGAATTCTCATCTCCTTGGGAGAGTCTCACTGAATCTGAGGTTTTGTTTAATAGGATGTGTAGCCTTTGGCTATTTAATTGTTATGCACTTGAGAGCAGTGGGTGTCATACTGTCTTGGGCAGCCTTAAAGGTATGACTTACTTGACCATGCAGATGAAATAAATATGTGGAATGAGAAGTGTAAATCTTTGTATATCAGTTCAGTCTTCAGCTAACAGAAAACCAATTTCTGGGCAGACATGTATTTTATGAGTAGTTAAACTGTGGTTTGAAATATGTGGGTTGGAGAATATTTATGCTCCAGAGGAGGCCATAAAGATGATCTGAGGGCTGGAGCACCTCCCCTGTGAGGACAGGCTAAGAGAGTTGTAGTTGTTCAGCCTTGGAGAAGACTCCAGGGAGACCTTATTGTGGTCTTTCAGTACTTAAAGGGAGCTTATAACAAATAGAGGGGAACTTTTTACACTGTGAGATAGTGCTAGGACAAGGGGTCATGGTTTTAAATGAAAGAGGGAGCATTTAGATTATATATTAGGAAGAAATTCTTTACTCAGAGGGTGGTGAGGCACTGGAACAGGTTACTAGAGAAATTGTGATGGCCCATCCCTGGAAGTGTTCAAGGTCAGGTTGGATGGAGCCCTGGGCAACCTGGTCTAGTGGGTTGCCTCCCTGCCTGTGGTAGGGGAGTTGGAATTAGATGATCCTTCAGGTCCTTTCCAACCCAAAGCAGTCTGTGATACATATGGCTGAGGATGCTTTCGTAAGAAAAAGGAGTTGACTTTTTGGCAGAAGTGTGCCTTGTCTAATAAGGAAGCAGTGTGCTGCTTCAGGCAGCTTTCCTAGAGATGTCTGGGCTGCAGGAGCTGTGGAACAGCCACGGGTGGGACTGTATGGGCTTGCAAAATATGTACTGAGTTGACTTTTCATCTCTTGTTCCTCCTGCTGTTCAAAGTTCTGGCCTTGGGTTTGTTTGTCTTAGATTATAAAACAGACAAGACAGGCAACATCTTAAATACCCTTAAGCAGTCACTGACAGACATGGTCTGTTTTGGAAGACAACTTCTTTGTTTGATTCTTTTTTTGAATGGTGGCTATTTTCATACCTACAAGAACAAAGCTCAGATCATTTCTGGGAATCAAATCAAACTCTTGCCACTCACATTTCTGCACGTCACTTCTTCATCATGACTGAAGTAATCTACTTAAAAGAAAACTTGTGACAATGAGATATAACTGCCTGAAGCAGAAAGGACATTCATTTCTCTTTTGTGATTTTAACAGACAACATTGGGGACATCATGAATTGGAATAAAGGTGGACCTGGTACTAAGAGAGGCTTTGGGTTTGGTGGATTTGCCATAACACCTGGAAAAAAAGAGGAGCCTAAACTCTCTCAACAGTCTCACAGTGCTTTTGGAACAGCTGGTTCTTCTGCTGCATTTGCAAAGTCAGGACCTCCTCAGCTGCCTTCTTTCTACAAAATTGGGTCAAAGAGAGCAAATTTTGATGAAGAGAATGCGTAAGTGGAATTCTTTCTTCTGCTAATCTAGCTCTTGATTGTAGTGTTTGAAACTTTCCAAGGTCAGGGAAAGTATCTGTGGTACTGATGAGATTTAGTTAGTTAGAAAAGCCAGCTCAAGAATAAATACTCTAACAGTGCCTTAAGGTGTAACAGAGCCCCAGTAGCTTTACAGCAATAGTGTCAAGAACACTAAGCTAGTCCCATGCAGGAGCTCCCATCCCTGCCCTGCAGCAGACTTGTAGTGGTGCCCTGGACTGATTATTTACCCTTTCTCTGTAAAATGAGAATACATCCTTGCCTTTCAATCTATTTAAAAACCTATGAGGTACTACAAGAACCCATGGAGAGCTCTTAGGGAGCTTCCCCCCCCTTCCCCCCCCAAGAACATACCTCAGCTGAGGTTCAGTCAGCTCAGGGCCATTCATGCTATGCTCTGAACAAGGCTTTGCCTGAGGCAGTGTGTTCAGAATTGGAGCCAAGCAGGATAAATTTGGATGCCTTTTGCACAGGGAAACACTGAACTCCACATTTTGTTACTAACCCTTCTACTAGCTGCATAAATGTGTTGAATAGAAGGGAGGTCAGAAGAGATCCTGTATTCACCAACCTAAGAGAGCCACTCCAAGATCAGTTTGTAACATCTGTTTGCCCTGCCACCACTTTCAACTTAACAGCATGAATAACTGTAAAGAAATAAATCATAGAATGGTTTTAGTTGAAGGGACTTCTAAAGGTCACCTAATCCAACCCCCCTGCAGTCAGCAGGGACACCTCCCTCTAGATGAGGTTGCTCAGAGCCCCAGACAACCTGACCTGGAATTGCTCCAGGGATGGGACATCTCCCACCTCTCTGTGCAACCTGGGCCAGGCTCTCACCACCCTCAACATCAAACATTTCTTCCTTCTGTCTAGTCTAGATCTCTTTCAGTTTCAAACCATTTCCTCTTGTCCTCTCCCAACAGATCCTGCTGAAAAGTCTCTCCCTATCTTTCTGCTAGACCTTTTAAGCCCTGGAAGGCTGCACTAAGGTCTCCCTGGAGCCTTCTCTTCTCCAGGCTGAACAACCCCAACTCTCTCAGTCTGACCTCACAGCAGAGAGCTTCCAGCCCTCAGATCTTCTCTATGGCCTCCTCTAGACCTGTACCAACAGATCCACATCTCTCCTGTGCTGTAGACTCTGTGCTGACTGGGCCATTGTTTGTTTCTTTTCAGGTATTTTGAGGATGAAGAAGAAGATTCCAGCAATGTGGAATTGCCATACATTCCCGCAGAGAATTCCCCCACTCGCCAGCAGTTTCATTCCAAGTCAGCAGACTCTGACAGTGATGATGATCCTCTGGAGGCATTTATGGCTGAAGTGGAGGCAAGGCCCAGCTCCTGAAGTGTTTAGGAATTTCTGTGGCCACCCCTCTCTCCAGTCAGGAGCTGCACATGTCACTCATGCCTTTGGCAGCTCTGTTCAGAATGTCACTTAGCTTTTGGGTGTTGTGTCAGATGCTGTGTTCATTAGAATTCAGAGGTGGATTGGGAGGGGAGAGGGCAGCTAGGACATCCAGTAGCTTAAGCTACTTGTTTGGAGCATGTCAGGGCAGTACAACAAAGAGCTTTGGGTGGCTCTGAATATGAAATTAAGGTTTTGTGCATTGTACGCTACCTGAATTGCAATGATTTCTATTTCTCACGAGCTGTTCCTTAGCTACAGTTCTGTTATTAGCTGGATTCTATCACAGTGTTTTCAGGAGGAATGCAGAGAATGTGTTTTTTTTCAACATCATTGCTTCAGTGTTCCAGTATATACATTTCAAAGGTATTAGTAGGAGAATTTTTGAGCATAATAGGATATGGAGCAAGAGAAAGTTTAGTTGAAAACATGTTATCTCTAGTGATGTAGGGACATTTTTCCCTTTCATGTCTTATCATCTTGTTTTTTTTAACATATCATACTTTTATGACCTGTTAGGATCAAGCTGCTCGAGACATGAAGAGACTTGAAGATAAAGACAAGGAGAAAAAGAATGTTAAGTAAGTTCTCTTTTATAATTCCCCTGCCTGTCTGTGTCTTGCATGGTGCTGAGAGAATTCCAATGCATTTTGTTGATGATGATTGTTCTGTAGACAACATAATATAGATATCCAAGTAACCAGCATTAACCAGTGCATGATTTCCCCCAGGAGTAAAGTTCTGTGCAATAAAAATGGGAACAGTAGGAGGGAAGAATGTGTGGCAGCATCCTACAGTGAACTGTAACAACACTGCGAGTTCTGTCACTCGAGAAACCTTTCTAGGGCACACAAACTGGGGCAGCACATTGCACTGCTACCACCTTCCAATAGTAGTTCTTCTTTCTACATCCTTGCAGTGATCAGGATGGTTTAGTTTAAAATTCCATTTATGTGAGCAAAAGAACTCAGTGCTGCTGTACCAAAGTACTGGAGATTCCTCCAGACTTCAGCTAGTTTAAGACCTTCTCTGTCATGCTGCTAGATTAGGTAGCATGTGACACTTGGGATAGTTAGTGTGGACTTTAAGAACAGGTTATATTTATTTTTGCAGCTTCTCTGTCTGTTTTAAGCAAGGGCAATAATTATGCTGTTGATTCTTGATGTATATGTCAGATACATTGGTAGAACTTGCATTGCATGGGGTTGATCAGATTATACATGGTCCTGAAACAGAACACCGGATCCAAATCACCACCTGGGGAAGTTCTGAACTGGATTTACCTCTTCCTGGCTCATATTCCTCTTCAGTTATGGGACTTCTGTAGCATCAAGAGCTTAGACCAGGATGATCCTTGATGTGGCTTCTGCTGGGAAGACGGAGTCCTTATCTTTCAGTCCATTAATAGAAGTATAAAGAAGTCTTTGCAGGGTCGCTGTTGTGGTTGGCACTCAAAGGAAAACTCCCTGGGTTGGGATTATATTACTGAGTTGTTAGTGTTGTCTCTTCCACCAAATATGGAGCTCAGCACTCAACAAATTAAAGTAATGGAGCTGAGTATGTGGAACACTTGCAGGGAAGTTTTTTTTCTCTGCTTGTTTTTCTAGGGGTATTCGAGATGACATTGAAGAGGAAGATGACCAAGTAAGTTCCTATGCAGTCTTTCTATCTTCTTTTTTTGTTGGTTGGTTGGTTTTTTTTTTGTAGCCTTCACTCCCCAAATATGTAAGTACTAGATACAAACAAAACTCCAGTACCATGCACAGCATCCAGACAATTCAGCAGGAGGCTCTAGTGGTTACCCTGCTATCTGTGCCCTTTGAGGTGTTTCACTAAAAAAAAAAGAATATTAGGAGACAATTTCATTCTTTTTTACTCCATTTAAGGAGATTTTTTTCAGTCAATTTGAACTTCAACTTCCTGTACAGGTTTTTCAGTATCTGAGGGTCTCCCCAAAGTTGAAATGAGTAGAATCAACTAACATGGAGCACCAGGGAGAGGCTGTTAAGCTGTGGAGGCTATTTGCAATGAAATGTCCTGTCTATCAGGGGCAAGAATTAGGCTTTTTGCTCTTTATTTTGAAGAGCTCCAGTTCTGATTGAGGATTCTAAGCATCACTGTAACAAATAATAAAAAAAGAGGAAAGGCTTCATTTCAAAATGTACATTACTCCTAGATTGTAATTTAATTAACTACAAGTAACACAGAGTGTGGAAGGGTTGTGTGGCCTCCAGGCCTTTGTGTATCTGTGCTGAAGTTTGAGCAAAGGTGACTTATACTTGGAGACAGCTGTTGTTCAGGTCTATTTTATGCATAAATACATGCAGATGAAAAAGCCAGATGAGCATGTACTTTTTATTTGTCATTGAACCTTGCTTCAAAAATCTGATCTTAAATATCTGCTGGGAAGTCAACTGAGACTTGGTGTTTTCTCCCTGAGAATGTCTTGGTGTGCCACTGCAGTTCTGTGAGACACATGAGCTGTAAGGATGGCATGTGACAGTGGTGACAGTGACTTCTAACTTGGGCTGTGTTGAAGGACTCTTCTGAGATGGTTTCCTTCCCATTTGCTGCTGACTCTCTCAATGATAAAAAGAGAGATCTTTTCATTTCTTAGAGTCTCATTAGGGGAAGTGGAGAAATAAGCTTCATATGCTTAGTAACATTGTCTTCTCTGTTTAACAACCTGCAGCCTTTTTGCTTTGTTCAGGTGGAAAAAAGAATAGATTCTTCTATTGTTAAAGCATAACAAGACTTGGTAGAAGGAGTTGTTAAGCAGACATGTAAGAAAGTTTTGGGTTTTAAAAGCATTTTGTGGTCTAACTGTCACTATAGTTCTCTTCCTTTGTGCTTATTGCCCTTCTTCTGGAGGTAACTGTTGGTATCTATTAGAAGAATCACTTCTAGTGAACCTGGTGGGGTTTTTTTTTCCTCAGTGGTGTGTGTGAAAGCAAACAGCCATCTAGCTTATACATCACTGAAACAAGTGTGGTAGGATTTTTGTATGTGACTCTACTGCTCTGTTTTGCTGCAGGAAGCTTATTTTCGCTACATGGCTGAGAACCCCACAGCTGGTGTGGTGCAAGAAGAGGAAGAGGATAACCTGGAGTATGACAGTGATGGGAATCCAATTGCACCCTCCAAAAAAATCATTGATCCTCTTCCACCTATTGACCATTCAGAGGTAGGGAGGAGGAAGTTTGTTCCATTCANTAGAGCAGAGTAAAGTGGCAGAATCACCTCTAATTCAGTTCTGTCTGAGGCAGTTTAGAAAGCTCAGAAGCAGATAGAAACATGCTTCTGTCCCTGTAATATATCAATGCTTTGCTACTAAAGATCCTTGTATGTATGGTAAGCATATCTGTGTCTTCTTGTGGAGAACAGAATTCTGGGCAGAAATTGCCATAGAACCTCAGTAAATGGCTTCCCATTAAACAAGTGTTCTTGCAGACAATTAACAACTTGTGAGAGGAAGTTCCCCTCTAAAACTGAGTGTATTTTGAGAGAGACTGGAGTCCTGGGCTAACTGAGTGGTTACCCTTGCAGATTGAATATCCACCCTTTGAGAAGAATTTCTATGATGAGCATGAGGAGATCACCAGCCTCACCCCCCAGCAAGTGGTGGAGTTAAGGCACAAGCTAAATCTGAGGGTAAGTTGGTCACTTATCTGTCCTCCTAGGATCTTTTACTCCTTTTTTTATTTTATTGTCCTGGTATTCATGAAAATTTTCACAGGAAACTCCAGCTTTTGAGTGCCAAGCCTCTTGGACACCTTTGCTGATCTTGATTTAAGGGAGGTTGATTTTCCTGAGTAGTTCTTGAAAGTCTTCTGTGGCTTTGTCAAAATGGGCACCAAAGGCTGCCAGTTACATGGTTGCACTTGCACTAAAGAATTCCAGAGCTAGGAATTGAAACTGCAAATGTTATATGCAATAATGAGTTCTTTGCCTTTTGTGTCATGTTAGTGTGGTGACTTTCTATGAAGGGAGTTATCTGGGGGAAGAATCCCTATTATACCAGGAGGTGGATATGATGTTTAGTAGCTTATATTGATTGACAATTTATCTGCAAGTCCTATTTACATGGCACATCTCAAATTTGCACGTATTCCAAAAGCAAAAAGCCTTTTCAGACCCTTTTCAGAGGCAGAGACAGCTTTTCTTTCAGTTTTGTATGTCTTATTGTTCATGACCAAAGATCTATTTCTGTTTCTAAGGTCTCTGGTGCTGCTCCTCCAAGGCCTGGCAGTAGTTTTGCTCATTTTGGGTTTGATGAGCAACTTATGCATCAGATTAGGAAATCTGAGTATACCCAGCCCACTCCTATACAGTGTCAGGTGAGTGTTGTTACTTCTGTAACATCTAAAGAGAAGGAATAGAGTGCAGTAGAATATCTAGCACCCCTATATGCTAAGGTAGGCATAATATGAGTTACAATCTCCTTCATTTTAGGGTGTTCCAGTTGCACTGAGTGGCAGAGATATGATTGGGATAGCTAAGACTGGAAGTGGAAAAACAGCAGCCTTCATCTGGCCCATGCTGATTCACATCATGGATCAAAAGGAGCTTGAACCAGGGGATGGTCCCATTGCAGTGATTGTGTGCCCAACCAGAGAGCTTTGCCAACAGGTAGGTGTATGCTAAAGCATATATACATCTTCTTGAGGAGAACAGAATTCTGGGCAGAAATTGCCAGAGAACCTCAATGAAACCTCTGTGCCTCCAGTGTAAGCTCACAACTCTCTCCTACAGCTCTTTTTGTTGTGGGACTGGGACAAACCTGAAAGTGTGAATTTTTGTGTGGTGCTGCCCTATTATTTCTAACCCTTAAGAACACTGTGGATGCATTGCTGCAAGTTGTCTGTGGAAAAGCAGAGAGCCTGCAGGTTGGATGCCTAAAGGGATTTCCTCAATGATTGGCAATTATCCACAAATATTGCAAGTATTTCTGAGGATTTCTCAATAATTTCATTGTTGTTAACTGAAAAGTAGCCTTCAGGAGCTGGCCTCTATTTGCAAGGTAGGTGAATTTGCTCAGATCTAAGGTGAGACCTCACTTGGAGTATTGCATCTAGTTCTGGAGCCCTTGGTGTAGGAAGGATATAGAGGTGCTGGAAGGTGTCCAGAGAAGGGCCAGGAGGATGCTCAGTGGCTGGAGCACCTCTCCTATGAAGACAAGCTGAGAGAGTTGGGATTAGTCAGTCTGGAGAAGAGAAGGCTCCCAGGAGACTTTCTTGTGGCCTTCCAGGATCTGCAGAGGCTACAAGAAGGCTGGGGAAGGACTGTTTAGGATGTCAGGCAGTGCTAGGACTAAGGGGAATGGATATGAGCTCAAGGAGAGGAGATTTAGACTGGCTGTTAGGCAGAAGTTGTTCCCCAGGAGGGTGCTGAGCCACTGTGCCAGGTTGCCCAGAGAGGTGGTGGCAGCCCCAGCCCTGGCAGTGTTGCAGGCCAGGCTGGCTGGGGCTGGGAGCAAGCTGCTCTAGTGCCAGGTGTCCCTGCCCATGGCAGGCACAGGGGTTGGGGCTAGAGGAGCTGGAAGGTCCCTTCCAAGCCTGACAGTTCTGGTATTGTCTGAAGTGTGCTGTGCTTTGTTTCAAATCCCCAGATCCATTCGGAGTGCAAGCGCTTCGGGAAAGCTTACAACCTGCGCTCGGTCGCTGTCTATGGAGGAGGCAGCATGTGGGAGCAAGCCAAAGCCCTGCAGGAAGGGGCAGAGATAGTTGTCTGCACACCAGTAAGTACCTGGTTGCACACACTAGTTTGTTTTGTTGCTTAACTGAAGGCTGAGACAGATTTGTCTCATGCACAGATGATGCAGGATTCGTTCTCTGCTCACTGAAATGCAGGTTCTTCACAGGTTGAGAGGCTGGGAGCAGAGACAATGGGATTAGTCTTCTCTCAAGACAAACTGCTTTAGAGAGATTAGGAATGATTTCCAATAGAAGACAGAGTAGCAAGGAAGATCTTGAAGCAGTGGCAGTTCAGCTTCTGGTTGCTGAGCCTTAAATTCATGAAGAATCACAGATTCATTAAGGTTGGAAGAGACCTCTAAGATCATCAAGTCCAACCATCAACCTATCACCCCCATGCCACTAAACCATGGCCCTAAGTAGAACATCTATACATTTCTCAAACCCCACCAGGGATGGTGACTCCACCACCTCCCTGGGCAAAGAAAACTCCTGGAATGTCCTGAACTTGAGTGCCATTTTCCTGAACCACTGTAGAGCCTGTAGTGGTAATATGGAAAGGTTGGAACATTGAACCAGAATGGTGTTGATGCTGAAGCAAGGATTTGAATGAGCACTATTGCAAACTGGCTTAGCTTATTGAAGTTAGGAACTTGGCCAAAACTGGGCAACTGATTGCTGGAGGAAGTTTTATTGTGATATTTATTGGGGTAATAGGCAAGAAAACAGGTATGAAGAAATCCTTTGCCTAAAATTGTGGGATTAAGTAGCTAGTTTACATTTAAAATTTACCTATAATGAAGAGTGGGGAATTTTAGGATCTCAGCACTGTGAAGCTTCAAAACACAGTCCTACAGTTCAGCTTATCCAGCATAGTTGGTGAGAGTTTTAGGAATATGTTTCTATGACTTGACTTTTGACACTTTCTAGACTGAATTCTTGAGATGTTTTCTGCTCTGAGTCTCTGGTAAGTGAGGATAAAAAGCAGCTAAGTGCTTGAAAGTTGCATGTGTTGACTCTTGTTTTAATATGCTTTAAAAACGTGGCTTTTTTCTTTTTCAATAGGGTCGTTTGATTGATCATGTCAAAAAGAAAGCTACAAACCTTCAAAGAGTCACTTACCTGGTGTTTGATGAAGCTGACAGGATGTTTGATATGGGTTTTGGTATGTAATGAACAAAAATCACTCTTTTGGAAAGCAGTGGTGCCCAGTTCCCAGCTTAGTAGGACTGTTTGTTTCCCCTGTGAGCTTTGTATACTTGAAAAAACATCAAGCAAATACTTTATAGACAAAACTCATGTTTAAAGGTCTAATACCTGTTGCTATGAAGAGATCAGCAAAGTCCTAGTGATGTTCAAGTCCAAAAATCATGATTTTTTGCCTTAGAGTTGCTGAATAACTTGGAAGCAAATCACTTGTGTGCTTTGGTTCTGTGTGTACAAACTACTGGTGTGAAGAGAACTCTCTGCTTGATTGGAAGAGGTTTGGTGATGATTCTGAATACATGGTCAAGCATTATGGGACCTAGCAAAGATCTGACAGTACTATAATATCCCAAAAGAGGGGAGACACTTGTAGAGGTTGTGCACAGGTGCAGCTTGTGCAGGATCTTTGCTTGTGGAGTTTTTTGCTGAAGGAACTTAGTTCCTTTGTACAGCGAAGAAAGTTCCATTGTGCAGCAAGGAGTCACAGCAGAGTGAAATAGTGAGAGGCACTCATTCATTCTCTGGTTATTTGTTAAATAAAGCAAAGAAGTTGTATTTTGAGTTCTTGTCCGAACTGGTGGCCATACAGTGTTGATGAGCACATTTTCCATCTCTTTTCCAGAGTATCAGGTCAGATCAATTGCAAGCCACGTCCGTCCTGACAGACAGAGTGAGTATAAGCATAGAATCCTAGAATGGCCAGAAGGGACCCTAAAGATCATCTAGTTCCAACCTCCCTGCACTGAGCAGGGATGCCAATCACTAGCCCAGGTCATGCAGGGCTGCATCCAGCCTGGCCTTGAACACTGCCAGGGATGGAGCAGCCACAACCTCTCTGGGCAACCTGGGCCAGTGCCTAACCACTCTCTGGGGAAAGAACTTCCTCATCATCTCCAATCTAAATTTCCCCTCCTTCAGCTTATAACCATTCCCCCTTGTCCTAGCACAGTCTGACCACTTAAAAAGTCTCTCCCCTTCTGTCTTATAATCCCCCTTTAGGGACTGGAAAGCTGCTATAAGATCCCCTCGAAGCCTTCTCTTTTCCAGGCTGAACAATCCCAACTGTCTCAGCCTGTCTTCATAGGGGAGGTTCTCCAATCCTTTAATTATCTTTGTGGCCTCCTCTGGACTCATTCCAACAGCTCCACATCTTTTCTATGCTGAGGAGCCCAGAACTGGATGCAGTACTCCAGGTGAGGCTTCACAAGCACAGAGTAGAGAGGCAGAATCACCTCCCTAGCCCTGCTGCTCATGCCTCTCCTGATGCAGCCCAGGATGCAGTTGGCCTTCTGGGCTAGGAATCTGCAACACAGCTTGGATTTCCCCTTCTTGTCACAGTCACATGATGAGACTTTTTTCACCAAGTCCACTGGTGTTATTGTCAGTGTGGGCTGTCGAGAAGGGAGCACTTGTGATGTGTGGGCATTTAGCCACCCTGCTCATCTGTCTGTAATCCCTCTACAGACTTCACTGAGGGACAAGATGATTATCTGAATGAATGTTCTCATGCTTTGAGATCCTGTGCTCTAAGCTGGTGTAATAGGGCCAACTGTATCCTGGGCTGCATCAAGAGAAGTGTGGCCAGCAGGTGCAGGGAGGTGATTCTCCCCCTCTACTCCACTCTGGTGAGACCTCACCTGGAGTATCTCATCCAGTTCTGGAGCCCCCAGGACAGAAAGGATNTGCCAACCCTGCCAATTCTGTAATTCAAAATCACATAGCAGTGTGACTGATCATTTTCATTAGAACCAATCAAACAGACCAGAGCTTTGGACCACTGCCATCTAGTTACAGTCCTACAGGTCTTCATGCACAAGATCTGTGCAGTGTTTTTTATGGTTCTGAAAGGAAAGTTTCTTGTTGCAGGAGTTTCAAATCCTGTTTTCTCTTGTAGCTCTCCTGTTCAGTGCCACTTTCAGGAAGAAGATTGAGAAGTTGGCCCGAGATATCCTGATCGACCCAATCCGAGTTGTGCAGGGAGACATTGGAGAGGTAATGTCATGGCACTGCTGAGACACTCAGAGAAAGGAACCTTGTTCTTTCTCTTGTCTGAAATGTTAAGTTAAACTGCAGTAGTCATCGTTTATTTAAGTCTAAATTGAAGAGAAAATCCTTTGTGCCGAACGAAAATCAGGTTTTAATATCATTATTTTGTTGAGCTTGCTCTCTGCCAACAGATATTCTTATAGTGATGGGAGTGAAACAACGTTAATACAGTGATTTTCTACTTTTATTAGGCTGAATCAATGGGTATACCTTTTTATTGTCTCAAAACTATAAATAAATTACAGCTTTTGCCCTGAAGGATTTGCAACCCAGACTGTAATGGCTTTCAGCTGGTTTACGTGGGAATGTTGATGCTCTCCTTGCTTGACAGAAGCAGCTGAACTGCTGCAGATCAGGGATTTGGGAATAAGTGGGCAGATTACACTTGCTGGGAGAAAACTCTGCTTATAATACATGAAAAGTGCAGAGAAATTTCACAAGCTGCCTTCAGAACATTCTTCTTTTAACCAGTTCTCTGCATTTTGGGTTTGGTTTGTTTCAATCAGGAACATGAGGTGTTCATTTATAACAAAAGAAACCTAATGGCTACCTGGAAGCTCTTCTTTCTTGAAGCTTTGTCATAAATTTTGCTTAAGAAAAGGAGCTTTCCTAGCTGTCAGAGGGTTTCTTTTCTTTAAGCTAAGTTATTATTCTTATTGTGAGGACATCATTCTTGAAATAATATTTAAGTGTGTAAAAATTACATCATTCAGAGAAACTTCCAGAGAGTGCTGTGAGCTCCACTACACTTTTATTGCTTGCATTATGGAGTGTACAGGGAGTCTGTTTACACCTCCCCTTCTCCTGACTCCAAGGACAAGTCACAGCTCACAGGAGTATTTTCTCATGAGTCACTTCTCCTGATGAGCATCTTCTCCATCCCAGCCCCTGCTCTTGCACAGCCTATTTTAGATGTTAATAGCATCTAAATTGCAAATACCTGTCTTTAGATCAGTAGGATGCTAAACTGCATCATGGCAAAGACTGCATTTTGCCTCTCTCAGCTTTAGCAAAGAGAAGCTCATTTAACCCCTGCCTTTTCTGCACTGTGAAAATGAAGTGGTCAGCAGTTAGACAAGAGATCAAACCTCTTTTAGAGGAGAATTTTGGTCCTCTGCTTCTCAACTTTTTATTCTTACCCCTAGTTTAAATTCCTCCTTTTATTCTACCATATGGGTTTCTTTGCCATGCTGTCCTTTCTGGCCTGAGTTATTGTCTGGCTTGGTTTCTCCTCTTAGGCAAATGAAGATGTCACTCAAATAGTGGAGATTTTCCCTTCTGGCCCTAGCAAATGGAACTGGCTAACTCGACGCCTCGTGGAGTTCACATCTTCTGGGAGTGTTCTCCTCTTTGTCACCAAGAAGGCAAATGCAGAAGAGCTGGCCAATAACCTCAAGCAGGAGGATCATAATCTGGGGCTGCTTCACGGTGACATGGACCAGAGTGAGAGGAATAAAGTCATTTCAGAGTTTAAGAAGAAGGGGATCCCAATACTGGTAGCTACTGATGTGGCAGGTATGTGACAGCTTTAGGAAACAGCANGCTCCAGAGCTGGCCCCAGTATTGCAGAGGAGGTGTGAGCAGAGCAGAGTGCAGTGGCACAATCACCTCTCTGGCTCTGCTGGCCACGCTTCTCTTGCTGCAGCCCAGGATGCAATTAGCCAAGGAGTGGGTATCAGCAGGAAGACTTTCAGAAGTACACAGTGTTAGCAAGGGGTTTTAAGTCTTCTAATAATGTTGAAAATAGAGTGTCTCTGGTATTGTTTTAATAGACAGAAAGCAAGCCAGCTGTTTCTGAAGGAAATTGCTGCTATTCCTTAATCAGTTGAGACATTATTTATATTTAAATGAAGAGGATGGACACACTTGAAGCCTTCTCTAGAACAGCTTTTGTAGCCAGGTTTTTAGCTGAGCAAAGAGTGAATGTCAGTGTCCTTTTAATATGAAGTCCTCTCTCTTCCTTGGAGAAACAGTCATTTAAAAAGCTCTTTTCCCTCTCCAATCCTGTCAGCTTGGGGACTGATGTAACTTACACTGTTCTCAGAGCAGACATTGCTACACCTAAGAGTTTAGCCTGTGAGAGGTGTCTGAAGTGGAGTGTGTTCCTGTGGAAACTCATAGGCTGGAGCAGAATGAAGTGATCTGCTGGTGTGAATGGGATTGCTTTGAGTTCCTTTGGGATAACCACTCTTCCTGTTGTGTTTTTCTCTGTTCCAGCTCGTGGTTTAGATATCCCTTCCATTAAGACTGTCATCAACTACGATGTGGCTCGGGACATAGACACGCACACCCATCGCATCGGCCGCACCGGCAGAGCGGGAGAGAAGGGAGTTGCCTACACTCTCCTGACTCCCAAAGACAGCAACTTTGCTGGTGATCTTGTCAGAAATCTGGAAGGTGCTAATCAACATGTTTCCAAAGAGCTGTTGGATCTAGCAATGCAGGTATGAAGAAGGAAAATTGGACTCCAGGCAGGTTAATTCCATGATTAGCGCAATATCGGAAGCTCAGGGACTTGTTTCTGGCTCTGTTGTGTGCTAGCAGTGACCTCCTGGTGATCTACACTGGTTTTAAATAGACTCTCTGGTGTTTTTAATGGCCTTTGAAAGAATCCATCAAGACATGAAGATTTTGGAGCACTATATGTAATCTATTTTAGGGTCAAGCACTGCCTAGGAGATGAGTAGCTATAATCTGGCTGTTGCCAGCAGAGCACTCTCAGCTCCTGTATCTCATTACAGTCAGATTTTCCATAAGCACTGTGGCAGGCACCTGGGAAATGCACCTTCTTTGAAAGCTAAACTAGAGAATGATTACAGGGACATTGCCTCTGTGAAATGGTTCTTGCTTGATCATTATACCTGCCTGGCAGTGCTGGCTAGCTATATATAGCTATGACAGAGAGCTGAAGCAATTGTGCTTGTGCCACTGTGCTTGTCTGCTCTTGAAGTCCTTCTCTTTTGCTGCCCTTGTAGCTGCCAGAGAGCAAAGGCTTTTTTGGGCAATTCCCCAAATCAACATGCTTGTGGCTTCATTGCCAAGCAGCTTGGACACTAGCTGCTAGAGGTAAATATTTTTTTTCCTGAGGTACAGAGGCAAGATTTTCAGAAGAGACAGAATTTGTGAGGCTGAGTTGCACAAGCTGCCTATGAGAGGGGAGTAGGGAAGCTGAGTGGCTTTGCTTACTGGCTTCTTTGGATTTGAAGGAACTGTAGGTGCAGCCAAGCATTATTTAAAAGCCTTGGAACAGGAGGTCTGGTTGAACTGTCCTTTCCTGGCCATGGCTAGCTATGGGAAGCTTTGCTGTCAGAACCTCCTTTCTCCTTAGCTTGGCAGTGTCCTACATCAACTAAACCCAAATATGAGCAAGTACAGAGCTCCCAAGAGAATAACATTAGAAAATGCACTTATTCCTTGGTTTGTTACAACACAAAACTCCAAAACTTTTAACATGGATGAAAGTCCAGGAGATAAAACTAGTTTTCATGAAAAGCAATTGTAACAAAACGCTTCAGAGGCCCATGGCAGAAATGTGCAGAGCTTAGTGTCCAGGTGCTGTGCTCTGTCACATCCTATCCCTGCCCCTGGGTCAGAACAATCCCCACTGTCAATCCAGGCTGGGAGATGAGATGACAGAGAGCAGCCCTGCAGAAAAGGCCTTGGGGTGCTGGTGGCTGAGAAGCTGGCNGGATGTCCCTGCCCACTGCAGGGGGGTTGGACTAGATGAGCTCCAGAGGTCCCTTCCAACCCAAACCAGTCTAGGATTCTATGATCCCCTTGCAGCAGCTGTTGTTGAATAGGAAACCTTGTATTCCTATTTTTCTTTTGAAACGCTGAAAATCTTGCTTTTCTGAGCCTCATGCCATGCATTTCTGAAGCTGCTGCTTGCTTGTGTTGAGAAGCATTTGTCCTTCTTTTGTCCAGAATCCATGGTTCCGGAAATCCCGTTTCAAAGGAGGAAAAGGCAAGAAGCTGAACATTGGTGGTGGTGGCTTGGGATACCGGGAGAGGCCTGGGCTGGGCTCCGAGAATTCTGTAAGTAGAAGATGTCTACAGATTCTTAGAACTTCTAAACTTAGTATTGACTACTCTTTTAAGTTAAAAAACCCTCTTAGGACTGGAGTAGAGCCTCTGCTTTCCAAAGTTTTCATAGCTCAGAATCTTTCAGAATTAGTCTCAGAAACATCTCCAGTGAACTTGTCCTTTGTCTTTGTCAAGAGTTGCCTTCTTTAGGGCTAGAGTGATCCAGGAGGGTTTGGAGATTGTTCCCTAAATACACTATCAGTGCAAAATAAGTGCTAATAAATTACATGAAAAGCTGATTCTTGACAGCAAGAAAATCTTGCAGCATTGTAACACTTCTAAGGTATGTCCATGCTAGGAAAACCTCTCATTAGTGATGTGTATGGGGACAGAGCTGAGCTGTAGACATCCTGAACAGAGAGTCACAGCTGGAGTCTTGTTCACACTTTGTCTTGCTTATGACCTCTGTGAAAATCTTCATGTGATTAAGTTTTCCTTTTGCTTATCCTGTGAGGAGCTGGGAAATGTGGTTATACTGTTGAGGAGTGTGTCACTAAGACTAAATGCTGTATCTTTACTTCCCTGTTGTCCTCAAGATCACAGAGACGTGCTGCTCAGAGCTCTGCAGAAGTTTGTCATCCTTACAGATGTATTTCCTGAGGGCAAGGTCAAGATAAATTGGGAGAATGGTTGAGCTGAAAGTGTCTGTGTTGGATAAATCTCTCCAGTTGTCCTTTGTCTCTTTGCACAGGACCGTGGTAACAACAACAGTGTGATGAGTAACTATGAGGCATACAAACCATCCACAGGGGCAATGGGAGACAGGCTGACAGCTATGAAAGCAGCTTTTCAGGTTGGTTCCATCACTTGTACTCCAAGCTCTAACTTGAGGGAAGGACATAACACAGAAAAATTCTACTCCTGATGATTCAAGCCAGTCTTTCTTTTTCCTCCCCTGAAAATGCAGAAGTGCAGTTGATTCCAGAGAAATTCAGTTTGGGAGTTGTGGCTTTGTCTCCATCCCCTTGGAGCACTCCTTCAGCACTGTACTCCAAAGTGGTTGTGTTAGTATGCAGCCTGGACTGAACACACTTGCCCAAAGTTAATTTGCCAGACTTACTTTGTTTTTCTGCTGTCTCTCTGCTCTCTTTTCTCTTCTGGATCCTGCTGCTAGGTTTAATCCTATTCAGGTTGCTTAGCAGCAATAGTGTAATTTCAATTAAAAGAAACAGGGAACAGAGAAATCCTTTCTCTTCAGTGTAAAGAAATTAACCCTATAGTATATATAGGAGTTGCCTTGTTTCTGGAGTCTGGTAGCGGATATCTGTTACTAATTCTGTGTGCATAAGCACAGCAGGAATGGGATCACTCTAAGGCTGACTCCTTAGAGGAGCTTTTTGTCCTTGGGGCTCCCATGTGTGTATGCATGACAACTGGTGCAGTGCAGAGGCAAACATGTCTCTCTTTTTCCTGTCTCTTTCCCACAGTCCCAATATAAGAGCCACTTTGTTGCTGCAAGCTTAAACAATCAAAAGACTGGTAGCTCTGCTGCTGGTGCCAGTGGCTGGACCAGCGCTGGGAGCCTGAACTCAGTCCCGACGAGTTCAGCCCAACAAAACCCTGCAAAGCCTGACAGCCCCATTGCCTGCAGCCCAGCAGCAAAGGGAGTGCCAGGATTCACCAGCACAGGGAATCTGAGCAGCATTCCCACCTTCCCAAGTGCTGCAGGACAGGGCTTCAACAACACAACCAGCAGCCCCACCAACCGCGAAGGCAGCGGAGGCAGCGGCATCGTCCCTACTGCTGCTGGCATGGCTAGAGAACGCTACGACAACCGCAACAGTCGCCACAACGAGCTCCCACGCCGGGGGGCAGAAGGAGCTGGAGGTGGAGCTGGTCGCTACAACGATGTGCAGCGGCATGGAGAAGGAGCTGGAGGTGGAGCTGGTCGCTACAACGATGTGCAGCGGCATGGAGAAGGAGCTGGAGGTGGAGCTGGTCGCTACAACGATGTGCAGCGGCATGGAGAAGGAGCTGGAGGTGGAGCTGGTCGCTACAACGATGTGCAGCGGCATGGAGAAGGAGCTGGAGGTGGAGCTGGTCGCTACAACGATGTGCAGCGGCATGGAGAAGGAGCTGGAGGTGGAGCTGGTCGCTACAACGATGTGCAGCGGCATGGAGAAGGAGCTGGAGGTGGAGCTGGTCGCTACAACGATGTGCAGCGGCATGGAGAAGGAGCTGGAGGTGGAGCTGGTCGCTACAACGATGTGCAGCGGNAGCGACATGGAGAAGGAGGAGGGGGAGGTGGTCGCTACAACGACGTGCAGCGACACGGAGAAGGAGGAGGTGGAGGTGGTCGCTACAGTGATGTGCAGCGGCACGGAGAAGGAGGAGGAGGAGGAGGTGGTCGCTACAATGATGTGCAGCGGCATGGAGAAGGAG
>VWZO01000494.1:10515-21158 GCA_013396975.1 Bucco capensis | reverse complement strand
CTCCTCTCCCCTCCTCTCCCCTCCTCTCCCCTCTTTCAATGCCACCACCCACCCATCTGTTCCTTTCAAAGAGCCTCCTCTCCTCATGACCCTCATTTGAGTGCAGGCCTGCAGAGCCAGCTAGTCTCTCTGCTGTGCCTCTGCACCCTCTCTTCTATATCTTCAAACTCAAAAAAACACAAAAGGGAAAAACATGCAGACAGATCCCAGCAATCAGAGGCTGCTGCCCCCATGAAGTGTACCTCAGTGAGGAGGCTTCATGCAGAAATTCAGGGACCTGCTGCTCAGAAGCCTTTAGGGAGAAGCTGAGAAGAAGATTGAAGTGGAACAGCTCCAGTATCACCCCACATTGGATACATGTAGTTAAAACTGTCAGATTTTGCTTGAGCATTTTTACCTCCTCATGTGTATTCTGTTTTCTAACTTCCTTTTATTTTTTTATTATCTTTTTTTTTTGTGCCATGAAGGTCATGACATAAAAAAAAACAAAAAACCCAAAACTCTTTTGTTGAACCATGTCAGCAGCCACCTCTGTCTTGTTTCCACTGAAAGAAGTATCAGAAACTGTCAGGATTTTGTGACATTGTGATGATTTCTTTATCAGCTGTGCATTTACTTTTTGCTTGCTCTAGTAAATGTTTTATTATTGGGACAAAAAAAATACCTAGCACGTGTGTTTTATTACCTGCTTCAACCTTTGGCTGATGTGGGGTTTGGATGGAGATTTAACTGCCTGGCCAGTTGACTGTGTCCCTTTGCCTTCACTACAAGTTGTGGATTGTAGTTGATAAAAGNAGGGAGGGAACAGATGCAGCTTTAGACTAGGGAGCTATTTCTGTTTAGAAACTCCAATCTAACTCTGGAGAAGGTTTTGCAAACCTTTTTTTAGTTTCAAAGCCTCCTGGGGAATAGATTCTTCTCCATTTTATAAGTAGGAAGGATACAGCCCAGGACCTGTTTGCTCATCTTAGCCTTCATGGGCTGACCTGGAAAGAGAACTCGGCAGCAGTGCTTGCTGTGTGCTGCTTCCAGCTCAGAGCCTAGCTGGCTGCTTTGGCTCCTCACTAACTAGCTTTACTTTACTCTCTTGGAGTTTTCCACTTGAATTCTCACATCAGAGTCTAAGCAGAAACCTCACAGCACTGGTTTGAGCTCTGTACTAACACAAGTATCTTCCAGGGCAGATGTGGCAGAGGTTTAGAAGCTGTTACATTCCCTTTATCACTCTGCAGAGTTAGATTGGAGTTTCTAAACAGAAATAGCTCCCTAGTCTAAAGCTGCATCTGTTCCCTCCCTGGGCTCAGCTCACTGCCCCTGGGAACTGGTCCTGCATGTGGGATGTGCTTGGATTTCTCCCCTTCTTTTCAACCCCTCCCTCTGCTCTTCAGTGGGATTACTGAAATTCCTCACCCCTTTGGCAGCTTCCAGGAGCCTCTGGAGACTTGAATGAGTAAATATTGATCCCCAGCAGAGAGCTATAAATGTCACTTCCCAGGTCAGTGTTAGATACAGGAGGAGCTTGATTCCCCGCAGAACAAGGCAGCAGTGTGAGCAGTGAGCCAAGTGCTCCTGCAAGAGAATCTCTCGTCCCAGTGCTGCTTCCAGAGAGACTGGAGCACAGCCACAGCAGAGCAAATCAAGCCCAGGGAGCTCAGCATGGTTGGTTAAGGGCAATCCTCACATTCTGCTCCTGCCTCTCTGCCTCTCATCCCCAAGTGTGGAGCCACCAGTGCCACGAGCCAGCTGTGCCTGTGCCATGTGACCCAGCCCTGGGGGCTGGGAGCTGCTGTGGATGGGCCTGACTCTGCAGCATCTGCAGGATCCCTTGGAGTCCTGCAGCCCTTTGCCCTGCTGTGCCTCCTGCCTGCCTCTCCTTCCCATGGGTGCTCAGCCTTGTGACTCCCTTTGGATCTGAGCTTCTCACTGGAAGATCTGGGAGTGCACAGAACTTTGCTGTCACCTTCCTTATGAACTTCCTGCCTTCAGGAACTGGCTCTCCTTAGAGCTCTTTCCCTGGCTTATATTCCCCCCTCTCCCAATAACAAAGTAATTCTCCCTTCCCATGTGCTATTGGTACATTCCCCTTGGGAATGTCATTTGCCACCAGCTTTCCCAGGCAGTGCAGGGGGACACTGGGGCAGCCTTGTCCCTGACAGTGAGCCCTGAGAGCAGACCTGGCTGCCTGAGGCTGGGGTCGAGTGCTCCACAACCCAGCACTGTGTGAGACAGCACTGAGCCCCTAATGGAGCTCAAGGCTGCAAAGAAACCATGCAGAGTCTTTATTCACTTCTCAGCCTCCAAAAGGATTTCAGGGCCCAGACTCTTGCATGCAGTGACCTCTGTGTTCAGGGACAGCAAAGCAGGGGGGACCCAGGCACTTCCCAGCTTGCCTTTCCCCATTATATCTCAGTGCCTCAGGTTCCCTCTGTGTGGCTGAGTGTTGCATGTTGGGCTTCAGAGGACATGGGAGCTGCACAAGGATGCAGGTGAGGGCAAGGGGAGCCACAGAACAGCTCTGTGGGCACTAAGCAGTGCTAGCCCTGGGCTAGACAATATGGAATTGGTGCTAAATAAGGGAGTCAGACTTCAGGATTGTGGGCTCATTGCATCAGCTTTATACACACTGGAGCTGAAGTCACCTTCCAGACTGTTGAGGTAAGATTGAGCATGGAGGCTTGTTTCCTGGTGGTGAGGCAAGGCTTTGCATGCACAGGCATCCCTTGCATCAATCACTTGTGCAGGGAAGGAGATGAAGCTTTGAGCTGGTGCTTGGTTTCAGGCCAGGTAGGCAGGAGGAGGGGGAGCACATGGTCCCTTTGCCCACTGGCTGTGAGGGGAAAGGGAGCTGAGGTGATGCCCTTGTTGGTCCAGCTGCTATCCCCTACCCCAGCTCTCCACACAAGCATAGGAGGAGCCCAAAGCATGAGGATCAGCATCTTCCCAGGCACAGCTGGCTGCCCAGATGGGAAATACACCCTTCACATCACAGCATTGTCTCCAGCTCTTTGTGCAGGTTGGGCTGATGCTGGTTCAGCTCTGTTAAATCCACTGTGTTATCCTCACAGGCTTTTTGCCTCATCTCCTGGCTGGGACAGGGCAAAAAGTTGCCTGAGGCAAAGGAGCTGGGGACATAGGCAGGCAGGCTGGCCCTGGCAGGGAGCATCAGCCCATGCTGCTGCTGCTGCCTGCTGCCTGCCCCTCGCCCTGCCAGGCTGCTGCTGAAGCTGGTGGTGCCATGGGAGGCCAGCCCAGCATAGCAGCAGCTCCCTGCTGCACTCGTGGCACGTGCCTTCTGCTTGAAGTCCAGGGCCAGGCTCCTCCGAAAATGGGCTTTCTTGATCTCTGCCTGCACCTGAGAGATCAGAGAGGGCTGCTGGGGCCCAGAGGCAGCAAACCAGGTTTCCCTTTCCCCTTGCCTTTCCCCTTTCCCTTCACTTTGTTTTCCCTTCCAAATTCTACTGTGATGGATGGATGGATCCAAGGGTTTTTTTCTCTGATTATCCCAGCCTGGAGGCTATGAGTTACCCTCCCCAACCCTAAAGAGGCTGGAGCAGGGACCTCAGCTGCCCACACCTCTGACTTACCTCCCCATTGCAAAAGCAGTAGATAAAAGCCACAAAGAAACCCTGGCAAAAGAGACAAGAGGTGGAGTTTGAGTCCTGAGCTGGGATGCTGTAGGTTTGCCTCCCCCCTCCTGGATGAGCATGGCTCCATGTGTGGAGCAGGCAGGCAGCCCAGTGCCAGCATACCTGAGAGGAGTTGAAGAGCATCTCATAATGCATCTGGATCTGCCACAGCACCCCAGAGACTTCAGTGTAGGGCATGGCCATGAACACCACATAATGGACTCCAAAAAGTGGCATCAGCACCAGCGTGGACTTGAGCAGCTTCCTGAGAGGAGAAATGCCCTGAGGCAGCAGCCAGGAGCTCCAGCCAGCCTGCAGCCCCCTTGGAGACATTGCTAAGTCTCCTAGCAAAGGGAACAGTCACTTCTGCTGGTCTGGCTGTAGCTGTGGCACAGTGTCCAGCTTGGAGAAGGGAGGAGCAGGCAGAGCTTGAACTCCTGAGCCTGCTGCTTCAATCAAACTGAGCTGCCAGGAGCGCTGGCTGCCATCATCCTGCAGCTGTTCCTCTGCCTCTGCTCTCCACCTCTTGGGAACCACCTCACCTAAACAGGCAGAAAAGGAGCCAAGCCAGGGCCAGGGATGCTTTGGCTGCTGCCAGCACTTGCCTGTACTGCTGCCGGGGCTCCAGCTTCCCTGTGTTCCTCTCCCAGAGCTTGGAGGCCAGCACCCGGACGATGTTGAGGAAGAGGAAGAAGTTCACCTGGCAACAGACACCCACTGAGGTTTTGTTGCCCACAGTGACCTTGGGTCTGCCCCAGCAGCCCCCCAAGGATGATGAAAGGCAGTACTGGGTGAACCAGGGGACATGGGGGTGATGTTGTGGTTGGAGAGGGATCAGTGCCCTTAGAGCCCTCTGCATCACATGAGCCCTCCCTGGGTGCTGGGATGCTTGGGACACAACCCCAGTGACCACAAGTGAACAGCTCTGGATCTCTCTTGATCCCCTCTCTCCAGAAGGACTGGGGGATTCAACCACATAGTTCTTACCACAATGGCAGCCAAGATGGGGACCTGATAAATCCACTTCATGTTCCCTGCACTGAGGTCCCAGCACCTGGAGAGACCAGTAAAGAAAAACCTTGGAGAAAGCTGGTATCACTGGTAAGAACAATTGCCAGCTGATGGCTCCCAGTACCCCAAACCACCATCCCCATCCTCCCACCCCACTCTCTTTGTAGAGCTGGTGTACAAACACTCATCACCATCACAATGGTGCAAATCAGTTTTAAATTAGCATTAATGTCCCTGAGGGCTCCTTGGGCAACTCATCTTGCCCTTTCTGGAAAGTTCTCATTTGCAGCAGTTCTGGTGCCCAGGGATAGTTTGGTATTTGCAGCCAGTCTATCCCTCCCCAAATTAGCCTTGGAGAAGGTGGAACCTACATACTGTGTATCAGCCAAGGAGGCCCTGACGCTGGCCCAGACAGACACAAACACAGCAGGGACACCTGAAGGGGCAGGAACAAAGAGTGAGGAGCATGAATGAAGCAGCAGGTTTACAGAGCAAGCTGGTTCCTGGCAGCTGGTCTGCATCCCACTGCCTTTATCTGGGCACTTGGTGCCACTCAGCCATGGCTGATGCCACAGCTCCCAGCTCCAGCACTGGGTTGGTGTCCATGCTCACCCCAGCCAATGATGATGAGGACCCACAGGTAGTTCTTGTTGGAGAGAAAGGCCATGAAGATCAAGCTGTGCAGGTAGAGACCTTCCACCAGGATCCAGTAGTGGTTGGTGGCCAGAAAATAAAGGAAGAGAGTCACTGCCACCTTGCAGCCAACCTGTGCACATGTAGTCAGAGAGGTGCCCACATCAAAAACCTGGTGGCTTTTGCTCTCTGGCCAGCAAAAACCCAGCCTGTGCTCCATGTGTGGCTCATGTTCCTCCTCTTGCAGGGAGCTACATCTCCCCTAGGATATTCCAGCACCAGACATAGAGCAGGTGCTCTAGGTCTTTCCCAAAGGAGAAGTATTTCCTATACCAGGACACTCTGAGCTCACACAGGCTGTGAGATCAATGTCCTCAGCAGCTCTGATCTCACAGAATCACAGTATGTCAGGGGTTGGAAGGGCCCTAGAAAGCTCATCTAGTGCAACCCCCCTGCCAGAGCAGGAGCACCTAGACCAGCTCACACAGCAATGTGTCCAGGCAGCTCTGCAATGGCTCCAGACAAGGAGACTCCACAGGCTCCTGGGCAGCCTGGGCCAGTGCTCTGGCAACTGCACTGCAAACAAGTTCCTCCTTGTGTTAATATTAAACCTCCTGTGGTCCAGCTTGCTCCCATTCCCTCCTGTGGCACCAGGATGGGGAGAAGCTGGGCAGGGTTTGGGATAGCCCTTCACCCCTCCCCAGCTGCATTGCCCCCACACAGCACAACCCTCATCTGGGAGGATCCCAAGCCTATCTCTTTGCACCAGGGCTCCTAAATCCCTTTTCCCCCTGCTCCTGCCTCCCATCTGAGAGCTGCCACTTGCCAGGTGGCTCCTTTGTCCTGGTGAGGGACCCAGTTCTGCCTTGAAGTCATCTTCCCTCATCTTGTCAGCCTGAGTGGGCAGCGTGCCCGAGTAGAGCACCAAGTCCTTCACGAAGATGCTGAGGGCCCGGCAGATGAAGGAGGTGAAGAGGTGCAGGTGGATGTAGTTGCGTGTGCAGTGCAGGCACCTGCAGAGACACCAGCCCTGCCCTGGCTGCCCAACAAACCCTGCACATGTAGCCTTAGGCAATGGGGAGAAGAAGCAAGGCCTCAGCCCTCCCATGGGCACCAAAGCTAGAGCTGGGGCTAAGTGGAGTGTTGATGCCTTCAAGAGCAGGGTGGAGTGGCCATGGAGCTGCTCACACTGGCAGTGTTTGGGGCTCTGGTGTTCCTGCTTGGGTTTTGGGGCTAGTTCCTGCTCTCTTAGATGTTGTTGCCCCTCAAGGAGTCTAGAGAGCAAAACAGATGAAACTAGCCAAAATGAATATGCAACAGTGAAGCAGGATATGGTTGGATTACTTGGAAAGAAACTTTGGGATGTGTGAGATGGACAATCTATAGAAATGCAGCAAAAGGACAATTCAAGATACACAAAAGATTGTTACATATGCACATAACATTATCTCTGTAATCCTGTCTAGCAATAATGTTAGTCTCTGTATGGTAAATAGCTGATGTAACCCAGTGGAAAATTTCAGGCTTGTAAGAAATGGTATATAAGGGATGTTTTACCCTGCTGTAAAAAGAGAACCTAAGAACCTGCCCTCATATCTCACTGCAGAGTCTGATACCTGACTGTTACAGGAACAATAAACTTCCTGCCCCAATCTGACAAGTGGTCACTAGTCTCAATTTGTGGCAAATTTTGTAAGGAGCTGTGTGTAGGGGTGGTGGGGAGAGGACAGTTCTCCCCAACATGGGAAGGGGGCTTTGCCTTCTCCTTACTTGAAGTAGGAGAGGATGCAGACAGCAATGATGAGGGAGGCCAGGGAGATGGAGTAGCCAGTGGTGTACATCAGGTGCAGGCGAGCAAACACCTCCTGCAAGACAAGGGCTCAGCTCCAGGACCACAGCCCAGCACCTCCCCAGCCTTCAGGCTGAGGGGTGGTTTGGGGAGCAGAAGGGGAGCCCTCCCAGCAATTCCCCTGGGCTTTGCTGCATGCTTCCCTGGTCCCCATCCCAAGTCCTTTTCCCAAGCAAGGTCACCTTCTCGCGGCTCCGGCTCTCGGAGGAGAAGAGCAGAGCACATTCTGTGTAATTGGCCCAGGTCTTGTTGGTGCTGAGAGCCATGGCCCAGGTCCCATAGGCACTGCAGTACCTGTAGGCATGACCTGGGGACACCAACAGGCAGTGTGACAGCAGGAGGAGCCATGGGAAGCCTTGATCCATCCCTGTCTAGTGGAGGATTGTGGCTGAGATGAGGTCACTCCCTGCCCAGGGACAAGTGCTTACCTTTATGGTTGAAGTCATAGATGTAGTCAGGGCAGGGCACTGACACCTCCTGGCTAGGGGAGCCCTTTGGCCAACAGATGATCCCATCCCACTCTGGAAGGCAGCTGGTGTCTGGCCAAAGAGCAAAGAGACATCTGGGGTCTCCAAGCAGGACCACTGCTAACCTCTGGCTTGCCCAGCCGTGTGCTGGAGCAGGGTGAGCACAAAGCAGTGCCATGCCATCACCCCTGGCTGCAGAGCAGGGGAGCCATGGGAGGGCTGGGCAGGGGGACACGGTCCATCCCATCCCACCTCTTCCAAGGGACCAAGGCCCCTCCATAGCTCTGGTTTGCAGTGTGTATGGGGCAGGCTGAAAAAGAGTGCTGGCTCCTCAGAGTGATTGGCACCTCATTGCACCCAGAGTGCCAGGAGCTCCACAAACCCTCACATGGCCCTGGCCCCATCCTGCTCCCATCAAAGGGGACAGCATTTGCCACCAGGGAGCCACCTCCACCAGGACTGACTGACCCATGCATGGGACAGGGATGCTACCTTGGATCTTCTCCAGTTGGGCTTCTATATCTCTCTGACATTTGTCCTTAGCTTCCACCAGGAGGTAGATCTGCTCTTCTTTTGTGAGAACATCATCAGGGTCAACCTGCCAAGACACAACTGAAGTGATGATCCCACCTCCTCTGTGTGGCTTGGCTCAGGCCAGCAGGGTCAGATGGCACCAGGTCTCTGAGATTCATCACCCCTGGGACACCTCAACTCACCCTGGGGATCTCCATGTCCCCAGAGAGCTGCCACTGCCTGCTTAGTGACATCAGCCACCCCTAGCAAGGGGCTGGGAGCCAGGAGCTGGAAGAGAAGCTGCTCTGCCCCAGCAGCACCCTGAAGGAGGCTGATGAGATCCACCAGCACTTCCTAACTTGAGACAGGACCCACATCACTTCTGCTGCCACAAACCAACACCCTGTTGCTCCCTGCCACCAAGCCCTGAATCCACCCAACTTACTAAGCCCAAGTTATGGTGTTATGGTGTCCCCATGGCTGTTGGAATGCTTTTAGCAGGAGCAGAGAGGCTCTTCCCTCCCTCCCAGCTCCGTGGAGCAGGACCTGCAGCCAGGAGGGCACATGGAGCCCCTGGAGTGGCTCACACAAGGAGCAATACTGAAAGGCAGAAGGACCAGAGGAGCCCATGGGGCCATGCAGACTTACCAGAGCCCACACAGAGCTCAAGAGGCAGCAGCAGAGCAGAGTCACAATGATACCTCCCCTTGGGATAGATGTGTCCATGATCCCAGTGTGTCACTCAGATGGGGACCTCAGGGGTGATGAGCTGGAGAGAGCAAAGCCTTCCCCTGGGCACAGCAGTCTGGGGACCTCAGGGGTGATGAGCTGGAGAGAGCAAAGCCTTCACCTGGGCACAGCAGTCTGGGGACCTCAGGGGTGATGAGCTGGAGAGAGCAAAGCCTTCACCTGGAGACAGCAGTCTGGGCACCCCAACTTGCTGCCAGCCCAAGGCTGCAGGTGATGGAGAGGTGCTGCTGTGTTCAGCAGGACCAAGCATCTTCTGAGAGCACCTTCCTGGCTGCCCTCCCCATCCAGGTGAGGTGGCAGCAGGGACACAGTCTGTCCCTGGCAGCTGAGAGCTGGGAGAACCCCTGGAGTCTTCTCCTGTGGCAGTGCTACAGGGATCTGCTGGCAGCCTTAGCAGGCAGGGAGGGTTCTCCCCACACCATCCTTGTTCCTCTAGGCTCTTGGCACCTCTCCTGCTTTAAGCAGCTCCTGGAGCATGTGCAAACAATCCCCACTCCGATGGGGATGGCAGAGGTTTATTGGCTTAGCCCTAGGTGCTAAAATCCTCTTCAATCAAGGCAGATTCCTCTTCTCAGAAACTTCTCTGGCTGCCTGCTGGCTCATTTTTCAGCTGTCACAGTATTCCCTCACTGTCCCCACAGCATCCCCTCACTGTCCCCACAGCATCCCCTCACTGCTCCCACAGCATCCCCTCACTGCCCCCACAGCATCCCCTCACTGCTCCCACAGCATCCCCTCACTGCTCCCACAGCATCCCCTCACTGTCCCCATGCTGCTCAGTCTCCTCCAGCCCCAAACTGGTCCCAAGGAGGTGAGGGATGGTGGGGAAAATCTCAGGGAGGTGGCTGGAGGTGGAGAGGCAGAGGGTGCAAGCACGTGAGCCTGAGCATCACCTCAGCACTGATGCTCCTGAGATGGGATGGCTTTCAGGCAGACACCACTTTAACCCTTTTCTTTCTCTGGAGGCTGGGGTAGATGTGCCTGGAGGTGATGGCTAAACCAGCCCTGGCAGGACAGACAGACAGACAGATGGACAGTCCTGGCAGCAGGGACCTTCCACCCTAAGGAGTGTCTCATGCATCCCCTGAATGAGATGAGTCCAAGTGGCAGCACCTCCTTTGGGCATCAGGGCAGAGCTGATCCCACTGCAGCTGACACTGTCCCCAGCACAGCAGTCCCTTGTCACCTGCATTCCCTCAGGGAGGCTCCAGGGCTGTTCCCTGTGTTTTGGGATCCTCCAGATGCCCAGCTTGCTCCCACCACCCACTCAAACACCTTGTGTCTCAGCAGCCTGAGCATCCCCCTGGGGAACTGAGGGCACTGAGTCCTTGTTCCCTGAGCAGGCTGTAATTAGTGGGAAGAGGCTGAAATTCCACAGCCCAGTGCTAAAAGCTGGGAACATTAGCCTAGGGCCTCTCCCCTGGCCCATGTAGCTGCCTCCACAAGTGCCAAAATCCAGCACAGAGCAGAGCCCCTGGAGCCTCCCTCGGGGTTTTCCTGGCAGAGTGTTTGTCCTTGTCCCAACCTTGAGCCCCCATGGCTGCCTGGAGGAGACTCCAGACCTCTGCTGGGCTCCTGGAGCCAGGCAAGGCTCCTCAGGCAGCTGAGAGAGCAAAGCCAACCCAAAGGGCAACACTCAGGAGGAACAGGAGTCCCAGCACTCAGGAGGAGCAGGAATCCCAGCACTCAGGAGCAGGAATCCCAGCACTCAGGAGGAGCAGGGATCCCAGCACTCAGGAGGAACAGGAATCCTAGCACTCAGGAGCAGGAATCCCAGCACTCAGGAGGAGCAGG
>VWZO01000493.1:325883-596392 GCA_013396975.1 Bucco capensis | reverse complement strand
CCCTCCCCCCACCCGGCTTCATTTTTTGTAAAGGATTTAATGGGGGGTGGGGGAACCGGCTTTGGGAGCGAATGGCACACGGAACCCGTGGCGAAAGGCCTATTTTTAGTCTGATTTGTGTGGAGACGCGCCTTCCCCTCCCCCACCCCTCATATTTAGTTATCCCCCGGGGTAAGCAGCCAAGTTATTGATCAGTTTTCCTGCGAAAGTTCGTGGCATAACGTGAAATACCCCGTGGGGGCTGGGAACAGGCCTAGTTTGGGGGAAAAAAATGAGAGGTTTTTGGACACTTCACAGGGGCTCTCTCCTCCTGGACTTATTCCTGTCCGAAACCCTGGTGCAAATTGTGCGTGGCATCCTCTAGACAAGCTTGCAGGGTTGATGCAATGTGTGTGTTTTCTTGAAAGAGGATGTGGTCCTCTATATAGTAGCACAACATGTGGCTTATTATTGTTGTACCCCCGAAAGGGTTAAATCTATAGTGTTGTTCCAGGTGAATTTAATCTTTCATCACCGAATTTCCTTTTAAGGCAGCTTGAGAGAATAAAAGTCTCCCCTCGCTTGTCTTGTGCTTTATCCCCTGAACAGCAAACTTTATATGTGCTTTATGGCAGAGGCTTGTTGCTGCAGATGACACGTGAGTCTGGAGGAAAGTTTGGTTTGTAGGTCGCTGCGTAGGAAAGTGAAGTTTGTTGGTGAAGTTTTTACTACTCTCCAGTGTGCTCAACTTCCTCGTTTTCCTGTCTGTGTAAATCAAATTCCTAAATGATTTGTGGAGGGGGATCACAAAACATATTCCTTCTTTATTATTAAAGCATGGGAGGCATGACCAGGAGAACCAAGCCCTTGTTGCATTAAAAAAAAGAAATAAATAACGCATTTCTTGCCTTGTCTAACTCTCCTGTCCAGTGGTACTAAAATAAATGAGCACACTGAGCATGTTAACAATATCCTTTGGTGTTGGTGGTCCTTTGGGTGAAGACCCTTTGGTCTTCACTAAAACTGTGGTTTGTGCCCCATTGAGAGAGAGAGGGCACTATTTGCAAAACTGATGTTTGGGTTTTGAGTTGTACCTGAGGTTTTGGGTGTACTGGAGAGTTTTGGGCCTTCATCTTCACTGAGAAATCTGGTCTGTATGAGGCTTGTGCTAGATTTGCTTTGGACATATGTGTTAACTGCCTTCATAGAACACATTTCAAATGAATGCTGATCCTGCAGACTCTTTTTGTGCGTCCTTGAATTTCAGCAAGTATGTGTTTGTGAACTAGCACATGAAGAATTTTTTAGTCTTAGCCATAGAAAAAAGAGGCTTGTGTGCTGTTGTAGTGGTGGTGCTTGGGGTGCAGGTCATGCCATGTAAACTTTCTGTGGTTTCTCGTTGTGACATTTTTCTTCTGTCTTTTCTTTTGATTAAGATCTAATGGAATGCAATGCGTTGTATTATTTACCTAAGATCACCTGAGTCTGTACACTGTCACTGTTGTAAGTTTTCTTAGGGGAGGGTGGATTTGTCTCCATGAGAACAGGGTTCATGTAGTAGTGTGTCTTGGGAACTTGGTGGCATGCCTCCCAAACTGTTATTGAGAACACCTGGAAAAGAGTTCTCACTCCACCAGGAAGCAGGAAGGAAATGTAATTTAAATTTATAAGAGGAGTTGGGGTTTGGCTTTTGGGCTTTTTAATTTTTTTTAAGACTGTGCAAAAGTTTATGATTTTTTTGTTCATTGAAATGTGCACAGCCATAATGCATGTGTGTAGCATAAAGAATGCAGTAATTACAGGAGTTTCTGTTGCTTAAGCGTTTTTTCCCCTTCAAACAGGTAGTTAGGATTTTTTTTCCCTGTGAGTTTTTTTATACGAGTACTTCTTTCAGTTTTACTCTATATATGGTAATTATTGATGTTTGTGTAACGCTTTGAAGGTGTTTTAGGCATGGTATAAGTGCTAAGTACCCAACAGCAGTACTTCATAGTCATTTTCCCATCATGAAAGAGTTTGATGCTCAAAAGTGGTACAGCCCTAAGCATAAAGAGGCCCTGGATGGATTAGGGGAAATGGTTCAAAATTGCTTATAATGTTGTTTTCAGGTAATATTTTTTAGTTAGCAAGAACAGATCTGAATAATGTAAAGCAAACTCAGTTATTTTACCTAACTTGATTTTCTTTCTGGAATTTAATTTAACATGGACTTCACATTTGAGTCAGAATGTGTTTGCTGTTATAAATTTTGTAGTGGCAGTGAAGACTGACATCCTACAAGGATGTAATCATGCAGAAGCCAGGAAGTTCTGTAAAGAAACACACACGACTTTGTGAACATCAGTGGTCTAGTTTGCTTGAATAAGCTCTGCAGATGTCTGTGAAGCTGCTTTTAGAAGCTGAGTGTATTTTGTGTTAGTGATGGGCAGTAGGATGTGAACCTTTCATGACAGTGATACTGTTTTGGTATCACAGCACTGTTAGGTGTTTTGGGGCAAGCAGAGGCAATGGTGGGTGTGGACACCTTTCCTTCACCAATCCTGTTCCTCTGCTCATCTGGAGATAGCCACCCCTCAAGTTTTTGCCTGCTTTGCCAGTATCTTCCCCCTCAGACCCATAGCTGCTCGGGATTGTGGTGCCGGTGTGAATTCTGACACCTTGCTGGAGAGGACACTATTGGCAAGTGAAGAGATGATGGGCACAAACTCGCTGCCAGCTCTTCTTCTGAACTGTTATAGGGAGGTCATAAAGTGGTCTGGTCTCTGCTTCACAGGGGAGGGTAAGGGCATGGTGTACTGCAAGGCCTGTGTTGTGTCAATACTGCAATGCTGTGATCCTGAAATGTATCGTACTGAAGTACAACTAATTTTTAATCTAATTCATGTTGTTTACATTGAGAGTTGTGGTACTGTTATGTGTGCTGACCATCTTTAGTGTGTGTTTGCATATTCGTACAGGCACAGAGTATAGGGTGTAATAACAACTGTATTGAAAGCCCTAAGCATCAGGTCATGCAAGTAGCTGCTGGTTGGGAGAGCAGTGAAAGTGTGTATTACACATTCTGTAATTGTGCATGTGTGACTCCTGAGAATGTATACTCATTTTTAAATATAAATGTATTGGTGTTAGGTGAAGAAGTGTCATAAGTTTTCCATTAGGAACTATGATTGACAGCTCTTTTTAGTGTTTTTGAGTTGCACTGCAGCATCAATGTAGTACCTTCAAATTAACAGGTGATGAAGAAACTATTCCTGTGTTCCTGCTATTGATTTAGCTACTCCTGTCCCAAATGCATGCAGCTTTCTAAACACTGCAGTATGAAGTTAGATGGTCTTAATTTCTGTAGCTTTATGGAGAGAGTGACTTTACTAGAAAAATGATCATTTAGTGATCCCAAGCAGAGTAGCTGGAGACCACTTTTTCATCTCATAACTGATTTCCTGTGAGATAATGTAGGACAATGAAATGAATAAGAAATACCTTTTCATGTGAAATTGTAGGGGAATAAATTGGCATTTTTAATTTTGCAAAACTGAATTAGCTAACCTGAGGTAAGAGCTAGTGAAGATGAGGCAGTGTAGCTGTACCTTCATGGGAGTTGATAGGTTGAGTGAAAAACTACAGAAGTCTGGTCTAGAAATCACTCTGCCAGTATGTGTGAAAACTGAATTTCTCGTTAAGGTTCTGCCTTGTGGTGTCTAATTCAAGATGAGAAGGTCCTTTTCTTCCTTCTCATAATGAAAACAAAAAACCACATTGTACAAAATGCCCTAGAGTCTTAATGGCCATGTTTGAGCTCAAGTTGAGTTTTCCTTTGGTTTGGAAGGATCTGTAGAACCTAACTCAGCTTACCCTCTGAAACATTGATTTTTTTTTTTTTTTAATACTTTATCACATAGTTTTCTGTGACACCCTTTAGAGTCTCCTTTTTATATTGCTAAGGAGCCTTAAAAAATGTGCTCCTTGATAAAAAGTAAATGGTTATTTCAATCTGGAGGATGTGTAACTTCAGGATGAAATGAACATACTAGTTGTGTGCACGGGATCTAACTGGCTTGGCTAGCCAAGGAGTGAAATAGCAGGTGCTGCAGCTAGCTCCTGCTCGCACGCTTCCTTGGATGGCCTGATACCTAGAAAGACAGAATTCTGAGTGTGTATTCCTTCCTGTAGAAATAGTGAGAAAAAGACTTAATAAATTGATGTGGTGTTCTGAAAAACCTGCTGAAAGAACCTCCAAAGTGATGAGGAGTTTTACAGAATTGTCTCAGTCGATGTACGCAGCGCCTTTCAAAGAGTCTCCTCTTGGTCTTTGAATGCAAGTGTGTGTGGTGTAATTCAGTGCTGCGTGTAGAGATGCTATAGTCCTTCCTAACAAGTTAGCTTGAATACCAGAAGTAACATACCTAGATACGCTATCAGACTAGTAGGTCTTTTTTATCAGGACAAGTAATGCAGGCGGACAGGATGTCCACCTGGTCTCACTTGGGCTGATTCTGTGCCTGCACATGACCCTTCATGGTGCTGTGAATACCCTGCACAGCCTGAACAGCTGCACAACACAGGGGATTATGGGGGAGTGGATTTGTGCTGCAGTTCTCCTTGCTGCAGATATGACTCTTAAAAGTATAAACTGGCATCTGCATCTGTAAAGTAAGGTTAATAGTTGCATCTGCAAAGATACTGAGTCCTTACAGATGCATGTGAAGTTGGCAATCTCTGTGTGCTTAGCATCTCTAAAAATGAAGTCTTATGTGTGGTTTGGTGACTTTTGGAAACTCCCATGAGGGTGCAGTTTCTGTTTCTCTCTGGGCACAGTATCAGTAAAAGACTACGTTGTGTGCTCTGACTTGTGTTTATTGTTATAATTCTTAAGTCTCCATGTTGCAAAGGAGCAATCTTGTTCATTAGTATTTTCTAGCAGTAAAAAAAATCAGAATCATTCGGAGATAAAAGAATTGTGTTGGCTGTGGAGGTTTTGTTGTTGTTGTTTATGATCTGAGATTCAGTTCAATCTCTGTTCAATGTAAGTGTGTATTACAGAGACACTCTGTACAACCATGTGCCATAAGCAAACATACTGAGTGTTATTTCAGCTTGCTGGAGGTGTGTTACTAGAAATTTTATCTGGTGTGGTGTGAGTTGTAGGCCTTCCTTTCCCCTTTAGCAGGGAAATAGTTCTGCCAACCTGGCAAGACAAGGAAGCATCTGTCTGTGCAGATGCTGATGCTCCTTTTAACCTATTGCTGTGTTTGGGGAATGATTCAGTCACTTACCCAGCTGTGTGCAGGAGCTCCCACTGAACCCCACTTACACGAGGCCAATGGTAGATTTTTATGAATTAGGACTGTTGAAGTGACTCTGGGAACTTTCCTGTTCTGCACATAGCTACGTGCCTGCTGGTGACAAAGAGAGAGCATACAGAAAAGTTCTCTGTACAGCCTGTTCAGGGAGCATTTTTCCAAGGTTATGAGCTAAGGGTCAAATATTTACTGTTCGTGAAAATGTGTTAAATACTGTGCCCAGTGCCAAAACCACAGAAACTGTCAAAGTTTAGAGCCCTAAATATAACCTATCGTAAAAGTTGCATCCATTTGACATGAACAGTGTTAGAAGTTCAGGCTCTTCACATGGGTGACCTGTTGCTGGCAAACTCTGAGCTGGGAATTCACCTGATCGCTAGCAGAAGCAAAGCGTATTTCAGTGCCCTGATAGTTCCCTAAAAGTACAAGGCATAGAAGAGACAGTTTGATCTCCTGGAATAAGTTGTCCAGGCTGGCCGAGGAGAAGAATATCAAATCTTTATAGTTCTTTTGTGTTTTTTGGACAGGCTGATTAATACTCAAATGTCAGCATGACTTCTGAAAATACATTTTTGCCTTGTAAAAATAGTAATAAAAAGACCTAATTATTTTTCATTTATCATTTCTATTGGTCTAACTTACAGCCCTGTTGGAACAAATTAGAGTTTTTGCCATGTGTTTCAGCTGTTGGGAGTGTGTTAAGTGTGGCTGAAAATTTTACCACAAAATCCCAATTGATCTTAACAGAGATGCTGAGTCTCGTCAGTTGATCCTGCCCGCTGCTTCCAGGTCTGTTTAGCTTGCAGAAATGATGAGAACTTTTCCTCTTTTAGGCTAAGTCTAAATTTGTGGGGAAAAAATAGTTTTGACATTGCGTAGACCTATGGGGGAAATAACAGGAGATCTGGGTCAGAAAAGTAGGACATGCAAGATTTAGAAGCTGTTGAAGTGTATTTATTTGTCCTATATTAGGTTAAAGGAAGTATTGGTGCTTTCAGTTTGGCAATATGTCCTTCAGTCTGCAGTGTTCTGTAAAGGGAAGACAACTGTTAAACAATGAATCACCACTCATTTTTGTATGGATGTCAACATTCTTCTCTAGTGCAGAAATTTTTGCTTGGATATTAACACAAACATGCATTCCTAAATACAGATTCTTAGTGATAAATTTTAATTAGGAAGTGCTTTGTAAGAATACAGGGTTTTGCCATGGTGGTGTTTGTGAATCTGTGACATACATACTTTGGGGTTATATTTGTTCAGATTTAATACTTTTTAATGTACTTCTAAAGTGAAGTTAGCACAGAGATGGATGGAGGAAAATGAGGAAAAGTTTTGTCAAGCCATCTGTTAGCACTGACATCAAATAAATTGTACTAGAAACATATTTTCTGTAGCAATAGATTAGTTGTTTCCCATAGCTAGGGCAACAGACCTTGCATTTAGAGAAGTGAAGTCCATGTTACTCACTGTGTAAACATGGTACCTGATTTTTCACTTTATTTCAAATGCACAACTAAATTTCACAATCTGCTGTGTCTTGTTTAGACTATAAATTTCTAGCACTGCATAAGATGAAAAAAGTCAGGAATATGAAACTTCAGTATGTTGAGATGCAATAAAACTTAAAAATGCAATGGAACAGCCTACTAAGCAGTTTTGGTGTGCTTAATCTGATACAAAGAACGGATATCTAAATGTAGCTGATTAATAGAAACCAGCTTTTTTTTTTAAACAGCTTTGACCATTGTAGTAAATATTTGTAACAATTGTTTGAATTGTAAGAAAAAGACTTTGAATTTCTGTGACTGTCTGTCAGGGCAGGTTCTGAATGGTCTATGATTACATTAGAAATATCAATGTGTTTGTCTTACTATTGGCAAAGTCCATGTTAGTTGGTACCTCTACTATCTATGCATGTAAAGTTACTTTGATATGGATTATTTATTTCCAGTTTATCAAGGCCTTTTGGAAGACTCTCTTTTACAGTACTTACAGTACACACTAAATAGAGCAGCAATTAAGTTTTAAGAGTCTATTCCATTAAAAACAAACAAGAAGTCTCCTTGATGGTCATCCAGTGGAGGTGCCTGAGCACCACAGCCCTGCCAGATATATTACTGTATGGTAAAATAGATGGACATTGCTTATGTCTTCAAAATCAACCCTCTGCTCATTTTGTGGTTCTGTGGACTGGCTGTGGAAGCACCAAACTGAATGTTCCTGTCAGTCTCCTCACGTTGTCTGTGATGTGGCTGGGGTCCTATGTTACAGAGATACTGGTTGGTTGTATGTCCTGGAGCAGAAAACTGGACTTCTAAAGATCCTTTTGTGTATTGACAGAAATGCTTGGAATAATTAAAAAAATATATTTAAGATAAAGGGATGGAAACTGCCAGAAGTAGCCAGGGAAAACACTTTTGATGTGTTTTGACTTGCTCTCTGACGCTACAGATGACTTCATATGAGAGACTCGAAGGGTATGTGAAATGCAGTGTCAGACTCCAGCTAAGAGTACGTCCCTTACGTAGGCTGAGATTCTTTTGTGCCAAGCAGTAAGGCTTGTGTATGTTAGGCATTGATGAGGAGCTCCAGAAAGCTCATTGATGGTGTTAGAATATGTAATATCTTACTTATGTGCATAAAGTGCCTCCCACTTTCCCAGCTGTGGTTTTGTAACTACCTTCCTGTGGAGTTTTTTCAAGGTTAAAAGAAAGAAATGCACTGTTTTTTAAAAACACATGTTCAGAGATCAGGTTAGATTTCATTTGCATTAACATTACTGTAAATGGTGAAAGTTTGGAACTGTAATGTACTTCTGTGTGCCTCTTGCTGCCTACTGTAATTGTTAGTCTAGTGCTGTTGGGCCTGTTGCTGCTCTGTGTGATTAAAATAACCCCTCAAACCTCCCTCTGCACAAGTGGTACAAGATTGTACCGGTTTTTTCTTTCTGAAGTTAACCCTTCTGGTGGTCAGCATGGCCGTGCCCTCTTCTCTGGTTCACTCTGCTTCCCTGTCTGTGCTGTAGCATGAGTGTGGCAAATTAATGTAATATTCCAGGCTGTTTTCTCTCAGTTCTGACAGTTTGCATCATTTTATTATCCCTTCGTAAGGCTTTGTTTGATCTTTCTAATCTCCCCCTACCTGCTTTTTTTTCCCTGGGCTTTCTCTCTTCCATTTGTCATTTTGATGTTCCTCCCTCTGAAACATTGATGTTCTTCCTTTTACATTCTTCTTTATGTTCTTTTATAAGTTCTTTAAACCACATGGATGCTTTTTTGTTTCTGTTCTCTCGAGTTTTCTCTACTGTCTTCCCATTCATTTCTCCTAACTGTAGTGAAGTGTAATACAGGACTTGATCTTGCATGGCCCTCTTGAACCAGAGGGGTTAGATGGTTTGGCTGGTGCAGCCCTGGTCAGTGGTGGGACTCTGAGGAAGTCTCATTTTTCAGGCTGTGCCGCTGGCAGGGAGCAGAGGGGAGCAAGCAACATGCCTGCGGGCAGAGGCGCGATTGGGACAGGCATGCAGGGCAGGGAAACAGAGAGGACACATTTTGGCAGTGCCTTTATTTGTTAAAAATAATCTTGTCTTTAGGCATAAAACATTGATCCATGATGAATTCAGAGGGAGGCTTTGGGGGGAGTTGGTGTAAGTGTTTAGTATGAATGCGAAAAGCTGAGGAAGTTTGAGTAAAAACCTTAGTACAGTGTGAGTGAGGTTAGCCTGGGGCTTTTTAAGATGAGGGATTTTATGGAATAAATTTTTATTGACATTGTGACTTAAAATTAGGAAAAACAAAGTCAGTCATCGTGAAATCAGTGGCAGCCTTATCTTATTGTTTTTATTGTGGGTAGTGTTGACAAGTCACATGCCCCATTGTTGTGGGTGAACAAACACTGCTTTGAGACTGCGAGCTGGTACGTGTGCACAGGCGCCTTTGTCCTGTGGTGCAGAGAGGAGTGCGCAGAATTGCTACTTTGGAGCAGAAAGATCATCTTTGAAGAGTTCACGTCTAGAAACTGCTTAACAGATATTTAAGCACCATTTTTGTTTGGTATCTTCTTGTCCAGAACCAAAGAAAATAGGTGTAAGAGGTCAATGCATCGTAAACTCTCTTGCACCTTGTTGCTCAGTGAAACCTATGGATAGCAGGTTTGTGTTCTGGCTTTGAAAGAGATGTGCTTGGGACAGAGAGAATGCAAGGTGTGCTTTTGAGAAAGTCAGTAAAAGATTTGTGCTTGAAAGTGTTTCAGATACAAGTCCTTTACTGCAGAAATGTGGACACTTGTAATAGTGAACCTCTACTGAAGTCGCAGTTCTGTGGGTCACCTCTAAATTACTCTTGCTGTTTCTAAAGCCTTGTAATCAGGTTATGTGTAGTGTAACTAAGATGGATGCAAGAGACTGGCTGCAGGAGCAAACTTGGCGCGTGGAGACCGTGTATGTAGTCATCCAGCCATATCTGGGGAAGAATCCCATTGAAATTGTGAGTTTTGCCTAAGGAAGAACAGAAAGATTAGTCTTCCCTGCCTACAGTGATTTTGTTATGTTGTTGGTTTTAGTACATCTTAATAATGCCAATGTAGCTCATTGCCTGGTTCAGTAGTTTTAATTCATAGAATAAGTTTTTTTTTCTCTTTTGGTCAGCTCATAGTCCTTTTTTTTTCCTCTTCAGAAACTGGTACTTGCAGTGTATTGCATACCAATACAAACCATTCAAACCATTCACCAAAATGGTCTTGAATTGTCAGAGCTCCATAGCAGATGTTACCAGGATGGTTTCATATGTCATGGCATTAAAGCTGGTAGAAATTTTCCAACTGGTTGAAATTGTCATAGCTCTCATGACTGTGTGCCGATGATGTCAGCTGTGAGTCCGTCTGCCCTCTGGTATTAGAAGACTTCTCCAGGTTTGGTGGCTCACGATCTGTAAAATACTGCATTAACTTCAATACAGAATGAATGGCAAGCTTTTGGTGTCCTAATGTGGGTGCTATATAGTAATGGGATATATCCTCTGGGTTACTGTTCACAGTTTTCAGGCTTTTTTTTGAGCACAGCTGCAGTTTGTCTCTACACAGTGGCTTCATAGGGACTGCTTGAATAAGGGGAATTATGGAATTACTTTCTTGTTATAAATTCTCTTTTCTAAATTTTTGTAGACTTGTCTAGATCTGTGGTGGATCCCCAGAGACACATCTCTGCTTCCCTCATGCACAATTTTGGCTTTTCTAGGTTGACCTAATATACCTGTATGTAACTGATAACTGTATTTATTTTTAGTTTACATCACTGAAGATTTTTGTGTCTGCATAATGATTAGGACAGAAAGCTGGTGTCAGGATTATCTGCTATTTCTGCCACTGTGTGACCTTAGCAAATGGATTAACAAATTTACTCATTTAATACTTCACAGGAATTTTTTTCAGATCAGTTCAGTGCCCCGAGATCTGGTGAAAGGCTGTGTAGCAATGTAAAGTAGCTTTTATTTTTCAGCCTCTGCTTACTTGGAGTTTTTAGTTTAGGCAAGTGGTCCTTTTGTATTCATAGGTTTGGTACTTGTATTCTGGTTTTCTTTTATGTTAGTCAAAACATGGTTCTTCATGTTTGAAATATTTTCTGATAGTGCCTGTACATGATGAATCATGTTGAAATCAGGCCACTTGATTCCTAAAGTTGGGTGTGTTTGTGTCCTTAGTAACGTGGAAATGCAACTTTACATGAAGTTTTAAGATGTCTGCACTTTTTCTGGACCCTAGCAGTTCTTTGGAGGCTTGAAGGAGCCACTTCAGAGATGGGTTTCAGAGCACAGCTAAGCGGCTGCTGGTCCTAGTGGTGGAGATGGAAGTGGGGTGATGGGATCCCTAAGCTGATGCTGCTCTTGGTGGAATGGAGACAACAAAAGCTACAGTTGGAGCTTTGTGAACCTCCCTGTCGGTAAATAAGCTTTCTATTCTGTGCCACATTTATTGACTCCTCTGCCATGCTGATATAGTGGTTTATTGGTCATAAAAATACCATCTCTGGAAGGATTGCCTTAAAACCTACTGCTGGTGGGGTTTTTTTTTGTTTGTTTTGTTTTGAGGGGGAGGGGAAATGGGACAGGTGTTAAAATCCAAGTGGAGCATGACTCTACAAACGCCCACGTTGTTACCACAAAGGTGATGGTAAACATAACTTTATCCATAGCAATGAACCTGTCTATAATAGGTAAGGGTGGCCATGAACTTCTTTTATCAGCTTTGCTATCAGATGGAATCTTCATAGGCTGTAGTGGGCCAGCTAATAGCTAAGCCAGGCTGACACCAACCTTTCTGTATGTAGTGATTACATTACTTGTTCTGTCTTGACTGCTTGGATTTGTCCATATATAAAGTAGGCATAAGTGGTGACATGATTCTTTTGACAAGTCTTCCTTAATAGCTTCCTAAATGATTCTTGTTCACAAATTTCTAGTTAAGCAAATTTACACACTTGTATGAAAATCTGTTTTTTATGCCCTTTTCTTAAGAACTAGTGGTATTTTCTTTGTCATTGTTGCATGCCCCAGGCAGATAAAGCATTGCAGGTCTTATGAAGAGAAATGCTTGTGCAAGATGTGCAGTCCTAAAGTAGGACGTTGCTTTCTGGTGAGAGTTTTCCCTGGTGGTATAGGTGTCTCCTCAAGTACATCACAGTCCTGGCAAGCACAGCTGTGCTTGTGATCCTGATGAGCACATGCTTTCTGTTGCATTGTCTTGTTTTCCTGTGTTGTTGGATATTTTTCATCTGCTGGAAAATGAAATTGTGGGGAGTTTTTTAAATTTGGGAATAGTGCTTGAAGTTGTATACATTTAGATTTTGCTATTGTAAATCGTGCTTTTATACAGTGACTTTCTCATTTTCACCATACTCTACACGGAGAAGTATCCTCTGGTTAATTTAAAAAGAAAATCTAACACTGTAATAAATCCCTTAAACTTTACAAGGATGTATTTTCCATTGCTAGGTACCATGACTTGAAGTTACAAGTGTGAATTTACAGTGTTTTCATTTTTTTTTTGACTGCAGAGTCTCATACCTGTTTAGTGTAATACATACCTATAATATCAGTAGATACATACACTTGGTGCAGTTAAACCCCAATTGTTAAAAACAAACAAATCACTTTTAAGTGTGATCCTTGGGTATTTTTAGAAAAGCCAAGTAAAGTCCTTTCTTAGTTGAACCATTTTCTTATATTCTGAGGGAGTCTACATGTTCTTTGTAGGAAATACACTATCACTCCATTGAAGTCAGTTCAGGTTCTCTGGAAATGATCCAGCCTTCAGCAAAGACAAATGTTAGTGTGCATGTTGAGGGAAAGGGTTTCCCTTTATTTTGAAATTTGCTTGTCATGTTTAGCAAGTAAGCCATTTTCAAATGCATTAAGGCTCTGCAAAACTAATTTTCAGGGCTGACAGTTTTCTAGTCTTGGGTTAAGCAAAAAGATTTAAATTTAATTTTTTTTGTTTGTTTGTTTTAAATACCTAGGGATATGTACATTCCTTCAGTTATAATTTGAGTGCCTGCCATACATGTTTCAGGAGAACAGAAAAATGAACCATTTAAAATGATGATGATGACAGGGTAGTGTTTTTTAACCAGGGTAGTGTTTTTTAGTGTTTTTTGTTTCAGTGTCAGAAATGCTTTGTTGCCAGATAAAATGCTGAAATTTAGAGAAGTAGCCTTTGCTTGGAAGTCTTACATATTTGCAGTGTGTTGTTTATTTGGTTTATGAAGTTTTGTGCTGTTTGAAGGCTGGTTTTTATTTAGCTACAGAGTTTTGGCAAACCACATTCTAGCATATGTAGTCAGTCATAAACAAGCTACAGACCATGAATGTTTTAGTCCTGCGGCTATATCCAATAGTGTAAGGTTAGAATTAAAACTGTCTGAATGTCTGTCTGTGCGCGTGCATCTTGGATCTGTGCTCCATTGAGAGCTTTATGTAAAAGTTCTGTGCCTTCTGTCATTAAAGCAATGACAATCTAGAGTTATTATGACTGTAAGCTTGTAATTGAGGGGAGCTTTGCAGGTGTCTAGGCTTAGTTTATGGCCAAGGACCAGTGCTGCACGTACAAACCTGGCTGAGTTGGCTGCCTGTTCTCCAAAGCAGGTGGAGCTTCAGTGATTTTTGCACAGTTTAATGTGTTTCACTCAGGAGAGCAGGGGTTTAGCAGGAGGCTGCCCTTCAGTAGTTGTATGCTCTTCAAAGTTATGCAGCCTGGATCATTTAGCAGTCAGTTTCTGAAGTCTGCAGGCAGGCTCTAGAAGGTTGGAGGTGAGGTGCGGTGAAGAAGAGCTTCAAGATCAGGGACTCTTACTTCAAGGTTATTGAAGGGCATGTGCTGAGATATCCAGGGGAGTGGGTGATGGGTCAGATGGGTGCTGCTGGTGCTTGAGCTGCTCCAGAGGAAGTTTCACAGGGAGGACAATTTTGTCCTCTCCACTGATTCAGCTACCAAACCAATGGTATTTTTCTTGCACCTGTCCAGAGTGCTTCTTTCATTGCTGGTTCTGAACTAAGTGCTGTCTTTGCTCCCTGTCACTGTACCCATAGAGCTACAGTTTATAAATTATTTATTATAATTATTAAATATTACCACACATTTCAGATTATTTTCCTAAATACTTTGTGTAGACTTTTAACATCTTAATGACTGAAAACTTTAGCTGATTTTGTTTGGAACAATTTCTTCCTCAGGCAGAAATCAGATGTGAAATATTTTCCTCTAAAGTTTGTGAAGGAAAAGCTCTCTGGTAGCATTTCTGAGTTGTTGAGACTAGCTTTGAATTTCCAGATAATGTAATTTGCTTTTTTAAAAGAGCTTCCCCCCCCACTTCCCTGGCAAGCCGTAAAGTATTCTTTGTGTGAATGTACTATATGATTTCTAATTATATGATCATGTACTACTCCACAAATAGTGCAATACAATAGCATAGAATTATTTCTAGGATTTTGTAGAGGTCTATTCAGTAGACTACCTTAAACCCTGATCGTGCAAGTTGTGTTGTGTAAATCAGCTCCTTCTCCTCCCAGGACCAGTGTTTACTGCCTTAAAGCCCAGGTTCAAAGCTTGTTATAGAAGCAGGGCTTGGGATGGTGTTTTGAAACTTGCCATTTAACTGCTCTTATACAACATATGCATATTAAGTAGGATAGCAGAATAACAGTGAAATTGCTCACCTAGGTCTGTCGATGAATTACCATAATTAACTGCTTCTTCCCATGAGTTGCATCTAACGAGGGCTGTGCTGTTGGCTGAAAATAAATTGCATAATGCATTACTGTTGACTAAATTATTTACATACCTTAGAGAGGAGATAGTATAAAAAGTCTGCAAAATAAGTGCTGGACCATTATGAAAATGAAATGGGGAGGGGGGAAATCACAGCTAGAACATGGTGTAGCGTGCCTTCTCCAGGGTCACTGAAGAGGGCTATATCCCATTTGCAATATAGTGTATGACTCTATAGTTACATATTTATCATATTGCATTGCATAATGCGTATACGGAGAAAGCAGAGTTAGACCTGTGCACACAGCCTTGGGCCTGCTCTTAAGAAGAGTGTGGCTGTGTGGTTATAAATTGCTAAAAACGCCGCTGTTGTTGTTTTGAATAACTGTTGTTCCAAAATATGCTAAGTCAAAAGAAAAATGTGGGTTAACAAAACTGATTATAAGCCAAACTGGACAGTTTTTGAAGTGCTTGCTGTTCTGTGTTTACCTGTGAAGGAAGGATCGTTCATGTAACTTCATGTGTTGTGAGGCAGTTCGGGATTTCTAAGATATATTCATGGCCTATTTTTCTTAAGGTCTCCTTTAGCTAAAAAAGTATTTAAAAAGCACAGTGTTTGGATCTGTTGTTCTGTTTTCATCTCATTGTATGGAATCCTCTAAGACCCTATTTATTGATACTTATTATAAAAGATGGTTCTACTATATAGAGAGTATTTATACTAATTTACCAGAAGAATCATCTAATAATTATATGTGAGCCACTTCGTGCATCATCACTGGCAACACCAAAGGAACAGCAAGTAACTGGAGATGGCCTCAGCTAGAGGTGGTGATTTGCAACAGAATTTGCCAATATAAGGCTTGTCACAGCTTGTGTTTTCCATGGGTAAAAGGCAGTCCAGAGTTGTAGATGGTTGTGTTGTTGTTGATTTCCTACTTTGTCATGTCTGCTTTTGTCGGAGGCTTTGATTTGGGCCTAATCCTGGCAATCATTGACAAAACTTGAAAGTACTTTTTGTTGCCTGATGTTTTAAATGGGAAATGTCAGGGTCTCCTGTGTGTGGGGTTGGCCATCCCTCAGTGCCATTGCAGAACTTTTCTAGTGAGAGGTGGTGGCTCGGGGTGGGTGAAGGAAGCTGCAAGCAGGGTCATGGCCCTCGCAGAAATGCAGTTGTTTATGTCATTGCTTAGGACAGTGCTTAGGGTCATGATCTCGATGGAAATGTGGTTGCAGTGAGGAAAAGCTTTGTAAACACAACACTGCTTGGAAAAGTGGATGACTTTTTTATTTTAATAAGTAGCCTGAAGTTTTCCTGATAAGGTTTGTGTTGAGTAGACTCCCTTTTCTTGCTATGTTAGCTGGAACAGGTCAGCTGTTGTGGTAAGAGCAGCAAGGAAAACTAGCAAGTTGTGTTTTTTTACCTATTAAAAAGTTTTCTTGAAAAGCTTTATTTCCTGTTTGAGAACATGTGCTTGAAGTTTGCCAAAGATGTGACCTTTGCGTCAGCAGTGAGAATATTTTTGTGTTGTTTTTGTTTGGTTTTGAAGGGTTTTTTTGTGTTGGGTGGGGCTGTTCTTTAGAACCTGAGTCTGACATAGGAATATTGCAGTTTTAGTGCAATAGACTGCTAAGGCAAGTGAACCCCCTCTACTGTAGAGGGGTTGTGTGTGGTATTATTAAAAAGCTGTAAATGACAAAATACTGCAAGCAGAAGTGTAAAGATGGCAGAGTAAGCTTTGAAATAAAAAATGTTAATGTTCATCTAACATTTGTGACATACATAAATTAGGATAGAACAATTTTTGCTGAAGGTGAAAGGATTGGTATATAATAAAGAACTCAAAGTACCTTGGATGGGCACTTCCCATTCATTTTCTCAAAAATTTCAGAATGCTTTCTAATGCTTTGTTGCACAATATACTTCATAGTGATGAGTGACTGACATTCCTGCAAATGTGTTCTGTGCAAAAAAGAAAAAAGATAAATCCATTGTGGTTTTTTGTTTGTTTTTACTTTATTTTTTCACCTGCTCTGTTTACATTTGTAGAGAGTGGTCCAAATTTAATTTACAGAAACGAATTGGAGATTTCACTGGAAAAGTTGTGAGATTGCAATGAACAGAAGGAGAATCTTCAGGATTCACCCTATGTCTGAAGGGACTGCTGAAGGACAGAGCCTTTTCTGCTGTCCTCCTCCTGTTTGTCACTAAACATCTAAGCTGTTATTTAGGAGAGTGAGGTGATCAGAAAGGACAGCAGAGACCTTGGAAATACTCTTCCAGAATCTGAAATCTGAACTGGGGTGTTGCAAATGCATATTTCCATTCTGAGGACTGGGAAAGTGTGTAGAGGAAGGGGAGGAGCTGCATTAGTTCTGTTTCTTTCTCCTCTCTTTCAAAGCAGATCCTGAAGCATATTAATCTCTGAAAGCTCTGAGCACTGATGACGTGAATGCATTGAGTTCAGTGTCCTGCATTAACATGGTAGGAACTTGACCAGCTTCCTTTTCTGTTTGTTCATAAAACAGTTGATTGTTGTCATGAGTGCATTACAGGACACTGCCACCTGATGTGGCACTATTTATTGCCTGTGGGACAGGGATCTGTCAGCATTCCAGTCACACAGCAGGGCTTAGTTGTGCTTGAGCATGTGCAGTTACAACTTCAGTAATGAAAAGGAGGCAGTAGGTGAACGGATACAGAGAGATGAAAATGTGCATGAGAGCACTGATGTTATATTGTCTGGGAAGAGGAATGGTCATTTCAGTAACCTGTAGCTTAATTGTCTTCAAATTTGCTTGGCTTTTTGGTCAGTTGCATGGAGGTTTTTTGTATGTCACAGAAGAGTTCTAAGAGAAAAGTCTCAAAGTGAAAAAGCAAACATTTTTTTGTGAAAAGCCTTGGGGCAGTGAGAACCTATTATGAAGCATGAGTACAAGGGGCAAGGCTTTATGTTAAGGGTATAATTATGGGTATGCAACAATTTTAAATGTGCAGGTGAGAAAATACTCTGCATCGTAGGCTAAGTCCCAGTTGAGCAAGGAAGGAATTTGTCTTGGCTAACATCTGCTGCTTTCTGGAATAAGTGGCTTTAGAGCAAGGCCTGAATCATAGAATCATAGAATGTTAGGGGTTGGAAGGGACCTAGAAAGATCGTCTAGTCCAATCCCTCTGCCAAAGCAAGATCACCTAGACAAGGTCACACAGGAATGCATCCAGGTGGGTCTTGAATATCTCCAGAGAAGGAGACTCAACAGTCCTCCTAGGCAGCCTGTTCCAGTGCTCCTTTGAATATGAGTTCTGCTTACCTCAATCTATCCCCTTTTGTTTTCAGAAGACATTTTTTTGTTAGATTCAAAAATACAGGCTGCCTATGCAAGCTACTGGCCCCTTACATAAGTAATCATATGATAACTACAATTAGATTGAACTTCAGCAATACCAAAATCACTTCCATAGGAAATTGGCTGGTTGCCTGGACAGCTGACATCATCTAGGAACCACACACTCGGTCATGGACAAATGTCTTTGGCACAGTCCTGTGAAAGTCACTGTGGTTGGGATCTGGATGGAAATAATCTCTAAGCGTTTACACCTAATGTCTTCCCAGGCATCTCCCTCCCCTTAGATACCTTCCTGCATACGCCTGAGTAGCCTTGCTGCCCACAAACACAGGGAAAGTAACACCAATCCTTAGCCGTAAAGCATTCCTTCGTATACAATCAGAAGTTTCCATTCAGCCTTCCAAACCCTTGTCATGTGGTGTAATAATATGGCACAAGCACTCAGTTGTGGCCAATGTAATTCTGATAAACAGAGACAAGGAATGATGTCTCATTAAAAAATGCAGCGTGGCAATACAAAAAGCATGTTTATTACCAGTTCTAGAGTTGTATAAATATAGATGCTAGACATCTGCTGAGTATTGCTTTAGTAGAAATACTGAAATCACTTTTACTCAAGTTAATAATAAATCCTGGAGCTAGGAGAGAAAGTGGTGGAAAGATGGGTAGAAGCAAGGCAAATGAAATGAGCAGTGGAAGTGAAAGGATGGGAGAGTTTTTTGAATATAGTTTCACAAGGGAGGTAGTTGTATATAAAATATTCAGTGTTTTAGGATTTTATCAACTTGGGCTGTCTGAAAGGGCTTGACAAAATAAACATGACTACTGAAATCTTTTCATCAGGCCTTTAATTACGCTTTTCCTTTAGGTAATGCATGTATTTTGGACTGGCAGTAATGAGGGCTGGATCTGCAGAGCAAGTGTTGTCCAAACAGTGCAGAGCTCCCTGTGCTGTTGGGTCAATTGTGTGGGATTCCCAAATTTTAGAAGGTTTTGATGTCTCCACCTTACACATCTGCAAATCTGATCTTGAAAGACTGTTAATGCTTATAATACACTGGGAGTTGGTTTGGGTTGTTTTGGTGGATTTTTGTGTGTTTGTTTTTTAAACAGTGCATCTCAATAAAATAAAATCCTCAAAAGAAAAAAAAAAGCACTGCTTTTGTGTAGTGCAGTTCTAAGCTACTAAGGAACCAAATCATAGTCTGTATTTAAATCCAAAAGTGAAAGAGTTTTTAGTAACTATCTATGCTGTCAAGCTCTTAAACATGAGCAAATAAAATCCCAATATATTGAAGAATGTTTTGAATTTACTTTCAATGGAAGATATAGACAGAAATCTCTCCTGTCAAAATTGGTCACTGGTGGCCTAAACAAGGTAATGGTGTCCCTTGTGTGACGTGAGTATGTGTTCTTGCAGGATCACTGGTTTTATCAAGTGGAGAAAGAGAAATAGAACATGAAAGTGCCACCTAGTCTAGTTCCAGAAATGCCAGTATTTCTCTTTTTAATAGCAAAGCTTACTGAAATTAAGAGAAACTTAGAAATTGCATGAGAGACACTCCACACTGACGTGATAGAGTTCATACCCTTAATTCTTATCACTGCTTTTTTTTCTTTCTTTTTTTAATCCTAAGATATAACTAACTCTTTATTTCATGGTTTCACATGTCTTGTCCTCGGTTTATACTGCTGGATGTTTATCTGCTATATTTGTCTCTTGAGATGTGTAAGTTACTCTGTTTGACCACCACCTATCTCTCATCTCATTAATTTGTATTCAGGGATTTCTTGCTTGTTTAGCAAGAACCATGGGCTAACGCTGTGCTGATTTCCATTCAAACTCCTCCTTACTGCCTGAGCAACATTGTGTCTGATAGACACCTGTCCCTTCCCTCTCTTATGCTGGCTTTCCTTAATAAAAACTCAGTCTTCATCCTTTCCTAGTTTAAAAAACAACTCCTCCAACCATCCAGCTCTTTCCAAGTCTTATGCCAAACCAGATTCTCTGTGGACCATCCACCAGTTTCTACATTCTAACCCTACTGTTAGCATGATTATTGGGTTTTCTTTGGTCTTTTTTTTTTTTAAGGTTAGTGTTAGAAAGTTTATATAAAAATCGATTGTGAACAACTCGAGCAGAAGGAGCAGGGCAAGGGTTTGGGTTTTTTTTTTTTTGATCCCTGAACCTTGTAGCTTGACCTTTCTTTTCCAAAAGATACATTTTTACAAAATGTGTATTTTGAGGTTGAAACATTGTAACATTTTGGATGCTGTCCAAACATACCAGAAAGCTCCGGGACTTCCTGACTGCAGGCTGGATGTCTGCTTTGATGTTCTGTGGGCACAGATGCTGATTCGTTTGTGTAACTGAAATAGTTGCATTTGAAAGATGGAAATGATTCCAGTATTTAGTGAACCAGTATGGTTACTGGAATGGGAAGACTGAGGGACTTCATTGTTAATGGGGTAATTTTTATTTTGTGGTTCATTATATTGACTTATAATTAATTCACTTCAAGGTTCCTGTAAAATTGCTTTGTGTGAAATCCTATTTATTTTACCTTTTAATCAAATGTCCCAACTCCTATGATAGGCATGCAAATAATTGAAAGAAATTATATGCAAATAATTATTTTAATAGTATGGATATATAAGTGTGATGGAATTAAAATGCCTGAACTCTCCTCAGTGTTCCTAGGAAGAGTTCTCCTTGTGGTGTTTTTCAGCTACATTTCGTAGAATCATAGAACTGTCAGGGTTGGAGTGGACCTTAAAGATGATCTAGGTCCAACCCCCGTGCCATGGGCAGGGATACCTCCCACTAGATCAGGTTGCTCAGAGCCTCAGCCAGCCTGGCCTTAAAAACTTCCAGGAATGGGGCTGCCACCACCTCTCTGGGCAACCTGGGCCTCACCACCCTCATGGTGAAGAACTTCTTCCTAATGTCCAATCCAAATCTCCCCTCCTCAAGCTTGTATCTATTTCCCTTAGTCCTATTGCTTCCTGACATCCTAAGAAGTCCTTCCCCAGCCCTCTTGTAGGTCCCCTTCAGATACTGGAAGGCCACAAGAAGGTCTCTTTGGAGCCTTCTCTTCTCCAGACTGAATAATCCCAACTCTCTCAGCCTGTCCTCATAGGAGAGGTGCTCCAGCCCTCTGATCATCCTTGTGGCCCTTCTCTGGACACCTTCCAGCACCTCCATATCTTTCTTGTCCTGGAGGCTCCAGAACCTACTCCAGGTAGGGTGTCATGAGAATGGAGTAGAGGGGAAGAATCGGTTCCCTCGACCTGCTGGCCATGGTTTGCCTGTGTCATGCTTTCCCTCTGTTCAGTGTGAAGTTTAGCAGCAACTGGAGTGACCCTTTGCGATAGAAAAGTGACCTGGCTTGCCTTTCCAGTAATGACATCATGAAGATTTTAGAAATACCTAGAGAAGAGAGTACTATTCTCATTGCTGTCTAGATTTAAGGCCCCAGATGATTTAAATCTGTAACTCTGATGAGGTCAGAAAGCTGATTGATGACTCTTGGGTGTCAAGCAGGGCTGCAGCTCCAATCCCTTGTGCTTAGTGAGGAAGAAGCCAAAGTCATACCATCAAGGTGGGGTTTGAGTTACACAGTGAACTCTCACTCAGATTTTGATACACAGAGGAGTAGGCAAGACATTAAAATATATTAGCCAGATCTGTAACTTTCCGGAGTATCTCCAGGTTCCTCACATGACTAGAGTTTCTGGAGCTCAAAATAATGCCCTCAAGTTGTATTAATTGTCTTACATGTGTTGAAGTGTAGATCTGACTGTGACCCAGAACAATTGATCTTGTAAAATCAGACTCCACTTCTAATGAAAATAAGTGGCTCCCAGAGGAGAGAGGACTTCTGTGCTCATTTATCGCTTGTGCTGATGAAACTTACTTCATAACTTGAGAAGTCCTGTCTTGTATTGACTTCCTCTGTGTCCAAGTTCATGCTGACAGGGTGATTGGCTTTGATCCCAGCCTTTACTGGGAGAAAATCTTATAATAGTTTGGGTGGCTTGTGGACACATCTGATAAGAGACAGTTTCTTATGTTTGGTGAGCATGTCAGGCTGGAATTCATAGAAGTACAGAGTGACATAAATTTTAAGCATGGAGAATGTAGGTATCATTGAAGGGAAGACAGCTCATGGGAAGAATTGAATTGACTTTGGGAATGGCCCTGGAATGATAAACTATCGAAGTAAAAGCTGTGGAGATTGATCTTTTGGGGCTTATTGCTGGAGGATATGTGAAACATTTTGCTTTCATTAAACTAAACTGTATTTGAGTGTTTTCTTACTAGTACCTTATCTCTACACCACAATTGAAGGAAATTACGTTTTGTCATTTTGGATTGCAGTGGGTGTGCCTGTTTAATAGCCAGTTTCAGGGGCTTTTTTAGTTGAAAATGAATGGTCCAGTATGGTTACTTAAGTAACATGTAGTGGACAGGTTTTAAAGTGGGAAGGGAAAGGTAAATTCTCAGCATGTGTTTGCTCACAGTAGACTCAGTTGAGAAGCACATTTAATGGTTTCATTGAAAACTGTTGAGAGCTAGGGGAATTTTTGCTTAAATGAATTCACATTAATTTCTAGATGACGTTGGGTAACATGGGTACACAGGATATACTGTAGTTTCACTGTTAGGCTTTGACTAGTGGATTTTTAAAGAGTGCTCTTCCCCATCTGAAAGGCAGCATGTAAAATTGGTTGCCCATTTATCAGAAGTTTAGACAACCTGTAAGAGGAACTTGCTCTTGCAGAGAAGTCTATTTCTGGAGTATGTTCTGGAGACAGTTAAGTTGGATGGCAATTTTTGTTTGATATTTTGGAGGCTTTCTCATGATCCATGTTGAGCTGGACAAAATAGTCAGATCTTAAAGCAAAAAATATAATCCTATTTGGGAGCTAATGTGTTATGTTGTTCAACAGCAGTCTCCAACCAGTTAAAGGGTTGTATTGATGATCGTAGTACCATGTTTCAAGTGATTTGAGATGAAAATAAGTGTGTGTGTTTGTGGGAGAGAAGTTCTGGTGCTTTGTATTTGATCCATATATTCATCATATTTTTCATTTATATGTCTAGTTTCAGACCTAGGCACATTAGAAATGTAATGCTTCAGGGAATGTGATCAGAGTTATGGTTCTGTGCAAAGGCAAGTGCCTTTCAGTGGTCTTCACTTAAAAAGTGGGGAAGAAGCTACTGCAGCGTGATCTTGTGTTATCCTGGTTACCTGCCATGGCAGTTTGGGCTCCCATTCATTAGAGTATTCCTTAGTATTTTATTTCATTTAGGATATCCTTTTTTGTTTTAAAATTTTTTTAATCATGCTACTGAAAGTAAAATGTCAGACAGCCCTGCTGAATGGTTGCAGTTATTTGTGCAAAATTCAGAATGAAACTTACCTTCCTTTCTCAATGAGCAAGAATTCAGTACTGATTGAGACCAGATTTCTACTACTCTGTCATTGTCTTATTAATTATAACTTTCACTTATGGCTGGGGAGGGGGTGGTGGGGTGGTGTTAGTTTACCCAACAAATTAAGAGGAGAGTTGTGGCTGGAGAAGTGTTTGTAACCAGGAGAGGCTCCGAATTGTTAAATCGTTCAGTCCAGCACACAAAGTGTTGTGTTTGTGTGGAAAGCACTGGATCAGTTTTCCTTGCTTGTGACTTCTGGCTTTGGACTGTCTTGTGCTGCAGCATGTGGTTGGATACGAGGTAGGATGTTTTTGTTCTTGATCAGCAATGAATTCCTGTTGCATTTTATTGAGCTCTGGGTTCTTGGAAATGATAAGGTTTAAGTGGCAGTAGGAGATTTTGGTATTTTTTCTAGTTATCCTGAGAAATAACTGTATACAGCTGTAGAGAATTAAGAACCCCAAATCTCTAGACTACAGACAAGTTTCCTGCAACACTTGCTCTTAGTGCATGGCCAAATGGAAAATGACAATCCCAGCTGCATTCTCTGTCCCATTTTTAGTCTTATGTGAAGACTAGTGAAGTTACCTAAACTACCTAAAACCCCAAACCAAACTAGGCTTAGGCCAGGGCTTCATGATAATGCTAATGGGTGCATTGGCAGTGTGCTTTTTGAGTGTCTTATTTCCAGCAAATGGGCAGTGGCATGACATGACCAGTACACTGCCTTTGGAGGAGAGGTAGTGTCTGATCAAAGGTGGTATATGCCAGATCGCAGCTGCTCTTTTTGTGTTTTGGGGTGGTTTTTTTTTAATGCAAATCCCATACAGCAACATAATTTTGTACCAGGTCCTCCCTTTGTCTGATGTGGCATTTTGGTGTTTCGTGTTCAGCTGAAAGAGCCCTTGAACCGGGTTCAGCTGGAGCCCTCAGTGTGCTTGTAGAGAGAATGGGAAAAGGCTCATGCTTGTGGCAAAAACAGCCAACCAACCAACCTTGCAATACAAGGAACAGTATTTGTTATTGTAAGCATTTCAAATTATTGCAGTGTGAAGAGAAACCATCTCTGGTACTAAGATATCATATCTCTTTAGTATCCTTCTCAAGCTGCTCAGTCTTGATATATAAGAAAAAAAAAAACCATGTTGAAGTTTGTCCTTCCAGTCCTCCTATGGTGGACTAATCTAATTCTGTGGATTTGATATATTACTCATGAGGGTGAGATGTATTTTACAGCCACAACCATGGGTCATTAACAAGAGATGTAGTTCCTTTGTGTTCTCAACATGGTGGTAGTCTGTGGTCTTGGGTTCTAAGACTTCAGGCTCCTGTGGATTTATCTGGTGTCCTCTGAAATTCACAACAGCTAAAACAACTTCCATTGAACTTGAAGATAAGTGAGAGTGAGTTTGTTTAATAAGGAAACAAACCCCATAATGTTTTCGGGATGTGAACTTCTGACATAGGAGTGTGGTTAAGGTAATTTTTAAAAAACGAAAGTTATTTTGTGTGAGTGTCAGACTCTCACATCTCTCTATGATTTACTCACTGATCCCCCGTTGGCAGTTTGCGATCTGTCCTTCAGGCTTGCACTTAATGGGTGAGTGTTCACTGCATATTCTTCTCCTAACTACCACAGGGCTTGTTTGCTTCTGTATGGCCTGTGGCACTTATAGGTCTGCCTCTGGAGTGAGGAAATGAGTAGTCATTAAACTAGAGGAAACTTGAAAATAGCTTGCTTCAGGCAGCTTATTGCAAGGTTGTTTAATACTATTTCTTTTCTGAATAGCACAACAAAGCCACAACAGTATAAAAGTTTTAAAGGCTTTGTCCTCACTGCTGTTCCTGCTTTGTTTTATTTTTTACACCACCCCCCCTCCCCCCATTATGTTATGCAATTTTAGGGCTGCGATCTTACCATAGATGCTGCTTTAGTGAGGATGAAAATAGTAACCTGAGTAGTACCATATGCCAGAGATGGCACTGACACCTTCACTGGATCGGTATGTGAAGCTCTCACTCTCTTGTTTAGCAGCAGGGCAGGTGACAGGTTGACCTCTCCTCTGTGTTTTGGCACTAAATCCCAGCTGGGCTTTCTCCCTTCCCCAGGGCATTTGGTTGCTCTCAACAGGTGTATGATGGTGTTCAGCAGTGGTGTCTGCTGGGCTGCCCTCCCTGGCTGATTGCACGGCTGGGAAGCCAAACTGTGTTCATTTAAACAGCAGGCAGAGCCAGCTACTGTGTGCTTCATGAGCAGCGGTTCGCTTCACAGGAGTTTGAGGTACTTATTCCCACTTGGCAATATTTGGTGACATTAGAGGTGAGGAGCAACTGATTGTAAGGTGGAACCTGCAGCTTGGGGTTGCAAGCTTGGTTTGGTAGAGGGAGGAGGAAGTGCACCAGCTCAGGAAAAAAAAAGCAGAGAGGTGTGGGGCATTTGGTGTGGCAAAATTTGAGAACAAAGAAGATGGCAGCAAAGGCCTGGGAGGAAAATTGGCTGGAAAGTGTCAAGGCAGTAGACAGAGGTGGCAGAGGGTGAGTAGCTGGCAGAGGAGAAGCTTGTTTCAAAGTGACTGGGACCATTTGGTTTATGTTAACACATTCTACTTCGCAGTTTGGGAGGAGTGCAAATAAACTAGGTCATCTCATGCAAGTCTTGTTAAAAGAAACATGAAAAAATGGCTAAGCGTAGTAAGAGAAACTATGGGAAACATCAGAGATAAAATTGTCTGAATGATTTTTATAATTTTTGAAATAATTATTTTTGTTGGATGTGCAATGTTAACTTAGTGAGGCAACATGAATTTTATTTTCCCTGATGCTATAGTTAATGATTATCTTGCTTCTTCTGGGGACTGAAAAATGACAGTGGTCAAGTGTGGCTACGGCTTTGCGAATATCTGTGACTTGGCAGGTAGTAGATCTTTAAATAGATGCGAGACATCTCAGCAAAGCATATAAAATTGTTTAACAGTACAGCAGTGAAACCATAAAACCTTTGAGTGTGTTTACCAAAGATCTTACAGATCCGTGCTCAAAGGAAAGAAAACCAATTAATTAATTCATGTCTCAGTTAACCTCAGGTCTGTACCAAAACCAGATTTCCAACTTAAAATTACGAATTTATTAGGATGTACCTTCTGTGCTGTGAGTATCATGGGGAAGTTGCTCATCCAGTGAATTACTGGAGGCCTGCATGTTGAACCTTACATAGCCATTCCCTTTTGCTGCCTGTAGCAGGAAGTTGATCTCTTTTTCCCTGCTCTTGCAGAATAAGGAATTGGACCAGGAGGCAGATTAGGCTGTAACAAGAGCTGCATTAGGCTGCTACTGAAGTGCACAGGAACCAGGTCTGTGGCTTCCCTAAAGGTTTCTGGTTCATCACAGCTACCTTGTCATCCTCAGTAAAGTTCAGCCCTTGAGAGAAAATCTAATTCTTTTTTCATGGTAGTAAGACAAAGCGTGGAGACTGAATAACCATAGCAGCAGAGGGAGGATTTGACAGTCTTCAGTATCCCTCACTGTCCTTTCCCTTCTGCTGCCATGGGCGATACCCAGCATCTCTCTTTTCCTGGCAGCAGAAATTAGTCATGCTGACACCTTTCTTTGTACACTGGACTCAGCATCTTATGTCCTTGAGGTAGAACAATTCCAGAAGCCTGCCTTGCTAATGAGAAAACAAGCTTACCTCTTTTTAAACCTTCAGTAGAAACTTAGTGAAGTGTGTGCTTGGGTTCACAATGTAAGGTTATCTCTGCAGTCAGAATCAACAGTGGAAGAGTTTCATTAAACAGGCAGGTAGTCTCCAGGTTGGGTGGGAAGAACCCAGGCACAGCTGAGTGAGGTGGTGGGAGCGGTTTGTAAAATCAGGAACCTTATGCTGAAGGTAACCAGGGGAGTGATGTTTGTTACTCTAATGCAAAGATTAAAGGCATCAAGTGAAACTAGAAAGTGATGTCCAAAATAAACATGATTAGATATTTTTTCATAGAATATTCCTGCAGAGTTCTTTGCCTTGCAACATAGTAATCCTAAAATTCAGAAGGCCGTTATATGTATTCATGGAAGAAAAATTTCACGTGGAACACTGAACACACAGTTCTTGTAGCTGACATGGAAAGAGAGACTTTTGAAAAGGGATTCAAGGGAGGCGTGTAGATTTGGGAGCACCTCTCGTAATGAGCACTATGTGAGAAAGCATGCTGATGCTCATTTGAAAATATATCAAGTGCATCATTAGCCATTTGGAGGTAGCTGAAGTTAGCTCTTTGATACTAAATCAGTGACAAGCAAAGTGTAAAGGCCATTAAAAGACTCATGTTATGTTTGAGATATTAGAAAGTGAAGCTCTTGAAGGACTACAGAGAGATGTGGCAAGCAAAAGATAATGATCTTTTCAGAGGGAACTTAAGTGGCTCTGAGTGGGGCAAGCTTGCTTTTGCAAGAACCAGCATAAGCTCAGGCAGGAGATAATGAAAGTCTGGGTAAGAACTTCACTTCTGTGCATGGACAGAATAGGCCATGTTTAAGAAGTGCTATGCAGAAAGACTGTAGATATAACCTTGTTAAATCTGTAGTCTATATAGAGGAGGCATACAGGCCAGTAAAAAGTGTGGGTGTTTTAATGAGTGGCACTGATGCTTTTGCGTCTTGTATGGGGATGTACTTAAGCATTTTGAAGACGTACAATCAGTCTGTAAGCCTACAAAAACACTTTCCAATAAGAACAACCCTTGGGGTTTATTGCCATTTGCTTAAAATATAAGGAGCCCAGGAGTGTACCTTAAGACCTGAAGAAGTAAAGTGGTCTCACTTTTCTTTGTGATTATTTAAACAGTAGATGTTCTGATTGCGCAGGTTTAGTTAAGAGGATTTCTGTTGGAGAGAAATGGAAATTGAATGATGATGTATGTCAGTCTTTCAGCTAATATTCCAAGTATATGATTTAATTAACCTTTTTTATTCCAATGTGATCCTTATATGAGAGTACATGTCATCTGCCAAGTATTGCTCAGGTACATGTCATAGGTTCTTTTTTTGAAACCTTAAAAGAAATGTCATAAACATTCACAAACTAATTTTTTATATTGGAAGATTTGAGTTTTAGTGTTGGAAGAAATGTTACACTAAGCAGATTTTTAGAGAAAAGAGAAATTTTGCAGATATTTCAAAACTCTAGGAACACTATAAAACTTACCCTGACAAATTAAATCTATATTAAGCTCAGGTTATGGTTTAAACCTTAGTTTTTAAGAGAATATGCTTTAACAACTCTGAACTTGATTTTTATCTACATAAACATTAGAAGCCTTGTACTCATACAATTAAAATATGCCACTTTGTTCAGTATGCTTGTATGATGACTGTTATAACATAACTTGGACTGTTAGCAAGATGGGATGGGTTGAAGGCAGAGCTGCTGTTCTTGCATGGAAAGACCTTCATGCTAAAGATTCCTGCCTCTTTTTCTTCCCTCTTGGGTGCTAACGGTTTAATGTTCTCTTTGTGCAGCTGCTATAGTGTTTGTTGGCGGAAGATCATAGAATCATAGAACCATAGAACAGTTACAGCTGGAAGAGACCTTGAGTGCAGCCTTTGTCCTAGCCCTAGCAACTTGCTAAATGATGCCCCCCAATGCAACATCCACCTGTCTCTTAAACACCTCCAGGGATGGGGACTCAACCACCTCCCTGGACAGCCTGTTCCAATGGCTGACAACCCTTTTAGGAAAGAAATTCCTCCTAATGTCTAGCCTGAACCTCCCCTGGTGCAATTTCCATCCATTTCCCCTTGTCCTATCACTCTATAACTTGGGGGTCATTGGTTAGCGTGTAGGCAGACATGCTTAGCTTGCTTTGCTAAGGGGAAATGAAGCAGGGCTCTGTATGTCCCCAGTACACTTTGTTTTTCATGCTTTCAAAATATGCTTCTATGTAAAATATTTTAAAGTGTGTGTGTGCATCTATACATACAGGAAAAAATAATGTGTTTATATGAACATGTTTCTTGGATAGATTTCCTTTGGTTTGGGTTAGAAACAGCAATTATATATTCACAAATTGCCTATTACATATGCCCAGTATCCATTTTTTCCAGTAAATTTGTAACAGTTTGCCCAGTTCTGAAGGTGTGTGAGCATGCTCTTGTCTCTCCAACCCATTCAGATTTTTGCATGTGGAAATAAATTAATTTGGTTTTGCATGTTAAGTGCTGTATTAATGCAAATGCCAATAGTCACTTTTATTTATAGGACTTTGCAATTGCTCGATTTTTTATTTTTTTTTAACATGCTTGATAAGGAACTAGAATTAAAAATCCAAGGAACTCCTTTGGCAAATGAGCAGAGATGCTCATTGCAGTCACCATGTGGCACTTTCTCATGCACACAGTATTTACTTCTGCAGCGTGGACTGTAGAATGTGCCCCCTGAAGTGCCAATCGTGGCTTAATTATAGACACTGGAATCACAATTTTCAGTTATTTTGCTGAAGGTTTTGCCTTGGCTTGCTCTGAAGGCAGAGTGCACATTTTGGAAACAAAAAAACCCCACAACTAGCATTACATACTGAACATGGAGGTACTGGCGTCACACTGTCTACCAGGGCTACTTTATTTTATAAAAGAACTGCTGAAATAATGTTATTGAGGTTTCAGAGTCAAATACCCCAAAGGTAGTGAACAGACAGAGCAAACCATTATAAGATCAAGAAGGGCAGCAGGTACAAAATGCCTCTGGCTGGTGCTCAGCTTGCTGCCTGCCAAGACCCACAGGCTCCTCTCATCAGAGCTACTCCCTGGCCATGAGTCCCAGCCTGGGGTGATGCAAGGGCTTGTCCCTCCCTGGAGTAGTGCTCTGTGCGTCTCACTGAATTACAGTGGGTTCCCAGTACCTCTGAAAGGCAGCTCTGCTTTCAAGTGTAGCTGCTGGTTGCCCCTGTATTGGTGTTATCTCCAGGCTTCATGTGAGCGTTCTCCTTGGCTTTCTCTAAGTCATCAATAGAGATGTTGAATAGGCAGGTCCCAGGATAGATGGCTGCAGTGTCCCACATGTTCCTGGCCCTGCAGGTCATAGCTCAAGAACCCATTAACCACTGCCCATGGAGCCCAACCATCCAACCAGGTTTCTGCCCATCTGGTGGTCTCAGCCAAATGGCAACATGCCAGACTAGATAGGTGAATATTGTGGCAGATGTTGTCAAGCCTTGCTAAAGTTGGGGTGATAGCCACTGCTGCTCTCCCTCCCTTTTTTTTGTAAATGGCACAAGATCTTTCTACAGTCATGGAGGACCCCCTCAGTCTCCATGAGCTTTCTAACATGATATTGGCCTTGCAATGGTGTTGGCTTTCTGCACCCTTGGACACAGCCTGCCTGGTCTTGTGGGTCAGGTGGCATCAAATAATCCCTGATATAAGCCTCAGCCTTATCTCCGTCTGCTGTCACTAACTCATCCACCTTCTTCAGCAACAGGCCTGCTTTTTTTTCCCTGTTTAGCTTTTTACTATTATTTGCAGCCTTAAATGTCAAACTATTTGCTAAGCATGTTCATGAAAGGTGGATTTGAAAAGTTCTGGTTTCTCAGTGAGATGTAATGCAGTATATGTGTTACATCCCAATTATAGCTGCAGTAAATATTCTCCTTAGAAGTCTAAATGGAATTTTGCTAATTTTTATTTAATTATAGACTCACATTTTGGGATGTATTAGGCCTCCCACTAAGTGTGAGGGCGTTCTAGATCGCTCCCAAAGATCTACCAGTTGTTTCAGGAAAGCTTAGTTCTCCTTATAGTCAACTTGATGAAGTTTGCAGGAAGTTTTCCTACTAAAATGGCAGCAGCTCTCCTTTGGCTTCTCTATCTTATCTGATAATTTAATTTTAAAACCATAAAATCTGATTTGAAATAACTTCTTGTTAGAGTATAAGTATAAGTATTTTTTATTTAATTTTTAAAGCAAGTGTGTGAATTCTTTAGCCTACGAGAGTGTGGGGTCATACACTGCATAAAAAAGTACTCAGCATGTGTGTGTTTCATACATTTTACTGTTGTGAAAAAACTCACCCTTGTACATCTAGCCAGAAGAGGATTTTACTGTAAACCTGATGCAGCATGTTCATTTGTATGAGTTGCTGCAACAGGAATTTTTCAAATGCATAATGTAGTGGTCATGATAATGTGTTTACAGACTGTAAAATTTCAGCTTGAATTATGATTGCTAAAATAATTGATCATCAGCATTTGTGCTTTGCATAAGAAGTAGAGTTTAAGAAAGCTGAATATTAAATAAACAGCATGTTGGATGAATAGCATTTATCTTTCCTCACAACTCATCAATGAAACAAAAATTAAGAGAAGAGCATGGATTGTTATTGCCAGTTGCTGTCCAAGGAGGATAGTGATACCATCTTTATGACCTTCTAGAACTGTATGCTTAAAATAAATTTCCCATTTCGTCCCTCTGTGTTAAAAAACAGTCTTTCTACCAACAGATCTGTTGTGCTAAAAATAAAACTAGAAAGGTCTCTCATACATAACTTCTGGTTATTAAATAATGTGTGCTCTCTCCGTCCCAACCCAGTGGACTCTGCTGGTTTTCCAAAGGCTTTGGGAGCTCCTGCATATGAAATCAAGGAGTTCATCCATGCAGGAGGTGAATGGACAAAATTCAGTTCCTCTCCTTAGAACTTCTCATCTTGCAAATGAGTAGAGTTGTATAGAATTTCTGGGTTTTTTAAAACATTTTCACTGTATCTCAGATACCTACAGCAACGTATTCAAACATCAAACAGCATCCTCCTCCTATAGGAATTTTAGGTTCTGTAAATCAGATTGTTACAAGAACCGTTAGGTTTTAGAGATACCTGTTTCATTTGTGGAAGTCAGTAGTGCATTCAATATGTTTGATCAACTTATGTTCTGGAAATGTTATTTTTTTTAAGAGGCAACCAAAGTGCTCTGTAGTGTGTATGGACAAGGAAGAAGGACGAAATAAACACCTCTCTGGTCAGAGCAGAAAAGCACAGTGAAACTCATGCTTTGTTTTGACGTGGTGTGTTTTCTGCTCTGAATGAAGAAATAATGCTGTCTTGGGGCTGAAGTCATCAACAGTGCCGTTGGTAGAAATCTTTTAGAAGATGATACATTAGTCTCTGAGATGTTTACACCTCATGTCTTTGTTTTCCTGGAGCACTATAGCTGTGAAGTGTGAGAGTGATGCAGCTGCCACAGAGCCAGCAGGTTGCAGGGCTTTGGATGGAGGTGTCAAAGACAAGGAATGTGTCTAGCTTTGCATAGGCAAGATGAATACAGGACGACACCTCCCCCCTCGACTTCCCCCCCCTCCCTTTTTTTTTCCCCCATTGGCGATTTCTACCATCTCTAGTAGTTCTCTGTTTGTGTGCCAACTGATCAAATCAGTAATGATCACTTTTGTGGGGTTTTTGTAGCTTTTCTTGTTTCTTTTCCATAAGAAATCCTTCAGGGCTTCTAAAGATCTCATTTCTGTTCTTGTGACAGCAGGTGCCTTTGATAATCTCCTTTTCTCCAGTCTTGATTGTTATTTTTCAGTGGTTTTTGTTTCTTCCTTTTGGCAATACTCACCTCAATTTTGGATTATTTTAAATTTGGATTATTTGATTCCTAAAATCAAAACATACTCAGTAACTATCATTCTGCATTTGCTGCTTCGTTTTTGTGGGACAGCAAGCCCCCTGCTCTTGTGACATACTAGTTGTCCATGAATAGTAATTTATTTTGTCTCTTAACTGCAAGGTATTTTTTTGTTCAGTAAAAAAAAATTGTTCAGTTATCCATGTTTGTTTTCAGTTGATCATTTTTGTTTAATAGCATTTTCTTTTACATGGCACAGCAGTGTCCTAGGAGAAAATGATTTTCTTCTGGTGCTCTAATGAGTTGTTTTCTTAGCTCTCCCAAATGGTGTCCCATTCTTAGAAATAGTGCAGTAAGTGTCCTTGTGGTGTGGATGTACCTCAGGGTTTGGCAGATTCATTCTGCCTTGTTTGGAAATTTCTGAGGCACTGAACTGAATGAAAGTGAATCTGACAGCAAGTTGATGGAGCCAGAGTGGCAATTAGATGCCAGTCCCTTCTTGCTGGATCCTTTTATGCACATTCTGCTGAGAGAGTCCAGTGTCTGAGCTCAGTTACTCCACAGAAGGAATGACTTGGCAGAATGTGAATCCTCAATGTCTCCAAACCAGGAATGATCTGAAATGAGACTTTGGTGCCATGATCTAAAGATTTTTGATGTTACCATAAGTAAAATTGTTCCAAAACTAGGAAAAGGGTTGTATCTGCTGATCAAAGGGTGCTGCCCTCTTCCTTTGGCATCCTCAACCAGTGATACTGAACACAAAGTGAATTTTCAGAAAGCTCTTTAAAAATTAAAAAGACAGGAGCGGGGGAAAAGCCCAGAGATAAATCCTTAGAGGTCACATTCCTTTAATAGAAGTTTTTGCTTGAAATGAGAAAAAATGTGAATGCCTACTAGAGAACAATTTCTCTGGCATGCATTCTTTTACCTTGTTCTCTGTTTGAAGATCTGGGAGCTTTAGAAATGGTTGGTTTATAACCTCTTTTGTTTCTTGCATGGAGATCCATTTGATTTATCTCGGTGTTTGCTACATTACAATTTACCATATTTAAAGAAGAATAAAAATGATTGATTTCTACACCTTAGTATCTTACAGGTTGTATTGATCTTTCAGGCTCCTTCACATTTTTGAAGGATGTAAGACAATGAAACCTAAATTCAGAAGGTTTCTGAGATTTTTTTATGATGTGTATGTTTTATATTATTATTGATTCCTTATTTGCTACTGTACAAATGGAAAAAACTTCATTATTCTTCTGGTATTGTTTGTAGTTAAAATCTGTCCTCTTAGTCTAGTCATTGGTGTTTCTTACTCGTATTCCAGAAGGCATACAGAGGAGGAACTTTAAAGAAACTCCTGGATGAGATGTACAAGTTAATTGTCAATGACTTGAGATTTTATGATACTGAAAGTGAACTTTTGGGGAACACTTGCCTGCAGAAGCACGAGCACATGTGGCACTGCTGCATGTCAGTTACAGAAGGAAAGTACAAAAAGATTAGTTTTTGAATGCATACTCAATATAAAAATAATTGCAGGTACAATTAAGACAGATGACTTTCTGTGGCAATTGCCTTCTTATTTTCTCCTGCTGCTGCAAAATTGACTATTGCAAAAAAGATCAGGCTTATAAATTGTGGGTATTTGACAGTTTGACATATGGTAAAATTAATTTAGAAAGTAGTACTTTATCAGGACATCAGAAGGAGCAATTCCAACATCTCAGAACTTGGGAACATATTTTGCAGGTACTGTACAGTGTTCAGTGCTTGCTCTTTTCCTTGAAGTGTCGATTTGATTTCCCCAAGTGTGAAGATGAAGGGGTTGAGGATGTTCCGAATCTCTCTCTTTTTCAATGTAAATCCCAGCAGGAACCCTCTTACTGCATAATCAGTGGAGTTGTGGAAGGCAACTGAGCTGTCACCTCACAGGAGGACAGTGATGGCCTCTGTGAGGACCCTCTCATTTTGGTTCTATGTAGCCTCTGGACCTGCCTGCTGTATTGGATGCTCAGAGTTGGGCTGTCCTCACATCAAAGAGCTTAAAACTCTGTTGGTGAGCAGTGCTCAGTACTGTGCTTCATATTGACCTAAGAAGCAGAAGCAGCCTTGGAACACACAATTTTTGAGAGTTCATGTGTGTGCAGTGTGAGGTGTCCATTGCCTCTCGTTAGCCCTCTTGCCACTGCTACTCTTACTGGGGCATTTCAGTGCTGCTTGTGTTACATTTCTCTGCAGAATTTGCCTTTATCTTTAAACTACAGATATATTAAGTATTTGCTTAGTATATTGGGGCTTTGATTCACAGTTGGGACGCCAGTGCCATCGCAGTATAAATAATTGTAATAGATGTCAGTATATAAATGCTCAGCTAGAAGTTGGTTTCCCAGAATACCAACATCTGAGAGCTCCTTATCTGTCACATGGTTGTTCCAATGGAGTAATTAAACTTCCTTCATCCTTTGTTTGTTGCTGGCTGTTTTACCTCTGAAGAAGCACCAGCCACCTCAAGATATGGTTATGTCGTGCTAGGGTTTGCCTTGGATCAGTCTTCCATGACTTGCATCCAGAAACAGAGAGACTACCTATTGCTGCATGCCTTTGCTACCCTATTTAAAATCCTTTTCTTTTGAAAGTATTGGACTGCTCTTTGAATATCAGTGCTTATTTTAGATGTTGTTTTAAGGTCTTTCAAGCCTTAATTTACACCTTTGACTACTTAATACCAGAAGAAATGTCTACTAGGCCCAGGGTGGATCAAAGTGAAAACAATTTAATCAATATGCAGAAGCTGTTGTTTGAAGTAATTGATTGTAATTTTGTTTTGGATTTAGAGGAATCAAACTTTGTCATGAAAATAATTGTGCTGCAATCTATTAAAATGTTTGATTTGCCACTAGTATTGAGTTGTTGCAGTAAAGTTGGTATTTCTTTTGCTAATGAGGCTGCTTTGCTCTGCTTCTGTTAAAGCACATAACTTAGCCTTCATTTATAGAGATTTAAGTTTTCATGAAGTTGCAAGTTGATAAATAGCATGTTTCTTATTTACTGTGTCAAACCACATTTAGATGAAAGTGGGTATCTGGTACACAAAATCTTAATTTGTTTTTATTGTCTCAGTGTGCTGGATAAAGAGGGACTATTTCTGAATACTTGCAATTAAGATGAGGATAAAGTACTCTTAAATAGTGAAATAACCGATTTTGTTCTTTGGTATTTCAGAATTAGTGGAGGGTTTGTCATCTTATAATTGGCAGATAAACTTCTCATCCTTGAATGTACAGAGTACATTCCAAGTACTGAAACAAGTCGAATGCAAACTGGTTTGGGTAGTAAAAATAATTTCTATGACACTGTAAAACACATTGAATAAATACTCTTTGTGAACTCTGTGATTTCCAGCAGTTCCATCAGTGCTTTAGCTTTCTTGAAAACTTAATGTATTCCTTGAATATTTCATTTGTCTGAAATTATTATAGTGGCTTAAATCAAATTTTGGTGTAGGTTGCCAAAATTTAAAATGGAATTTGAAATGAAAATTTAAACCCAATCTTAGCAAGTGGTATGTCTTCAGAAAACACCCCAGCCCAAGCAGTGCTGGTCCTGCTCCCTGGGGCTCAGCTCTGCCAGCTGCAGAGCAGCCTTGAACTAGTGTGGGGGTCAACTGCTGAGGCCACGAGGTAACACTTTGCTGTGTGCATTGCCTCTGTGTATGGTCACTTTGAAATACCACTTTTAACTTCTGAACTTGTAAAGAATTTGATACTAGGTTGTACTCTGACCATCATTACTTTTCACAGACATGAGAGAGGGTCATGAATTATTTTTTTCTGCTTATCTCTTGCAATCCATGCTAGTGGAAATAGCCATCTGTGATTCCCTGTAAATTGGTGCTGTGTTCCTCATACTTGAAAGCTTCCCTGTGCTTGAAGGTTCGTTCTCCTGTGTGACTCGGTGCAGCTCTTCCCTCAAGGAGCTTTTACAAGAAATGTAAAAGAGCATATACTAGAGGCTGTGCACTCTTTCTGTCTTACTCAGCCAAGCTGTTTCAGGGCATCAGTGAGGTTTCTGGATTTCTCTCTCTCTGATCTGGTTGATATCAACTAATGTCTTTTAATCTCAGCTTTAAAATAACGTGATCCAAGACAAACTGTATGATGGCAAAAGCTTTGTTTTCTTAAGAGAATAATAGTCAGTGCACATACCAAAGATGCTGCAGCAAGACTCTGGTGTTGTCAAAACACAGTGAAGAATTTCAATTGAAGAGTAACAAAAGATTTTTTTAGTAGACTTTTATGGCAAAGATGAAAAAACACTTTAAAAAACAGAGACACTTTTGTGGTGTTCCCTTTTCTTCTCTTCTACTCCCCTCATACACTGGCTCCCCAGTGAGGCAGTGGTACTGGGCAGGATCTTGAGCTTAGCTGTGGGGAGCCAGAATTACTGCACTCCAGAACTCCTTAGTCATCCTAATTTATTATTTGGGTTTTTTTTTTAGTTGGTTAAGTCAATAAGCATTGGGGTTTAAAATGTATTGTGTTATTGTGTGGTATCTGTAGGGTTTGTATATTAACCTTAGTTAATTTTGAACATAATTAATATTGATACCATTAAACTGTTTATGCCTGGTATCTTTAACAGAATTTTTAAGATCACCATGCCTCAGTGCTGGCTCTTGGTGTCTCTGGCCATAAATACTCAGCTGCTTACCTCAGGGGATGCCCGTACCTTTCTTTTGTGAAAAGTGTGTTGGGAATGCTCCCACACACCTCCAGGCTGTGAGCAGCCACAGTGAAAGCCATCTGAATCCTGGTAATTTTATTCAGCTGATGGGGCAATGGCAAGGGCAGTGCCGCAGCTATCTGTTGGGAGGCTTAGGAAATGTCTCTCCTTTAAACTTGATTTATGTCATTATTAATTCATAGTTAGCAGAGAGAAATGTTTAATTTAAAAAGGAAATTAAAAAAAAACCCAAATCCAACCCACAGGAGGGTTTGGGTGGAGTGCCTCAGATATGACTGCTGAGATGACCTCACCAGGTCAAGCCTTCTGGTAACTAAGGATGAGCAGACTATCTGGATCCTCAGTAGTGTCTTTCTGGTTTGTTACTCAAAGGAAATGCAAATGTTGCCTTTAATATTTTGAAAACACATCTCTCTTTCTAAAATGTGTCACATGAGAGATTTTTACATGGAGAGCTACATGTGAAATCAAGTTGCCGTATTGTCAATGTTGTTGCATACTAACAAGAGCAAAAAGCTGAATCCCAAAGTTGCAATTGGAAGCCAAGAAGTTAACCTCTCCCTGTTTACATTTCCCATCCTATCTGTGTGTACACTGAGTTTCATTACACCATGGTGCTAGAATTCATGTTTTGTTTCCTTATCTGACAATGTGTGGCTCTCTGGAGTGTGCTGGGACAGTGGAATTTTACACAGTGATGGGAGGCTTCATAGATCACTTTGATACTTGCATTACTAACGCTTTATGCCATTGTTGCTTCTCTGACGTGAAATATTTGCACTTCACTGTGGCTGCATGACTCCATCCACTCCTCTTTGCCCTGTGAGGCCATGGGTGGTCTGTGGCTGGTCCATGGAGTCAAGTATCTTCAAAATTTGGTAAGAGTGTTTGGCATGGCATGTGTCATTTGGAGGACTTTAGTGCCCGAGGCACTAAAAAAAATTTGTAGTAAAGTCTTTACATGCTGAAGTAATTAAAAATAACTATATGCAGTCTAAAATAAATGAATATAGTTTCATATTTATTTTTACTGCTTTATAGGAGAATATTATTAGGAACAAAAAGGTAAAACTAGTAATTCTTTCTGAATCAGTGCATTAACAAATTACTTAGTTAAAAATGCCACAAGGAAATTATCTTATCTTGGCAAAAGAACAAATAGTACTAATTGCTCTTGAAGTTAGCATGTTTAGTCTACAAATGTCACTAGCAGAATAGCATCCTTCTCATTTTTGTGGGAGGGGGAGAGTCAGCGTGTCTGTAGTGTGCACACAGTCTGCTGCATGTGCAGTCCAAAAGGGTCAAATAAGACTTCTCTGAAAAGGTGTCAAAATCAGTCTGGTAGTAGTTTTCCTGTGAGAATATGGCAAGTGGATTTATTTCTGGATATAGATGGTGTAAAAAATCTGCTATGTGTTAAATGGGTCAGAAGTGCTAGTGTTTGAGACCTTTTTGTAATTCCAAGGTTTTGCTTGTTCCTTAGGCAGTGATAAGAATGATAAGACACAAGAAGAAGTCTGATAAATGATTGAAGCTGTGCAGTGTCATGGAACAAAATATATATCTATATTGAACCTTGTTTTTATCTGATCTGGTAAACAGTCTCTTCTGAAGTGCATCAGCTTGTAAACCTAGGTTATTACTTGTGGGCTGATGGAAGAGACATCATTATTGGGCTGTCAAGTTCTGTGCATTTATTACATAGTGCTATATAGGTTCTGTGTATCTGTTAGTGCTAAATACATCATATTGTTCCATTTCAAAATCCTGATGCTGACTTTGAAAAGCATGGCAAAAAACATGCTTGAAAAGCTTGCTAAAAAAAAAAAAAAGATAAAGGAAGAAAAACCCTTCAGTAGGTGTGACTAAAATAATATCTACAGTGTTCTGTTTGGAGAAGAACCAGACTCCAATATTTGACATGTCTGACACTGAGGGGAAATACTTTTGCTAGGTGGAGTATTTTTGACAAATGTGTGTGTTTGATGTTCCTCATCTGAGCATTTGTCAGTTTTTTCCTTGGTTAACGAGTGTGTTAGGATGATCACAGAAGAGAGTGGGAAAATATATAGGCCTCCAATTTGTTCTTTATCAATAAAAAGAACTAAGTATCTGTGTATTCAAGCTGAAAAGAGAGGCATAGCTGCTTTTGTGTGTGTTTGGGGTTTTTTGTTATTTGTTCAGGTTTTTTTTCTAATTTTATAGACATTCTTCACTTTTAACTGTTTCAGAAATGAAAACCAGGCTGCTCTGTGGATGCTTTAGTAAATCTGTATTGCAGCAGCAAAAGCATGCAAGTAGCAAGTAATTTCAGTGATCTAGAATATCTTGAAATGAAGGTGTGGGTAAATTTTCTCTTTCACAAGTTGGAAGATAAAGATCTTTTTTTTTTCCCCTGAAAACTAAGACTGGAGAATTTGAGTCTCTGCTACTTACTCTGATTGGGCTAGTAGATCACATTGATAAATGTGAGTTGTCTTTTAAAAAAAAAAACAACCAAGCCAAACCAAAACTAAACACAAAATCCCTCCACAGCAGTCTGCATGAAGTTCTGACAGCAGTTGTGGAGAACTCTGCAGGCAACAACAGAGGCAGAACTCTGTAAATGATATTCCCAAATGGTGAAATCCTATCTCTAGTCTATCCTAGTTTGAACAGCAAGATTTGCAGGATGCACAGCATGGCTAGTTTCAAATTCCTGCTGTGAAACAATCAAGATAAGAATCAAAAAGTAAAGAAAGGGAAAAGCCCCGTTAGATCAAACACTATGTACTAGATGTCTCCTTAGGCAGAATTATTCCTTCCAGAGTCCTTACTACTATTCCTTAAAATAACATGAGCCCCATAGCACAGGCATTTTCTTGCAACTGTTCTTCAGCTGCATGATTTTGTTCTGGGGAAGTTTTCCAGGTTATTTAAAACGTGTTTCCAGTTACACTGCTGAAGGCAGAGATCTTTTCTTGCCTTTTACAATTGCTCGTGTTAAATTGCTGTGTCTCTTCTCCTGGTCAGAGATGTTACTTGTACCTGAGACCTGATCTATTAACAGGTTTCCAAGTTATCAAGTAGAACTGAGATTAAAAGACATTTAATGCAGAGTGTAGTAACTAGTTCCATTTTTGTGTTGATTTTGAAAATGATAAATAACATGTTAGACAAAACTCATTTTTTCTGGGGTGCTTTTGATGGCAGTGAATTTAGTGTCAGTTCTTCAGAAAAGCTTAAGAAAGTTTAAATTCAAGTCATTCTTGATAGCATTGACACATCCTTTACAGTTACTATTAGCACACACCCATTACAGAGAAAACAAGATGCTATTAACCCTGTTTACAGAGAGCTCTACTGAAGAACAGAAGAGAAAATGTGTGGAAAGGTGAGACACTGAGAAGAATATTAGTCGGATAACTGCAGAGATAAGATTTAGAAGTTAATAGCTTCCTGAATTAAAGACTAATATGTAAGAAACTGAATTCTTTTGTAGATGTGAGCTTATGCTGATGAGCACATATTGGCTGATGCTTTTTCAGAAACAGTCTTGAAATTTAATGGCCTTATTTTAACATTTACCATGTTAGATGCTCAATTCCCCATTTCACATGCCTAGTTGAAAACTCTTAGAGATTAACGTCTTTTATAACAATGTGTTAAGTGCTTTTTTTGTTTGGTGGTGGTTGTTTTTTTTTTTTTTGGTGAATGGTATACAAGTGGTTCACAGAAGTGGATCTGTATTGCTGACTACCCCATAAAGATGGTAACGCTAGAAAGACCAGGAAAGTTGAAAACACCGTGGGTGACTTCAGGTAATTCCATGTAAAGTGTCTGGTTGTCATATCAAAATGTAATAGAGAGACCAGGACACTGTTTTGTGCAGCAACTGCTTCAGGAGAAGTTCCAGAATGGGAGTGGAGTATACTGAGATCTGTGGAGGCATGAGAGCCATGGAGAAAGTGAACAGGGGTCAGAGGTTCCTTTTCTCTTACAGGACTATCAGATTAAGCTACTAAGAGGCAGATACATAAAACTGTAAAAGAAACACACAAGCTATTCTTATTCTGAGCAGGGACCAGACCCATAAAACTGCTTACCAGGAAAGGTAGATGCTAAATGTTTATGGAATTGAAAATGTTAATGGAAGATAATTCCTTTGAGGTTATTAAATATGCAGAAACCAAACAAACTGTGCTCTGAAAAGTCATCTGATAGACTTTTTGAAAATACCCAGAGGCTAGGAAATTATTTAGGAGACTAGATCATGTTGGTGCTTTTTTCACTCCTCCTTTGGGCATTTGACTTTGGGTCACTGCTGGAGAGAGGGTAATGGGCCAGAGAGCCCTTTAGCCTGATCCGGTATGGCCACTCCTGAGGTCTCACTCAGGTCTCTTGCAGTTTTGTTTGGATAAAATCTTTTATCTTGTATAAAGGAAAATGCAAGGTCCTGGGGAACTAACATTAGCAAGCTTTTTCACTTTTTTTTTTTTTGCTATTTACAAAGCATCATAATAGGTTATCTAATCACACCTCCAAGTGTTTGTAGGATAAACACCTGCTATGTGTTGCTCTGTACATGTAATACATTAGTTCAAAAGGGCTATAAATTGAGCTATACAGCTGCAGTGACTGTAGAAACTTCAATAGAAAATATTTTCAATGAAACAAAAATACTGACTTCACTCATTTTGTCAACAAATTAAGTTTGTTTAGGTTTCTTTTGCACCCATTTGCAATATGGGAAAAAACAATTACCTACAGTAGGAAAGCCCAATATAATTGAAATGTTAATTAAAATAATGAACACCATATTTGGGAAAAGCTTTTTTTTTATTTCAGAATAGAGCACTGAGGATAAGAGGTATGTAGTTAAATAGTTCAGCTGTATACATGTAGATAAGTCCCACTTTACTACTTAAAACAGACCTGAATAAGGGCACTGTAAGGTTGTTACCAATTAATCATAGCCTAGCAATGGTCTCTGCATGAGACCTCTCTACTGTGGCTTCATTTCCTGATGCTCATCAAATCCTTTGAATATGCTGTCACTGATGAATCAAATATTTGTTTTCCTTGATCGTGCTTAGGTCTTGTTATTAAAAGAAAAAGTGAAGAACAAGTGGCATGATTAGTCTAATGCTGCTGTTGATTACTGACTTTAATCCATTTAGTTAATAAACCCTATTCTCCTTGACCATACTGTGAAAGTAAATATTTTGCAATGTTTATCTGTGCTGTAGGCTGCTTATTCTTTGGAACAGGTGTCAGTGTCTCTTACTCCATGTGTAAGTCTAATATTGATGCAGCTATTTCCCTGTTCAATCAGTGTGACAGACAAACATAGTTTCTCGGCTCTGCTACCTAAATGGTTTGAAAAGACAACAGACTAAGATATATTTTATACAGTTAGTGTCTGTGCTATTTCTAGTTTGACTTGCATTATCTAGCATATCATTCTGAGTTTGCTGTGGGATTTTTGTGCTGGGATCCCCATTGTTGTCTAAGGCATCCCTTGGAAACGGAGGAGTATTTTGAGAACGGAGCTGTACGGCAGTGCTGTTTCCTCACTTCTTGCCTTTCAGGACTGGGTACCCTCCTTCTCTCTTGAGCAAGTTCTGTCCTCTTCTGAACCTACAGTAACATGCTTCAGGATCCGAGTGGTAGAAAGCTATTATTTTCCATTTTTTAGGGGAAAGGAAGTGTTGAGAGTGCCCAAATGGGAGTGGGGTAGATTTGGAGGGTATGGAGGTCTCTCCACACAGTGACAGGTAGGTTTTGGCTAGGATGTAGCTTAAGAATAAAACTAAACTAGATCCTTCAGGTGAGCTACAGTCTCTGAGCTCTCATGGATAAGAGGCAGCTTATTTAGGAACGAGTGTGCTGTCTCTCTGCCCTCGAAGTTTTTAGCCCCTGCTGCAGGGATGGCTTACCTGCTCGTGAAGCAGGAAGCTTGCCATGGCAATGAGAGGCATACTCTTTTTTTCCTATACCCTAGTCTGCAATTTGTCACAGTTCAGTAGCTGCTGTGTTAGAATAAGTTGTCCTTTTGGCAGGCATGGCTGGATGACCAGTGCATGAACAATGACAGCTCTCTCCGGGTAGAATTTAACTCTTTGTCAATCAGAGCCTTCCTATAACACTGCAGAATTACCCTGTTAGAGAAGTGAAGGCAGCATGAGAAGGGCAGAGGCAGGAGGATTTGTAGGAAGGATCATATTTTTGGTTAGTGGTAAGGAGTGGAAATTTGAAACAGGAAAAAACTCCTTGTGTGGTGCTTGATCTTGGGCAACTTGAACTGCTGCTTAATCACAGGGTTACCTATATAGAAAGAATTTAATCTGTAGGTTTTTAGTGTGAACATGTACATGACCAATACCCAGCATTTTTATCAGTGGGTGGTGCTCCTGTGTAAGTATATTATGGACCAAATATCACTCAGTTCTGAAAAATTCCTGGGAAAGTGAGAGTGGGCTGTAAGCAGAAGTGCAGCAGCATTTGATGAGCAGTATTTTTGGACAACATATTTTGTTTTTTCTTGATATGTTTAATGGATGATTTCAGGGCAGAGTGTTACCTTTTTTTGGCAGCATGAGAGGCTTATGTTTTTCTCTGGCTTTGCAGAAAATAATAGTACTAATAATTTTAGGAAGTATCTGGAATACATTATAAACACCTTATTTTAGGGGAGCTGGATCCCAGGAACATCTGGAGTATATGAGCCCATATTCCACCACAAACTTGACTTTTGACCTCTGGTATGACTGCTAGTTTTCAGAAAAATGTTTTCATACCTATGGATTTTTTAAGTGCTTTTTAGCATTAAAAGTAATTCACAGTTCTGAGGGCTATAATAAAAGAATTCTTGGATCCCAGTTTTTCAGACTGTGCTCTTACTTTTATATTCCCAATATCAGAACTAAGCTGGATTTGTAGAATGTTTTGGTATACATCTGTTTTTTAACCCAATACTGTCCTGCAAGGCACTCCTGCAGAAGGCAACCAGGCTCCCTAATGTGTTCTCAGATAGGAAGAGAGCCACAACTTCAACAACACTGGGTGTACACAATGTTCAGGGTCAGTGGCCACAGCAGGACTTCTTGAGCCTGTTGACGTCAAACTGTCTGCAAACTCCGCGTCTTGTAGGAGAACCCAAGTGCTGCTGCATTGTCTAAATGTCCTCTGCAGCTCATTAGCTTGGCTCCACAAAAATGTAGATCAAGCTTCTACTCAGAAAGAATCTGCTGTTTGACTTCTGGTTGTCCAAAAAAAGGGTGATAGTGGTACTGATATTGAGGGAAGCACAGACAGGGCTTGATTGGTGATTAGATTCATTAGGGTTGGAAAAAACCCCACAATATTGTCGTGTCCTTTGTTGATTTTGGGAGATTTTCTTATTTCAACATTTTAAGCATAGTTCCAAATGTCATGTCTACTTAAAACATGTATCCCACCTCCCAGGCATGGCACACTTGAGGCAGAATTTTAATGAATTCAATAATTTAAGCTCTTAAAGAAACACGTACAGTTGTGCTTTTGCCCCACTATAATGATTTCTGATGTTTGCCGTAATCTAGATTGGTTCTTCTGCAAGGCCACTGTTAATCCCAAAGCAGAGGAATATCTTGTTCTGAATTTCTGAAAACATACACAAGGCAAGCACTATTAGCAGAAGCAGGGAAAGGGAAGAAGGCATTTATCCCAGGGAACAGTTTGAGCATTGTTCCATATCCCCAGACTGGAGACCAACTCAGAAGTCCTGGTAACCTTGCAACTATCAGTTCCCTACAAACATGTTGCCCTGTTGACAAAAGCTGGTGCCTGCCTCTGTTGAGCTGTGAAGGCTCAGCTGAGTGAACAGGCTCTGCATGGTGGAGGGAAGGACTGTCACTGAGCAGTGTGGCTGAGTCGATTTGGCAAGCTGGAACAGGCTGAACTAGTATCATGGCAGATAATGGCTCTTCCTACCTTGAGGAAAGGGAATAGAAAAAAAATACTCTTTTTTTTTTTAAGTGGTATATTTTATTTGTGTCTTGGTTCAGTTTTTAGTATGTTTGAAATCTGTGATAAACTTACTGAGAATAACAGTAAATGCTACACCTGAGTTTTACTTTCTTTTTTTAACACAAGGGAAAAAAAAATGTTTCTCTTTTGAGGTGAGTCAGCTGAGAGCATCCAGTTTGACCAGCTGTTAATCTCAGTCTTTGATTAATCTTGCAGTGATTAATTGAAATTTAAAACTCAATTCTAGAATAAAAGCAAAAAAAAAAAATCATTTCTCAATATGCCACTAGGTATCATGTCCACAATTTTCAGTGAAGAAACAAGCCACACAGATTAGAAGCTGCCTTGAATTTACACAGGTGGGCTCCATCCTACATGTAGCAGTTGGGGAACAAGGTGGAGTTTTGTGCCTGCTCTAGAGGCCACAGTCCCTTCACGTAACACTCAGCACTTTGAGTAATAACTGTTTATATGCTTTCTGAGTCTAGACTGGATTTAGCTTCATTCTCTAGGATCTTTTAACTTTCAGTTTATGTGAATTGGGTTACTTACTAATGAATTTCATTCAAATGCCTTGCAAGTGTGGTCGTGCTGCAGCGCAGCTGGCCCTCCCTCCTTCCCCAAAGGTACCTACTGATTGGTAGTGACGAGATTACTCTAGGGTGTTATGTGTGTTTAATAGAGCTGGCTAAGATAGTTTCCTCTCCAGCAATTTAGCTTCCTTCCCTTTCAGTGGGCTATAAGCTATTTTCTGTGATTGCCTCAATTTTTGAGTTTTATAGAAATTGGTGTTTAAACTTGTATGTAGCTGCTACAATATTCTGTTGCTCTGGTCTGACTTTTCCCAGTGTTCTGCATTGCACAGTGCTGAAGAGTGCTTCTGATATCTGGATAATCTTTTCTCCAGCCTAGTATTGTCTGCTTACCCAGTTCTTACTCTTTATCCCCTCAGATAACCTCTTTGTTTTAATGGTTGGTTCCCGTATGTCTGTAGACATACAGGTGCTTGGAATATGGAATAGTATTTCTGAAGTGTAGAAGATTGTGCAACTTTTATGTAATATGAATATATGTTTTAAACAGTTCTTCTTTGGAACATGCAGAAGGTTGTGTAAGTTTTTTCCATATTTCTGTCAAAGGCCTAAAGATAGGAAAAAACCCAGGAAATGAAAACTCAATTGACAGAGAAAATCATTTCAGATGGAGTTTAGGAATATAGGTGGATATGCCTCTGGGCTGCTCTCAGATACTTAAGTGTGTTCACTGTTGAGGCTCCTTGTAGAACACCCTTGGTGATCCTTCTTCCATCTAAGCATACTCTAGTGCTCTTCTGCTACTCTGCCGCTCAAACAGAGTTCCAGAACAGTTTGTGTATGTCATTTTGTTAGGAACCCTATTGCTACCAACTAGTTGCAAGTAATGACAGTTTTTAGTCCTGTCTTGTTTGTGGTCCTGATTTCCCATCCCTCCCTGGTTCATACCTATTTGTTTCTCTTGAATTCTTTTGAGTTGGTTTTTATCTGAGTTCAACTTCTCTGTTAGATCTGAAAAGCAGATGTTACTGTAGAAGTGCTTAATGGTTTAAAAAAATAGCCATACTGTGGAACTCTGATTAAAAGAAATAACTTTGTTTTTTTCTGTTTGTGTTCCAATCATGGCAATGGTAGAATCACTGCTAGTTTTGTATAGGCCTATTTAACCAGATGAAAAGAAGGATTCAATGGAGTGATTAGTTTTCAATTTAGGCTTTTAAAACTATAGTCTGATGCTTTTTGCAGCCTAGTTACTGAGAGGAATATCCAGGATTTAGTTATTTTTAATTCTGTTTAGGCTGGGGCACTCTTTCCAGATACTGAACCAGATAAAAGCAGGATACTGGGGGAGAATTTAGAAGAAAAGACACTGTGTCCTTACATGGCTTTTGTAATTTATGAAGCACAACATCTAATGACTGAATTTGTTGTTAAAGCTCAAATAGCACCAAAATCTCAGAAAGTAGTATAAACAATGTGATCCTAAGAGGATTAGAAGAAAAACATGAGTGCACAAGTTCGCATGAGGAACAGAAGTGATACAAAGCGCAGGCAGAAAAGATTGTTTCAGCCACGGCATGAACCCTTGTGTAATGGATGGGTAGGAGAAAAGAGCCTAAGTGTTGCCACGTCTAGAGGAAAGTAGTTAAACATTTTTGTAAATAGCTTCTGAAGAAATCCTTGGAAAGAGGTAAGGAATAATGTTAGTGTACATCTGTGTTATGTGTTTATAACCACATTTGTCACCGGGCAGTTTTTATCTGTGGTTTCGTGTTTGTGCCACACAATTATTACTTGGTCGATAACAGCAGCCCAATCTGTGCTAGCAGCACGGGTTGGTATTTACCTTTTTGGTTGCTGATTTGGTGTGTTAGTTTTGGCCCTACAGATGGGAACTGCCTACCTCCTGCAACCTGTTTGCCTGGAGCTTTTCAGCACCTCTGCATGAAAGGAGCTCTCAAGAGTTTATGCCTTCAGGTGTTGCTGCTGCTCTGTGCACTGCAGCAGGATGCTCTCCTGAGGAGATGATGTTGGGTATTATACTGAGTGTGTTGTTGCAGGCACCACGTGTGTCATTCTTGTGTGAAAAAGCCCAGTGTGGCCAAAGTTGATGAGGGCTCTCTGGGAGCAAGTCAGTACACAAGTAGCAAAATCTTACTCTTTTTGAGTTGAGGGAGCAATATTGAGTTGATACTGAAGACATTAGTCATTGGTCAGTAGTCAACCCTCCAGCCCTTCTGAGATTAAGGATCCAAACTCAGGAGCTACTGTGCGTTCCCTAGGTGTGCTTTATCAACTTCAAGGGCATCTGGTGGTTTGTTTTTAAGTGCCACATAGTATAAATGTTGCTACACCTGGTCACTTTTTAAATCACCATATATTCAAGTCAGTATATAGAAGCGAGAGATAGTCTAAAATCAATAAATTATAGCTGTCACCTGCATTGTTTTAAGGTACTTACCAAAATAACAAAGTCCAGTAGGATAAACTTGGAAAGAAGAAAGCTGCTGATGAGGCATTTGTACTCAGTACTTGATTCTGAAGAAGGACATCACAGTGTTTTCTAAATGTTTACGTGTCATTTGAAGCGCCCTTATTTAAAACTGGAGCCTAGAACCAATTAACATGAGTGAGGAATGAAGCAGAGTCAGTGAACCCTTTCTTTTCTCATTCTCTGCTCTCTTGAGTCTTAACTTCCAGTTTCTTTCCGTGTCACTGCCCTGTTTAGATGTAAAATGAAGGACAAGAAGCCTCTTCCACAGATCAGACAGAAAGGTTTCCCTCTCTGGCTTTGACGATAAGTACTGCACTCAGAAGATTGCATGAGGGCAAAGAGGTGTTGGAAGGAGACAGTTTGGGCAGTGTATACTGAAGAAAGCCTTTTTTCATTGAAGAAAATGGTTTATGTTTGTGCAATCATCCTTTTATTTATGTTTGCCATGTTCCATCCCAAGTGAAATAACGCAAACCAAGCATCACTCTTAGAAGAGGCCAGAAGAGCCTTCTGCTGCTTTTCTCTGCACACAGCTTTTATAATGATTTGAACTGTTCTGAAAAGAATATTAGTTGATATTTTTTTTCTGGTTTTAAGGAAAACTCTTGTTATAAGCAAGTAATGTTTTTATGAGGTCTGCAGAGCAAGGTGAGAAAGCTTTCCCTTCTCCACTGGTCTGCTGCTCTGGCTGTGGAAAAAACAAACTTTCTGAGTAGCTCCACACAGGAAATCATGCCACTTGAGGAGTGGAGTTTTCCTCAGCCTATTTACGTAATTTCTGCAGCACCAGTAGAAATAAGCAAAGAAACAAGAGCATGTTTGCAAATTCTTTAAATTCCCAGCATTCCTGCATTCTTCAGCATCCTCTGAAGTGCTATTGATTGTACTGTGATGGTTACATTTCTGCCTGCCTTCATGGTGTGGTGGGATCTTCTAAGAATAAAATAAGGCCAACTGCTGCAGCATTTTTGTTTTATTATTATTTTTTCCCCAGTCCAAAAATGATTTTATAATAAACCATTTCATACTGTTTCAGCTTGAAAATTACACACAAGAACTTTATGTCGATCATGAGGCCCCAAAACCATCATTAGTCTTTACTCATAGTTAAAAGTTTTTGAACACAGTTTACAGATGCTTTGTAAATAGTTTAATCTAAAAATAGTCTGAGAATACTTTATTAGTCACCCATGTCCATCTGTTCCCCTTTTTGCTCTTTGAGTGGGCAGTTAGATTATTTCCTAAAGAAATGCAGTCTGGCAAGCGTTTGTATGGAGAGCAAGCACTCAGATATTAGTGTGAGTAAAAATTTTGTCATGACTGAGTAAAAATGGATGTTGCACTGGATGAAGTTAACACATTTGGACACCAAAATGTGTTTGTCTCTACTTAACTATTTTATTGTTAGATGGATAAAATTATTATTGATATATAAAGAAAATTACTAAAATGTAGGAGAACATGGATTTTTTTTATGTTTTTGTTCATTTTGAAGATGGGGAAGATTCCTCTTGAATATTGCACTAGGAAGATTTCTATTATGTACCTGTTGTCAGATCCCTCCAACCACTAGAATGAGATCATTGCAGGAGCTGGTAACTATCATGGTGCATAGGCACACCCTTGTACATGAACAGAGTTATTTAGTGCAGTGTGTCTTAGGAAAGCAAACTGTTTCTTTTTGTTTGGTGTTTTTGTTGTGTTTTGGTTTTTTTACTGCTTTACAGTGTATATAACCACTTTGGAAGTCAAGCCACTGAGATGTTGATTTTTCTTTGGGACTTCTCAGTGTGTTTCAAAGTCGGTAGCAAAGGCTTATTTCCAGAAGAAATTTGGCATGGGCAGAAGCTGCCTGCATTGCCTAGTTAACTTCCCAGATCTTTTTCTGGAGAACTAAGGCAAATTCCAGGCATCAGGATTTTTGTACAGGGGTTGGTTTTGTTTGTGCATGCTCCTGCTGAATGGGTGCAATGGTCTAGAGGTCTGATGGTGTAAGTAGTCATTCAGCAGGCTTATTTGTTCAAAGGCCTGTGTTTTGGGCTCCCCACAGGAGCAGTTTGTGTGATGTGGGTAGCAACAGGATGTATGCAAAACCCCAGCCCTGCATGCTCCCCATGCTGCTGCTGCCCTGGGCTGTGTACAGATTCAGAAGTAATCACACAGTCTCTTGAGCAGAGTAGGCTGCAAGAGCCAGGAAGGCCCAGGCTTGATAACGTTTTATTGTGCTAACATTCACCGTTTTCAAAATAATAAATATTAATGTTTCCTATTTTGTCTCTTTATTTCCTTCTCAGCATCAACCTTCTGTGGCAAGAGGCACCTGAAAGGGAGACTTCTGCATATCAATGCACTGCCAATGGTAAGTACCTTTTTAACTGACTGAAGGTGGTGTGGTTCTTTCCTGCAGAAGGTCCTGCAAGGTGTCTTGTATTGCAAATAGTATTTTTTAAATAACTTCTTTTTAGTAACAAGTGGGTCATTTAAATTATTTAAAAAACATCTAGACTATTATTCTGTTGGACAAAAATATTAGAATTGTATCTGGATTTCATCCCGTGGAAAGTAGGGCAGCATGTTAATTTTGAAGTGAGAAGTGTGACTTGACAATAACACAGCTCATCCTGTTAGTAACAGGTTTTGCTGCTTCTTTTGGCCAAAAGCCTGTTCAGGGCAGGCTGTAGCTGAGCCGAGTGCTCTATTGCCCCCACTTGGGTGCTCTCTGCAAGGTGTTTCACTGCTAACAGCTTCTCCTGTAACAAACCTACACAGCACCAGGGGTGTTTTGCTTCAGCACATTTGAGAGCATAAGATTAGTGAAGGTAAAGCTTTAGCCCCTATAGAAAGGGGCTCCCCTGATGCAATCTTCTTATTCCATCTCTGGCAAATGACTCAGTGTTACAGACTGTTGGAAGTTTGTATTTGCAGACTGTCTTTGTGGTTTACTTAGACTTCCTGGTAGTTGTGCATATGGAAAGCAGAGGAGAGATCTGAAGAGGACTGAAACTTACTGCTTTAGCTTTCATCAGATAATCTTTTTTTTTAGTTTTTTTTTTGGTGTCTTGTTTTGTCATGGTTGAGGGGTACCAGAATGTTAATTGCAGCATTAAGGAATAAATGCATAAAATACCAGCTTGAGTTTTGTATTTCAAATGTCTCTGGATCAGTGTGTTCAGTAGAGAAGTTAAAGGGAGGGTATTTCTGACCGTTAGCTTTGAAAACTCAATTTGGGATGTGAGAGCTGAGCTGGAGTCCTTTGGTTTGCATATGGACATGGATCTAAAGAATATGTAAATAAATTAGAGCCTCACTTGTACCTTTGCAATTTCACTGTCTTTGCCCTGTGACCAAAATGACATTCCAAGAGTTTGCGTGGTGTAAATTTGCAATGTAGTGATTTTTGGACTCTGTAAGACATCATGGAGTGAACTGTAATGCAGCATATATTTGTCACTAAGTAAAGCAAATGTGATTCTAAAATCAGAAGATCTGCACCAAGTGTGTATGTCATTTAATAGCCTGATGTTTGGGCTTAGAGTTGATATGTGTAAAGTTTATATTGTTTTGGGATGAATTGCAGCTGGTGGCAATGAATTTGTTGAGTGAGAAGGCATTGTTTTTACCTGGTCACTTAGCCTGGTATTTTAACTTTCCAGAGCTGTAACAAGCAGTGCTCTCAGCCTCTTCTATTATTGCTGAATTCTCATTGTTGTTGTTGACCTTTTTCCAAGAAAAAGCTGCTCTGATTTCATTTTATTTCATGTTAGTTGAGCATGTTTTTAGTTATGGTTTAAAATACAGGTCTGTATTACTGCTTCTCTTAAAAACATGACTCATTCCATATTAACCTAGTCCTTATACTTCATAAAATTTTAAAATACTGAGAGACTGAACTTGAAATGTTGCTGCATTTTGTCCTAATTTTCCCCTTACAAATTATATTAGAAATTCAGCATTGCACAGTCTCAAGGGCATGCTAGTTGTTACAGTGATCATAAAACATACTCAACTGTTACTTGTAGTGAAGTGAAATACTTCCCACTCTTTTCCTTAAGGGCTGCTTTTTTTTCCCCTGTAAGTTGTAGTATTTTATTATTCTAGAGATTTCTAAACAATTACTCATCTCCTAATTAACTTTGAAACAGTTTGAATGTAGATTTAAGAGACAAGCTAGACACGTTCATCATCATCCCAAAAGTAATCATAACTTAATCTGGTTTATGGTAAAAAAGAAATTTTTAGGTTTATTATGTTTTTTTTCTCTCTGATGTTTGCATACAAAAGTATGGGGCCAGAGGTTGACCTGAAAAAAACAGTTTGTGTTCTTCTTCCAGACAGGACTTGGTTTAACTTGCCTCCCCATGTTAAATACATATGTATATATATATATATATATGCCTTGAGAAATGATACTAGCATTTCTTATCAGGTTTTTAATATGTTTAAGTTAGAAGTTAGACAACCATTAGAAGTTACACATCCTCTTTTGTTTTTTCTATTTTAAAGGTACTTAAAAGGTGCTTATGTTTTGCATCATATATTACAGGTTGACTGATAACTAAATACGGTAAAGTATCAGTTACTCCTTGAAAACATGGTGATTTGGCCTAAGCAAAAGATCATGTTCAATTTTCCACAAAGATTTTAGCAAATTAATTTTTTTACATGATGGAACAGGTAGTTTACCTGAGAGAGATTTTCCATCAGACCTTGTATGTCTTCTCTTTCAAGTTTTAGAGACAAACCAGCTCGCCTTTCTGTCTTTACAAGTCATTGAAGCAGGGCTCTGTTTGCATGTGTGTATGCATAAATGTGTGTGGCTGTATATTGGTGTGCTTGTGTGTGCATGGAATGATGGAATTGTTTCGGTTGGAAAAGTCCTTTAGGTTTATCTACATGTATAAAGGGAGTGTGCAAAACCCAGGAACTTACAGAAAGCTGGGAAGTATCTGCTTGTGGCTATCATACAACAGCTTGCTGTGATGGGTTTGATTTCACAGAATGTAACAGAAAGGGTTGTGGAAGAGTTGAGCAAGAAAGCTGTGTGGTGGCCTTCTGAGAGGCATCTTTAAAAATGCTGTGCATGGATTCTTGGCTTCATCTCTTACTGCATGGTTAGTTTGACAAAGATCAAAACGCTGAGCAGTTAAAAAGGTCTACTGCAGAAGAGAATAGAGGATGTTATCATTTATTAGAAGCTGATACAGGCAAAGCCTGAAGGTAGGCAGTGAGCACAAAGTGATTTAGTCTCCAGGAAAGCAGAGTTGTCAACAGCGAAGTCATGTCCTCGAGGGGAATACAACGTAGATGTTTTAAATCCATGCTTTTCAGTGCTGTCTACTTTTAGGTGAATATATCTTACTGTGTTCTGAAGGTGTAACACACCCATTATGTGTTACCTCAGCTATTTAGACCTGCTACAGGTCTACAACTCTGCAGGTGCTAAGTGTCTTCAGCCAGGAAATTCCATGGGTGCAAGATTTCAGTGTGATTATCTTACCAGTGGATTTAGCTCAGAAACAGCAGGAATGGTTGGAGGAGCTGGCGAGGATGAATGTCACTTCTGAGAAAAAGGCCTTCATTGAAGGGATTGGAAGATGTCTGCAAAAGCTTCCCCAAGACTGCAGCAAGACTTTTTCTTTGAACCCGTTTGTGATGCCTTCTGTAGTGTCATCCTGTGACCTTACCACTGCTTAGAAGACAGCTGAAGGAATAAAGGAATGTAACTCTTAGTCTATGGTTCCACAACAGTTAAACCCATCTAAATGCTGATGTGTCTGCCAGGTTAATCTTCTGCCAGTCCATTACATTAATTAAAACGGTTTCATGCAGAGGAAGACAAGCAAGAGAGAGGACAGGAGCCTGCACCCAGAACTGGAGGAGTTGGGTTTGGCATGGAAGTGCTTCCTCTGCTGATGTCCACCAAGGACAGCAGGAGGTCCATGCTGCTAGCTCTGGGGTTTGCACTAGACTTGTGAAATTGACTTTGTTTCAAGAGGAGCTGAATGTCATCTCACAGTTATAAGAATATATGAAAGAATATCTGTGAGTGGGCTTACATTTGAAAGTTGGTGAAGCCGAAGGTTGGTTTTCATTATTCTGAAGACAGGGCCCCTACAGGGCCCCCTGCTTTCAAGGGTATATGAAATTTGACAGTAGTTAAATGTTGGCCACAAGAGACATGAAAAATTGCTTCAAAATAAATAACCCTACAATACTAAGACCATTTTACTGCAAGTACATGTACATGTATGTACTTGTAACTTCAGGTGCAGGAATAGTCCTTTTGAGATATAAATAAGGAGTATTTGTGTATATAAAGCTAACCAAGCTTGAAAGCACTTTCAACAGTAGGGCCTAAAAGTCCTCATGAAATTTATTGTTGAGGCTGTTGGTTGTACAGTTTATGGAGTACAGCTTTAAAAAGAAAAAAATATATATTTCTAGAAGTTTCTGAAATAGTCTAAACAAGAAATTTTGGACTGTTCTGCACCTTCCAAAATCAATGGATGCTACTATCAATGAAGAAAGGTGAAGTGCAATGTATTTCATCTGTTAATTGGTTACAGCTGAACAATTATTTTTCAGAGTGTTCATAAATTCTATTTATTGGGTCAGCATGAACTAGCTGATCTAGTGGTATATGTGTTGAAGAGGAAATGCTAATAATATGATACCACACCACACAGTTTTTCTTCTATAAGGTGTGTCCTGTGATAAGCATTCTGATGCAGGTGTATGATTCCAAAACCAGTTTTGGAAGGTTTTTTTAAATCTTCTGTTTTTAGAGAAAGCAAGTTAAAGATCCCTTTCTGATTCAGAGGGAGAACACTCCTTGCCTCATTTTTCTACCATTAGTTAAGAGCTCATTAGTGAATGAAACAACTGAAAGAGAAACTGGAGTCCTTAAAAAACTGGAGTCCTTAAGGTCTGTTTTGAAGTAGCATTTGTCAGAGAACTTTCTCTGCTGATTCTCTAAGCCCTGTACAGTTCATAAATAAGCTTTGACTAAGAATTCTCGGCAGAATCATAAATATGTAATTAGCTAAGCAGCTGGGATATGTAGCCCCTGGCAGATGCCCAGTGCATACAATCACAGGAGCAAAGGGAACTGGGCCAGTATCTCAAACTCGGGGAGCATCCTCTAAAACAGGACGAGGATCATTGCTGTTCCTTGCCCGTTGCCTTTCCTAGGTTTTAAATCTTAAATATACCTGCTGCAGTTGGTTGTCTTACATTACATCTATTCTACTCTGTATTTGTTTTCCTTGTTTTCTTCCTCTTCCTTCTCCTCCCTTGCCTTGTTGTTTTTTTTTCCATCTTTACTACTTTATACTGTTTTTGGTTCAGCAGTTAATAGCAGCAGTAGTAGTGCAGCTAGCATTAGATTATATCTTACTTGATCAGCATGCCATCTGCTTTAGGGGAGAGGGAGATTTTATATTTCTACTGTGGGTTCACTGCCATATGCCCATGGTGAAGTTGTGTAACCTGAAATGACCCTTTTCCTGCTCTATGGTATGAAAGAATTAGAAATACAGTGTTATATGTTCTTGACAGTGACTTAAGCTTGTTGCTTATTTAAAAGATTAAACTGGGTGTACATGAAGTAGGATGTTGTAGAGAAAACCCAAGGACAGGCTCTTTTGTGTTCAAGCACGAGTATCACAATCTGCAGAAGTGCAGGGCTTATTTCATAGAAGGCCATTTTAATTTGTCACTTGTATCATCAGGTCTTGATCCTGGTTTCCTTCTTGTCAATGGAAAGTTGATATTTGTTCAAGTAAACAAAAGTAAAAGCTGCCCTTAGTTTCAATGGTGTTGATGCGGGGAGATAATGAATATTGCTGCAGAACAACAGGAAATCTGTAGGCTGGAAGGAATGGTACTGAATGTATTGACTTTTATTTACTTGGGAGCAACTGAGAACTGCTGGCTATGCATCTGCATAGCCATCAACATGGATGCCAGATCTAGAAGCCTGTGGTGACATACCAAGCCTCTTGTTCACCATATGAATAGAAATCAGGATCATAGTCACTGGGTGACTTTGTCCATGAAGGTCATGTGTGAGGTTCTTACTGTCACTTAATGAACAAATATAAAAGACTATTCAAGACAAGGGAGCTGAGGGGTTGATATTGAGCATATATAGGTAGAATTGACATCCATCAATTTAATACTTGCACAAATGGGCAGGTATTGATGTCAAATGTGAGCCGTACTTGGAATACTTGTCCTCATTAATTATATTAATGAAATCTTCCCCTTTCATTTGATTTCTTCTGGCTGTAGCTGGACCATACTTTATTATGGTCTATATGTATATCACATGGCCAGGTGTTTGGTATCCATTTAAAAAAAAAAGATAAGCCTAGTAGTGTAATTTAAGTTCAAGTCCATCATAAGAATATGAAAAGGAGAGGACTTTATATTAAAGTAGTAAAATACCAAATGAGCTTTTATAAAATCATCCATTTCACTCTTTTGTAAGCTTGTTTTCTTTATGAGCATTGTCAACACTTTTGGTGAAAATAGCAATGCCCTTTGGGCAAAGGGAATACAAAAAGTGGAATAAGATGCATGTATGATGGACTATGAAGAAGTGATTTTAAGTGTGTGCTTATTAATGAGAATCTAGAATAAAGTCAGCAGTGGTTAAAACAAAGAGAGGGCAGATTGACTGTCAGAGCAGATTCTTTTTACATGAATAAAAGAAACAAATTTAAAACTATCAGGTACATAACACACAAATTAAGGGGAAAAATAGATGGTCAAAGGTTAAAGAGGGAATGAAAACACAAGTTTTATGGTCACAAGACCAAATGAGGCATTAGTTAATTTTCCTTTTTTTTGGTGCAGTTCAGCAGGAGTTCAAGCAATTCAACTGAGTGATTGAACTGGAACAGAAAAAAGTGCCAGAAAAACCGATTACTAATAACATAAACAGAAAAAATAATCAAATGAACTTAAGACTTGATGTCAGCATTTCACATTAAAATGCATTTGAAAAGGCTGGAATTCCATCCTAGTTGCATGGAACTTGATTTACATAGAAAACAAATTTGTGACAGCTAGTCTTGCAAGAGTTGATAAATTATTCTACTAATGAGCTGTCAGAATGGATTTAACCAAGAAGTGGCTGAGGCACAGGAGATATTTTCTGGAGACTGACCATCTGGGAAATGAGAAGTAACTTGAGGAGTAGGTAAGGGTATTTGAACCCAAGGGAACACTGTGAGGAGATGACTGTAAATTATGTAAATTGCAAATGGAAACAGCATTAGAGATGCTGGGGTTTTGCTCTAACTACAAGACACAATACAAGGCATTATTTCCTACCACTGGCACCCCAAGATGGTGTGTTACTGTCTTTCACTTACTGTTTTCATGCTTTTTATGTTAAGCAAGTAACATGTATGTTTATGAGTTTGTGAATGTGAGTGCAGCTTAGAGCAGATTGTTGGCATACCTTTCCACTAGCCTAATTCCTAGTTCCTTTTATATTTAACTTTCTCTAAAACCAAAATCCTTTTGTGCTGAGTCGTTCAGTTTTGGTTGTTGCTAGAGTGTTTCCTGTGCTGTTGCAGTTTACTAGATTCTTTGTTGAAAGTCCACCCCAGTCAGTGGGCAGACTTTTGCATGTCCTAGTTCTTGGCTCAAGCTGGAAGCCACGGTGAATAGGCTGTTGTGGAGCAAAGCTGCTTTTGCTGACTTGTCCAGTTTTGTTCCACTGTTCCCTTCGCTGAAGCCAGCTGAAGTTTTTTAACATATCTACCTCCTCATAGCCTACAGGAAGAAGCACTGCCTTTTTAAAATTTTTTGTTGTTTTTATTCACATGTGCTGTAGTTGTCTCTGTGGTCCATGTCTTTCAATTGAATTTCCTGTTCTGCTAAGCAAGCTAACTAAACTACTGATTTTTGTCTTGCAATGTGACTGTGTCGTGGCAGCTGCACAGATCACCTTGTTGAGGCACGCAGTATCCCTTGGGCTACTGCCGTTAATGCTTCTTATTTTTAATGGACTGCTTTTCAGTCACCTGCAGTGGGATGTGGGTAGTAGCATATCAGGAAGAAGAGTGAATGTTACATGGAGTAATGTGTTCCTCTGAAATACCTTAGTCCTAAGGTCCCAGTGTCTGGAGGTCATGGGAGCGCTGGCTTTGCATTAGGAGGGAACTGAGGATGGGTTGCTACTCTGTAGTGTGTGAGTGTGTGTGTATGTATATATATTTATAATAACAACAGACAAGACTTAAGCATTATGGGCTTCATGGACACCTATAGTGGGATCTATATTGTCTTTCTTTCATGAAGTTGTTAGTTTTGGGGGGTTTTGACAAAAAATAAACTAGAGCTGATCTTTCTAGACTGATATGATGCTTGCTTCAGCAATGTGTTGGCAATTGTTCACTAACATACTGATGAAATGTAGAAGAATTGTGAAGTGAATTAGGAGCATGTTAAAGGGAGGTCATATCATTTTATGCTCACAGGGGATGTGCTGTGCCTAAAGGAAGTTAGTTGTCTTAAGAATTGGTCTTGGGCTGACTTTAATGTATTCATTAATGAACTTGGCACCGAAAGTACGAGTGTGCAATAAAATTTAGCAGTGACATAAAGTTGGGAGGTGCTGCTAGAATAGATGAGGAACAGAGTATCCTACAGGAATTGCTGGATAACCTTTAGGGCTTGAGTGGAAAAACTGGGCTGGTATTTCGTAGCACAAGATGCATAGTTGTGCATTTCTGGATAGATGTGAATTTTGCCCTAACCTAGGTTGCTACTCTCTTGAAAATGATGGAGGAAGAGAAAGACTTCAGTGTATCAGCCAGTAAACCTAAAGAATATCTTTTTTCTAGTACCCTGCAGCTCTGAAAAACGTAGTCATAAAATCTGTGAGATGAGAGGTGCTTATAGTAGGAGTAAGAGAATGTTAATGGTGTTCATGTGCAAGGCAGCATCACAAAATCCCCGTGTGTAACACTGAACTGCTCTGGTAGACTATGGTCTAAAAAGATAACTAATGTGGAGTAGGTACAGAAGAGGACTATGGAAATAGTGAAGGAAGAGCTGAGTTTGTCTTGCAAGGGGATACTGTAAGGTTGGTTGGTTTATCCCAGTAAAATGGAAGTCTGAGAGGGGATATAGTTGCTTTTTCTAAAGACATGAGGAGTTGATAAAGACTTGAGTGAGTGAACTATTTTTTACGTTAGATTGAAGACAGCACTGGGACAAGAAGAAATGTGTATATCTTGGCAAGGAGTCTATTCAAACTAGAAACTGGAAAATGGATCTCATCCAACAGAGAGGAGTAAGATTTTGGGATAATCTTTCCATAATATAATGGGAGGCAAAACAGCCTCACTAGGTTTAGGATGGACACTTGTTAATACAAATTGGTCTCAGGGGGAAAGCCTAGTGGTCTAACAAGCAGAGTTTGTTTGAGGAATAACAGATCTTGTCTCTGAAAGATAAGAAAGCTTAATTCTGTGTAACCTGGAAAAATCATTAGCAATCTTTCAGCCATGTTCTGTTTTGCCAGATTAGCAAGTTTGATGCATGTAGAAGTAAATCACATCCTCCTGTTAGGAACACGGGACAAAAACTGTCACCTGGGAGAGAACAATATAATGAATATGAACATTATAGTTCAGCAAATTCAGAAGCACATTCATTTTTTTTGTCTGATTTGGAAAACAGTTTAGTCTGTTACATAAATGTCTTTAAATTTATGCTTTGAAAAGGAGTGTTACCTATGTAAATTCTGAAGCCTTCCAAAGAGAACTCCTGGCATCTGTACATAGCAAACCTATGGAAAAAATACTTGGTTTGGGGGTTCCTAAAGTTCTGTTGTTATCCCAAGGTTGATCTGGGACTTTTTGCATAATGCATGAGCGGGCAAACATCAGCAAAGGGTTACTAGAAGTGCCGAATTACAGCTGTGGTGGGTGACACGTACTTAAAAAGATCTCAGCTATGCAAGACTCATAAGTTAGGAACCCCAGTGCTTGCTTTTGAAGAAAAAGCATTGCAGCTTAAGCAAAGTTAATTGTTCTGCATATTTTTGTGACTTATAACTCATCCGGTGGAAAATCCGCAGTGGTTTGCAGGCACAGTGCTCTGGGTAGAGAAATGAGCTTGGAGATCCCAGGAGGAGATCTGGGTCAGAGAAAAATATGATTCGTTGTTCTCCTACCCTGGCAGCATGTCAGTTGTGTTTTGAGCAGTGTTACCTCCCTGGGAACCTTCCATTGGAAAACAAATGCGTGTCAGAGTAGTTATATAAATAAATAAATCTACTCCTGCCTCACATGTCTCTTCTGCCTATACCCAGGAAAATTGCCTAGAGGTCAACTCAAAGGGCCTGCTTGGGAACAGAAGTGTGTGAAACGTGACTGCCTGGTGAGCAGTGTTCATAGCTCGTCCTTGGATGGTTTGTGGGAGGCAAGTATTACTTAGGACAGCTTGGAAGATAACACTGTGGATCGTTTACACAAGCAACTTGCCACGTGCTGTGTCAGGGTTGAGAAATGATCGTGCACTGTTACGGTGTGCATGGTTTTAGTGTGTCTGAGGAGCAATTTCGTGGCTATTTCCACTTTAAAGTCAGCGTGCTGTACAGCACCTCTGCTATCATATGTTGAAATCCTGTGGTAAGAGTGCTATAATTAGGAAGCTTAGTTGGAGAATTGGGTGGGGGAAACATTTATATTCCTTAAGTATAGTGGATTTGTCAAAAGGTAAAGCATTCCCTGACTTGCTGTGTATTCCTAGAAGACTTCCATGATAGATGTCTTTGTTAAATGAAAAGAGCAATGCTGTCGAGAAGCAGCACCAATACTGAAAGGAGGAGGGAGACAATTGCTTCTGTAGCAATAGGTGAACACCAGAACAGCCAAAAAAGTCCTCCAAAACAGAACATTATGAAGAAAGGTTTTTGTTTCTTATCTCCTGTACTAAGTTGCAGTGAGAGAAGCGACTGTAGGATCTGTAAAGCTGGGACTTCACAGTAGGGAATGCATCTTTCACTTCTAACCAAATCTAGGCAAGCTGTATGGATTTTTTAGTAACACCTAGAAAAATCATTTGGTTTAGGAATCTTAAATCTTCTAAATATTTGCTGAATGAAGAAAGAATTCCAGAGAGGCAGAAGTGCATGTGTAACATTTTGCCTAACACTAGGATAATGGCTGCAAATTTCTAGAGCTTCAGCTGTTTAATAAGGCATTCCCTAACTCAGCCCAACAGCCAGGGCCAAGAACAGAAAAAATGCCTGCTTTTTCCTTTCCTCTCTCAGCCTATTCCCTCAAAACACTTCCCTGCTCGTTAGGGTCTAATCTAGCTCAGTGCCTATGTTTCTGCTCTGTTCACTGGGGCTGAGCAAGGACTATCTGTAGGAGGCTCTTTGCTGTATGGTTAGAAAATAAGAGAAATTACACTTTCTCTTATTATTTTGCACATAAACCAAGGGCTAGCAATCAGTCCTCAGAGTACTACAAATATTTCATTTCACTGATTAGAGAAGTTGTTTCTGAATTTAGTTAAAGGTGATAATAGTCAACCTTGTATTTACCCTAACTTGGAATCGGCTAACACTTTTTCAGGAATGCTGTGTAGGTGTGTGAGGTGTACCTCAGCACTTTCATTATCTGTGAAGACTTTTCCTTGTTTTTTGCCTCTCACAGAGGAGGGAAGAGGAATTTTTGTTTGAATGGGTTGTGCTAGAAGGGCAGAATCATCACCATCAGTGATACAGACTATCTGGAGGACCTTGGTCAGAAAGAAAGAGGAACAGATGGTCTAAGAAAAGTATATTAAAACAGAACAACAAAAGTCCTGCATAAGAGATGCTTTTGTTGCTGACATTTTACTTTTATGTTTTCTATCTACCTTGTCTGCTTAGATTACAATCTCTTCAGCACAGGAATGAAGTCTTAACATGTTTATGCAACATTAGCACAATGAGGCCCCCATCTTGAAAAAGGGTCTTTTGGATGCTGCTGTAACTCTAATAAGTAATGGTAATAAGTAATGTTCATAATGTCTAGTTTTAATTGTTCTGAAGGTTCCTTGAGCAAGAAGCGAGGTGCCCGAACTAGAACAGAGTGATTTTAAGTGAAGTGAGTAAAATCCCTATGATCTGTTGTGTGTGTGTTTTGTAGATCCTTTAGAACAGCTCCATTTTATCCAAGTGTGTATAACCACAGCAGAGTTTTACGTATCAATGCACATTGTGATTTATACTCGGCTGGTAAAGATGATGACTACCAGAGGTTTTTTTGGTTTTATATAATCCTGGCCTTGCAGCCTTGTGATTCATTTGTTGTCCGTTTTGCAGTGCAGAGCAGTGATATAAACTCTGCACATAGACTTGTTTGGCTTTTCCTTCTCTACAAATCATCAAAGCACACCAGTGTGGGTTGCCACCCACTCCCCTGCGTGCATACCTGCTCATTTTCCTCCCAGCCACTGATTTGTAGTAGCCTTGGGTTTTTTTTTTTCTCCAATTTTGATATTACAGATGGAGTTGAGGGGCAGGTTAAATAGGGGTGAACTTGGTTATGTATGGCCATGCTGTGCAAAATGCAGCTCGTTTATGTTTAGAAATTGGGTCGGATTTTAATTGCATAGTCAGAGGTAGTTAGCACTTAAATTGTTTGCCTTTCAATAGAAAAGGGAACAAAAATCGATCTGCTATTATCTTTTCCTAGCACTTATAAAATACAGTGTATATGTATAAATGTAAAGTACAATATGTCTAGAAAGTCCTACAAACCTTTAATTACTTGCAAGTGGTCTAATTTTCTTCCTGACAAAAATGAGCTAATTTTTTTCCCCAGTATTATGTATAGAGGCCTATCTACAGTGACCCTCTTTCTTAGATGAGTGTTGCTGTTCTGAATAGCCAGATGAGTTTGCTTCACCTGAGACAGAAAATAGTAGTTATGAATAACAGTTGTGGAAGTCTAGCAGATTTAGGGGCCAAAGTTAAAGTCCTTGAATGCTGCCTCATTCTTCTAGCTCTGACTGCCTTCTATAGCCTGAGTCATGCTTTTGCCCTGAACTTTATCCACAGAGGTTGTGTAAGTGAACAACTATGTCAGTTTTCTTGCTGTCCTGCAAAGGGTCATCGAATTTGGCTCTCTTAACTACAGTTCAGATGAAGGTTATAATGGCAAAGGATCTATTGTTTCTGTGGTTCTATAATAGAATTTCTGTTATTACAATTTCAATTCAGTTAATATATTAACTGAATTAATTCAGTTAAAGTCAGTGGAAAGGCAGCTTCCCTGGTATCTTTGAGGGGGTATACTCTTGGAGGAGATGCCCCTAGACTGATCATGAAATCTGTGATTTCTCTGGTGGAAAGCAGCCCTTGGCAGTGGCAGGGAACCTCTGGGATATATAGTCATCATCTGAAGACATAGCGCTCAGAAATGGGTGTTCATCTGTCAGCAGTAGGGGTTAAGTGTCTGTTATTGGCTTGTTCTTATTCTGTGGTTTGAAGAAGTTTTTGTTGTGGATTATTTGAGTGGTCTGTATGAGCCAGGACTTCCCAGAAAACCACTTGCTTCCGTCCCTGTAACATGCCCAAACCTCTAAATTTTACCCCTGTTTATATTAAGATTAATTAAACCATAAAAATCACATCAAATGTCCTTCCCTCTCTAATGCCAGTTTTGCCTAGGGTAATTGTAACTAAAAAAATAATTTAAAAATGGAAATATTCTGCTGATGGTGTTTTCATGTTTTAAGATAAGCTGTTGCAGTAAACTGATTTGGAAAAGGAGAAAAATCAAAAGATATGAACTAGATCTTGACTTCATGCTGGTGTGATATAAAGCAGGCAGTGTGAGGTTGATTGCAGTCTTACAGATACAGAGGCAAATTTGCTTATGGATAGCTGGGCTCCAGTTTTTATTCATAGCTATAAGATATGTGGCTCCCCACAGGCCTTGCTTCAATGAAATGTGCTGATATTGGAGACTTTCACTTAGCTGGTCAAGCCGACACTAATCCTGAAAATTTTTAAATGATCTCCTTAAGGTTTAAATATTTTCATCATATATAAAGGAAAAGCACAGCAAGGGATGGATGGGACTGCATTCTTCTTTCCTTTCTTATCTCCCTTGAAAGTACCTCACAGCTTTCCTGCTTACATGTGTGACAGTTATTAGAAAAAGTAAAACGTACAATGGATATAAAAATATCCCATGTGATGAAAGTGGCTTTGGGTCCCAGCTGGCTTCATATTTTGGTTCTCTTGCAGCTCCAGTTTCCTTTTCTTCAGTTTTGATTCCTCTAATTTTTAATAGTTATGGAGTGAATTTTAAGATAAAAGGAAAATTTAGGAAATGGAAAAACACAGGCACTCCTATTCCCAGATAGTAAATAATGATCTTACAGGATTCTCTTCACTCTCTGTGGATTTAAATGTGAATTGGCAAAGTGCAAAATTAGTTGCAGCTACAATTGATTTCTTTGTACAAATACTTCAGTATGCATAAATACATAAGAAATTAAACAGCTGGCACAGGGCTCCTGTTTTTGTGCAAATCTTAAAGCTAGAAGGAGGTTTTGGTTTTTTTTCCATAAGACTAAAAGAGCTAGCTGTAGAAGGGAAGTTCTGTAAAGGGGATTATTAGGAGTGTGCTCCTGCAAGCTGATGGAAAGTGATGTGATTTTATACCAAGAGGAAAGATGAGCAGCAGTGATTACTGTGTTTCTCTTCAAGCCCATCTTTCAGGCATTTTTGAGTACTCCAAATTAATCTGTTATAGACCTGTAAAATTGACTGTTATCCACTGAAATGTGAATACAGGTCAACTCCTGTTGAGGAGATGGTGTTCTGTTGTCTTAAGTTTGTTTAGAGAACTGTTTCTATGTAATTCTTTTCTCTATGTCTCCTAGCCTTTATTGCCAGGGTTTCTCCAGCCAGCTCTGCATCTTCAGTGAACCTCTGCAGGATGTTCTTTTTTCCACTTTTTCTGCAGATAGTGTCAGGCATCTGGAGAAGGAAAGGGAGGAGAACTGTTTTCAAGGCAAAACACAAACCAGAAGAAAACTCTTTAAAATGTAACTCACTGCAGTGACTTTTGACCTTCTCTGAAACCTCTAACATGGTCTAGTTTTGCCAGAGAAGTTGTGAATTACACAGAATCATCCAGAACTGGATGCAGTACTCCAGGTAGGGTGTCACAAGAGTGTAGTAGAGGGGGAGGATCACCTCCCTCGACTTGCTGGCCACGCAGCATTTGCAGAGCAGCAGAGAAGAGGCATCCTATGCTGAATGAACTTCACTTGATTTTTCTGTGATAGAAGAGAAGCTGTAGAGGCTGTTGAGGGACCTCTGCACTTCAGTTGGTAGCCATGTATAAAGGGCATCTTCCATCTTGATGAGCTGCCAATCACCAGGAAATTGGCCTGGACCCAGTGTGGTTTTTTGCAGGGTCTCTTATGCAGGTGCATACACTTTCCCCCAGTGTTTGAGAAGAGATTTAGAGAAGTGTTTTTTCCTTTGTTGACTATGAATACAGTCTGAAGATGAAGTGGTATGTAGTATTGCATTTCGTGGTGCATCACTTGTAGTACTAGCAATCAAAGCTAGTCTTTGCATGGGAAATGATCAAATCAGTTCCAAGAAATTCTTACTACCATCTCGTGGACACTCACTCCTCCCACCATCACAGCTGCACAGGACCTTTTAAGAAATGTCTGTGCCAGTGTTTGACCAAGCTTCATACCCATTAATTACTTAACACAGCTTTTATTTATTGTCTTCTTGCTCTCTCTGTAGAATTCTGCAGGGAAAAATGTGTGCACCAGCTCATGTGATGTAATAAAGACTATTAAAATTAATGTGACTTTTGTACGTAGAGTTGCCTGTAATGGAAGTTAGGTGTTAATTTGGGAAGGCACACAATAGGGGTATTGTAATCTAGCAGTGGCTGACATGTCTCTCAAAACTCAAAGTGGGTTGTACTATAAATATAACTTGTTTTGCAATTGACATTTTGCTAGTGGGTGGCTAATTTGAAGGGAAATAGACCAGAGATCTAATATTAAAAACTAATTAATAGTTATGTGGATATTTTAAGTCTATTTTTCTGCTTATTTATAGGCATGTATTATTCATCTATGCTGTGTATCCTTCTTTGCATATATGTTTAATTCTGAAGCTTTTGCCTCAGTAGCGTTCACGCTTATGTGCCTTTGCAATCAAAAGCTTGAAAGCAAAATTAGTTGTATTTCTCAAAACCACTGAGGATGATGATTTCAGAGTAATAGCTGTTAAAATATTTTAAGAAAAGCCTCCCTCTTGAAGCAAGGCCTAAGAGGAAAGCCAGTGATGCATTGTCTACATCTCACCTTAATTTGTGAGTCCTAAATCAGCATCAATACTGTATGTTTTCCTGTGTGTAAAGTAAAACACTGGGCAGTTTTTAGGCTTCCATTGTAAGTGTGTAGCTCATAGACAAATGGAAAAGGAATAAAATAAGGAGCATTTCACAATGTTTGATCCTGTAGGATCAGAGTAAAACATGCATTCAAGTGCACATCACTTCTCACAGCACACATGGTACTATACCAAAGAGATGTTATGTTATAGCTTGCTCTGATGGGAAAAATTTCCACATGATTTTCTATCTTTTCTACCTATTCACCTTGCCTCCTGCTTTCTCTCTCACACCCTCTATAAATTAATAAGTGTGTGTGATACTTGCCCATTTAACAAATTCTTAGATGAATTTATGATAAGGTGGGAAGATGATGTGAGAGATGAATTATATTTTGCACGTGCTTGGTAATTTTAGATCTGTTTTGTCACATACCCAAGCATTTTTAAATGCATTCCACTAAACCTGATAGAGCAGTGCTGGGATACTCATGGCCTTGACTGCAGAATTTGTGTGCATTGTCTTTGCATCTTGTCCTTCTTGTGCAGGTAACTGCAGTGAATACTCAACTCATGGGAAGCAAAAACTGTGTCCTCACTCTCCATAAGAGTGTACATTATTCATTTATCTTGCTGTCCTAGGAGGTTTTTAAGCTGTGTCCTAGAAAGCATTTGCTATTGCTGGATCAATCCCCTAGGAGCTGTTATCTGGGAAACTCACCTGTTAGTGGACACATCAGCAGTAGCTTTGGCTGCACGCTGCATCTTCTGCCTTAAAGGTCCTCTCAGCAGTTGTGCAAGAGTGAGGAAAACCCCATGCTAGTGCCAAACAGTTAACAGCTTCACTGTACTTTGGAGGGTAGGGTGCAAAACTGCGATCCTAGACTTCCAAAGGGCGGACTTTAACTTGTTTAGTAGCCTGATCTCTAGTATTCCTTGGGAGTCAGTACTGAAGGATATAGGAGTCCAGGAAGGCTGGATGCTCTTCAAGAATGAGGTGCTGAAGGCACAAGAGCAGGCTGTACCTATGTGTTGTAAGGCAAGCCGGTGGCATAGAAGCCCAGCCTGGCTGAAGAGGGAGCTCTGGCTGGTGTGCAGGGAAAAAAGGAGAGTTTATTGCTTTTGGAGGAAGGGGCAGGCCACTCACCATGACTACAAAACTGCCATGAGGCTGTGCAGGGAGGGAATTGGAAGGTCCAAAGCTCAGTTTGAAATTAACTTGGCCTCCATGGTATGGGATAACAAGAAAAGCTTCTTTAAATATATTAATAGCAAAAGAAGGATGAATGAAACCCTCCATCCCCTAACAGATGCAAGAGGGAACTTGGTGACAAAAGATGAGGATAAGGCTGAAGTGCTTAATGACTTTGCCTCAGTCTTTAGTAATAGGACCAATTATATAGAGGGAATCCATACCTCTAAACTGGGAAATGGAGACTGGGAACAGAATGACCCCCCACACAATCCAGAAGGAGGAGGTCAGTGACCTGTTGCATCACCTGGATGTGCACAAGTCCATGGGGCCAGATGAGATGCACCCAAGAGTGCTGAGAAAACTGGTAGGGGTGCTCACCAAGCCAGCTTGCATCATTTTCCAGCAGTTCTGCCTGACTGGGGAGGTACCAGCAGACTGGAATCAGCCGGTGTTACCCCCATATATAAGAAGGGATGGAAGGATGATCTGGGAAATTACAGGCCTGTTGGTCTGNCTGGGAAATTACAGGCCTGTTAGTCTGACTTCAATAACAAGGAAGCTAATGGAACAGATCATCCTAAGTACAGTTCTAAGGCATATGCAGAACAACCAGGGGATCAGGCCCGGTCAACATGGATTTATGAAGGGCAGGTCCTGTTTAACTAATCTAATCTCCTTCTATGACGAGGTGACACATTTCTTGGGTGAAGAAAAGACTGTGGATGCTGTCTACCTTGACTTTAGCAAGGCATTTAACACAGTTTGCCATACTGTTTTCCTAGAGAAGCTGGCTGCTCATGGCTTGGATGTGCACACGCTTTGCTGGATCAAAAACTGGTTGGATGGCTGAGTTGATGGAAGAGTTGTGCTCAATGGAGTCAAATCCGGTTGGCAGCCGGTCACTAGTGGAGTCCCCCAGGGCTCAGTGCTGGGACCGCTCGTGTTCAACATCTTTATTGATGACTTGGATGAGGGGATTGAGTGCACCCTTAGTAAGTTTGCAGACAACACTAAGCTGGGTGGAAGTGTCAATCTGCTTGAGGGTAGGGAGACTCTGCAGAGGGACCTAGGCAGGCTCCATCGATGGGTGAAGGTCAATTGTATGAGTTTTAATAAGGCTAAATGTCAGGTCCTGTGTTTTGGTCACAACAACCCCCAGCAGCGCTGCAGGCTTGGGGAGGAGTGGCTGGAGAGCTGCCAGGCAGAGAAGGACCTGGGGGTGTTGATTGACAGCTGGCTGAACAAGAGCCAACAGTGTACCCAGATAGACAAGAAGGCCAACAGCATCCTGGCCTGTATCAGGAATAGTATGGCCAGCAGGAGGTGATCTTGCCCCTGTACTTGGTGCTGGTGAGGCCACACCTTGAATACTGTGTGCAGTTTTGGGCACTGCAGTACAGAATGGGTATTGAGGTGCTGGAGAGGGTGCAGAGAAGGGCAACTAGGCTGATCAGGGGTCTGGAGAACAGGCCTTGTGAGGAGAGGCTCAGGGAGCTGGGGCTCTTTAGCCTGGAGAAGAGGAGGTTGAGGGGAGACCTTATTGCTCTCTTCAACTATCTGAAAGGAGGTTGTAGAGGAGCAGGTGTTGGCCTCCTCTCCCTTGTGACTAGCTGTAGGACTAGAGGGAATGAGTTCAAGTTGTTCCAGGGCAGGTTTAGATTAGAAAGTAGGAAAAATTTCTTCACCAGAAGAGTGGTGTGGCATTGGAACAGGCTGCCCAGGGAGGTGGTGAACTCACCATCCCTGGAGGTTCTCAAGAAACGGGTAGATGTGGCACTTTGGGGGATGGTTTAGGGATAACAGGAGTGTAGGGCTATGGGTTGGACTTGATGATCTTGAAGGTCCTTTCCAACCATTAGGATTCTGTGATTCTACAGCTGTTGGTTCATTGGAGAGCATGGTTATTGATGATAGCATAAGCACAGTGTGAGGTGTTGAGATTTCATAGTCCTCCAGGCAACTGCTAGCATCCTTCCAAAGGTGGTGAGCTCTTTGTATTCTATCTCTGCTGCTTATCTTCCCAGAGCTGTGTCTCTGCCTGTGTTTCAGTATAGTTTGTAGCTTCATAGTTGTGAAAGAGACAATTAAGGATATACAGACTCTCTGCAGCAATCTTCTTGCTTCTATTTCCTTGCAGGTATCCAAATACTCCAATTTTAAGGTGGCTTGAGTTTTTTTATGTTGATTGGGTGGGGATTGTTTGTTTGTTTTATTATTTTTGTTTGGTTTTCTCTGGCACTTATGCACTTTACTGTGCACAGCACAGCTCTGGGCAGGAAACCAACCCAAAACAACTTGTGTTACTAATACAATGAGCTGAGCTGGAGAAATTGGTGTTTCAGGCATTGCTTGGGATCCAGGCCATTTCAAGAAGTTCTTATGGTTCAGTTATTTTCCACTGATAAAGAGCAGCTGGTAGTGTCTGGCCAGTTCACAGTGGTCTGAGGAAGACCTGACACTGCTAAAGCGCTTGCCTGCTCCACTGATGAGAGCTGTATATGAAGGCAGGTAGCAAGGCTCACTGCAGGACACTTGAAGCATGATTTCTCTCATTTCAGTCAGTTTGAGACATGTTTGGAGTGACTGCTAATGATTTGTTTTGCAGTTTTTATCCCTGTAAATTTTTCTGATTCTTTTTTTGTGACGGTCGTAGTTTTTATTTCCAGTTCCGTGTGATTCAGAGAATATTGTATGTATGCATATGCTTACTGCATGTAGTCCTGTTGATTTTCCTATAATCATGAGAATTCATCACACGATGAACATTTAATCTGCCAAGATTTATAGACAAATTTTGAGATTCTGTAGTAGTTTAAAAAAATCTCTAATACGTTAAAAATTTACAGACATTCTTTTGCATTTCAAGTGACAAATTCAGTGTTTCTCCTCTGCTAGGAACCCTATCTGCATCTGGGCAGTCCTGCTTGTCCTTGTAATAATTACTTGCTAATTTTTTCTATCAAAAATAGTAAACTATATTTGTCAAAGTACTAATGTAGCAGACTGCAACTCTTCAAGCATTTTAAAAATCACCTGTATGCTAATCCTGGTACTGCACTGAAAGTGTGTTTCAAACATCATGCTCTGGCAATATTAAGCAGTGATTTCTGTACAACGTTTTGATGTTTTGAACTGCTGTTGATGTACCAACAAATTGGAGGAACTTCATGTGACCCAGGAAGGATTGCATGTGAGGGCAATAGACAGTTGCTTATGTTGAAAGTAAAGAAGTTAATTTCACTAGTCACACCTACATAGATTTTGAGGTATGGGACTTATTAATGATTGGATTTCTTGTTTGGTTTAGATGTATAGACTTGGAATATATTCTTCTGTCTGAATTTTTGACCTTTTTTGTCCTCAAGTTTGTCTTGTGTTCCATAAGTATCTCAATATGTGTGTGGCGTTTGCAGATCTCAAGATGGCATTTTCCTACACAAACATGTAACTTTCTGAGTAGCAACAAAATTAGTGTCCTTTTGCAAACATTTTTTATCATGTATTTTTAAAAGCCCATTGAGTCTGAAAATTAAGTAATGTAGCTCTCCACAAACATGCATATTTTTCAGCGTAATTGGAAGATATTTTGGTTTACTGTCTGTAGGCCTGTACAACCAAGAACCCAATTATAGGCATGGTTAGAAAGTGATAGCATGCATTAGTCAGATTATAACAAGACTCCAATAATGCAGAATTGCTGCATGACAAATTAGTTTGTATAGATTTTGACAGTTGCTGCCTTTAATAAACTAAATTATTTAACAATACACAGCTGCAATGCTTCCAAAATTGGAGAAAAATCAACTCTTATTTCCTCGTCAAGCTCTCTTCCATAGAGCAGGACTGCAGGTGTTGGTAAGACTGGTTTGAGTTGTTTGGTTGACTTTATTAATCTGTCCCAAGATGATTTTTGTCTCTTTAAGCAGATGATGCATGGATAAAAGAGCTAATTTAAAGACTTTCAGGCACCACAGATGCATTCACAATTTTTAGAGCTGCCATTTAGTAAACTAAGGTTTGGAGTTTTAAAATGTAATTTATGAATAGATAGTGACTAGATTAATGCTGCTTGTTTATTTTCACTACAAACCTAAGCCAAGAATTTAACTTGAGTCTCCTGAGAGAGTGCAAGAGCTACCCATGTAGTAACTTGATATGGCTATTGAATTGCAGCTCTGAAATCCAAGAACTTGTCTTTCCCTCTAGTAAAGTGTTACTACAACGCTCTAAAATAAAGCAAAATCTACCTAAATTCTAGAAATCAGGCTATTCAATCAGTAGCTTTATTATGCTTTCATGCCCTGAGTTATGTTCCAGCTGCAGTTTTGAGAACCGCTGTAGCTGCCAAATGACGTTTGTGTCATACATTGACTGGTGAGTCTCTATTTTAGTAACACAGACTTTAGTTAGACATGATGTAATTTCAATATAACCTGCTTTCAGTCCAGGTTAGGACCAATTCCCACAGTTTTTATATGCATACCCAAGCAAATTAAAGCCTGGTTTGATGTGTGTGCTCCATCCCAGAAGTGCCACTTGCTGTTTATTCAAAAGGAGCCAAGTCTCCTGCAGGACACAGTCACTGCCCAGCAGTTTGGCTCTTCCCTTTGCACAGTCCAAAAGCAATGAGGGCAGGGCTTATGTCTGAGTGTCCTTGGCTGCTGTCACTTGCAGTGTTTCAGCTCTCACACTTTTCTCCTGGGGTAACACAGGGGCACTGACTTAATGAGGTAAATGGAAAGATGAAGGCTGCTTGTTTTCTCTATGGGGGCTGAATCTCTAGTCATCAATTCCAAGTCATGAAGTGTGTAGCAGCCTTCTGCTCTGGGAATGGTGACAGTGGGGATGGTTGATGCCATAAGCTGCTAGAGATTATGTATAGAATAGAAAGGAGAAAAATAGTAATAAAAAATATTTATTTACTAAATTTTGAAATGGTAAAATTGAGGATTTTCAGAAATGAGAAAGACGACCAGCTTACAATGCTTTTGAGTGGCTGACATTTTGGAGGCTGCTAAAAGAGATGCAAGCTCCATAGATTGTTTTTAATGAGTACATGAAGTAGTGCCTATAGCATTTGCAACACCACTCATGAAACAATCCCAAATCCTTACAAAATAATGTACTTCTGCCTTCCAGTTTGGAAAAAACCATTCCTGTGTGTGATTTTTATTTTTTTTTCACTAAGAAAATATATATAAAACTTAAAGGCTTTAAGCCAAGTAGTTAGAATTATGATTAGGCTAAAGAATTGAAATGTCTCTCAAATAGAAAGAATGAAAATTTCAGAGACTTTCAGGCACCTTCATCTAACCAAGTAACTTTATAGAAATGTATACAAGTAGTGTCCTGTGATAGACAGTACATAAGCAGTCTGTGGGAAAAACCCAAACCAGTAATGCTTATCAGCTCCTTGGAGATATGCTACAAAATACTAAAGAAAAAAAAGGATGAAAAGGGAGAAAAAAAAAAGCCTGTCTTCCATGCAGGAACAGTAATGGGACAATAGGAAATGCAAGTCACCTTGCTGTAGTTCTTTAATGCTTGTGTTGTTGTCAGTTAGTGTTTGAAAGACGTCTCGGGTGAAGAATGCACAAAATATAAAGCTTAAAAATCCATCTGTTCAATATATGCACCAGTCAAAGCTCATGTAGATGTACATACTGCTGCTTCCTTCATGTACCCTCAGCAGCTAGTCCAATATAAAACTTTCTGAGCACCATCAAGGTTCTCTGAAAATACCCTCTGCACTGGCTGGTCTTGATGATCTGAAGGTCCTTTCCAACCCCCAGGATTCTATGACTTCTTAAATCTTTAATGGATCAAATACAGAAATGACAGTGAGTAAGGAAGATGTGCATTCACTTGGGACCTTGCCTTGACATAGTCAAAGCCAAATATTAATGTTTTACAGATGATCTTAAACTTCATAGATTTTTTTGCAGAACCTGGAAAAACTCTTTTGCTACAGGTAATGTTTAATAGTACAGTTACAGTTGATGATGTGATACTACTGAAGCTTTGCTTGTCTCTAGCATTTTAATATATGCCTGGTTGTCATCTGCCCTGGGGATTTTTATGGAAAATGTTAGTTGTGTGGGCCATAAGCTTACAGGCTTACATTTTCTTGGTGTTTTTTTTTATTTTTGCCTAAGTGTGCTTATGACCCAAAGACTTTTAAACTCTTTTAGTGCTCCAACTTCCTTGCATATGTTTTTCAGTATTTGAGTAGTTTTGCTCAGAGTCCCTATTGGTGGGATTAAGGCTGTTAGTGGTTATGGAGTCTTACTCTGCAATGAGTGTTTCTGTTTTCTCCTGAAATTACTGTGTCTGCTGTTATCAAGGAAATACCGCTTTTATCATGTTTACTTTGTGAACATAAATATTATTCAGTGAGTTGTGAGCTTAAACTTTGCATGTGATAAATGATTTATTGTAAGTTTAACTTCGGATTCTGTGTTTGGTTTTGCTGTGTGTATGCTTCTGAATTACAACAAAATATTTAGCAATCAGTGCAATCCTACTTGAAAATTAAACAGATTTGCTTACATTTCGTAGAGCAATTCTAAGAGGCTGATGTGAATTTTTCAGCTAAAGGCTTTGGTTTTCTCTAGGCCACATCTGTTAGTTGTGTTTCTCTCTCAGGTGTGACAAAAAGGGATCTGTGGTGCCGTGTGCTGCGTCAAAATGAAAAGGCAAATCTTGTTTTTGTAGCTGGACTAGCCCTTATTTTATTAACACATTACTTGAATTTCAGTTTCTCTGCTGGTGACGTTTGTTGGTTGGATAGTCTTTGAAATGGAGGGATTAGAGGGAGTAAGTTGTAGCAAGTGGATCATATTTCTCAGTGGTAACGTTTGGGTTTATGCAGATGGAAGGAGAAGCAAACCAGAAATTATGCTGTGCTCGTTGGACAGGCTAAAAATAAGACCTTATTCATGCCTCGAGCTCTCTGAAGATCCAAATGCATGCATTGCTTTGAGAGACTTGTATTTTTATTTTATGTCAGTTTCTGTACACACGTTTCATCACCTTAGTAGCAGTCTTTGCTATAGTCATACTCATCATACAGAAAGAAAACAACATCAAATACTATTAACAAGTGGTCTAGTGGGGAAGACAGCAGTAAACAATGTTTCCCAGAAGTAGGTCATATCTCTTTCCCTGATGGGCCACATTCAATTTATAAAATGCATGTCAGGACTTTTTTGAGCACATAATTTACTTTTTTGACATTTTTCCGCCAACTATACTTGATTTATTATCAGAAAAAGCAAAAACCCTAGACAATAATTCAAAAAAGAAATGTTACTTGTTTGTGAAAATCAATTTTTGATTATTTTTTAAAAAAATTGCATTGACTTAAGAAGTCACAATCTAATAGTAGTAAGGATTTCAATTACAAGTCATGGAAGAGAAGAACCTGCTGTGGAAGTTTCTGCCCAGAAGCTTGGGATGGTTGCAAATAAAGTTACTGTTTTAAGAGATCAAGTCAGTCCAATTTGGATAGCTTATTCCTTTACTTTAGAGAAGGGCAACACACACTTTTCCCTCCATTTCTTTCACTTAGCAAAATGAAAAAGGTTGTGTAAAAAGAAAACCACCCATGAAATGGATAAGGAGAACTCCATGCTGGTCAGGGAGCATGCTCTGGTGGCAAGTTAATTCAGCATGGCTGTCTGGGTACCCTGTCATCCAACTTCACCCATATTAATCAACTACTTCAAGAAAAGACAGTGACATTTTCACAGAATCTTCTTAAATTTACCACTTCTGTTGCTGTCGTGTGCCAAAAGAAGTGCAATGTGTTTACATGTGGCATCATCACTTGTATTGGTGGTAGTGTGATAAAATTCCTGCTCTGTAATTAGTTTTGAAATGGAGAAGTAATGTGTATTTTTGTGTAGGGTTTTTAAAGGCATAGATATTTTAAGCTGCAGAGAGAAAGATTTCATGCTCACGATGCACAAATTCTTAGAGTGTGAGCATTTTAGTAACAGATACAATTGTTAAGCTTTCCAGTTAGTGTCACTTAAAATGTTGGGCTCACAGAATCATATTTTTTGTGGTTATTGTTCTTGTCCTCTCCCTGAGGCTCCTGGATCTTTTTAGCCCTTCCCCTCCTGCTCAACTCTTTATTTTTTTCTCTAATGAGACTGTAGCTTTGAAGTTTAATTCTTTTCAGTTTCCCTGAAATACATCTAGATAGGCATCTTGTAAGAAAGAAAAATAGAAGACTAATCATGGTGAAGAGTAGGTATAGCAAGGGAAATTCTGCCCTGTAACTATAGGTGAGCACCCTGTGATGTGATGTGCTTCATTTCATCACATTGCTCAGTAGGAGTATGATTAAATGTGGAAGTTTTTGTCCTACATACTACAAATTCTCTTCCCATCACTAATTTCTATTAAAAAGTGAACATATTCTGTGTAATGTGTAAGTCTTTTCAGCATGTGCAATAACTTTTACTCTTATTTATTAATTTGAAATGGGTTAAAAGTGTTCCCAGGGTAAATATAATTTAGGGGAATCTCTGATGGTCATATTATGTGAATCAAGTGACTGCAGAAGTAGCTGGTTGCTAGGACCCATCTGAAAAATTACTTTTCTGACTTAGTCATTCTTAAAGGACCTATGAAGTTGAGTTGTGCATTTAATTCTTGCTATGGACCTCTCAGCCCTGTCCATCCAATGGCAAATTAGTTAACTGTAAACAGCTTTTCTGCTGTTGCTGTAGGGAGGCAAATGCAGTGATGAATTTGTGATGTTCTGCATATGTTGTGTTGTTGTGCTTGCCCTGTGGGGAATTTTGGAGAGGAAAGGAATTCCTCTTAAAGCAGCTTCTGTAGGTGGTGTGGGGTACACTGCTCTCCTGTAGGGCCTCCTGGTTTTTTCTCCCATGTGGCATCATTTTGGGGGTAATGCCAATTACTTACTGGAAATAGAGTTTACTTTAAATGAATGGAAAACACTAAATGTAAAATACGCCAAGTTAAAAGCATGTGAGTCTTACTGCGTCCTCTTGTTTGTTCAACCAGCAGGATCAGCATCCCCATTCTGTGACCTTTTGCACTATCATTCATCTTGGAGTTAAAATTTGATAAGTGTTTTAAAATTTGCTTCTGAATTTTAATTAAATTTTAGCAATGCAGTTGATCTGTGCAGTAAGGCTCTCAGAAATGATCAAGGCAGTACATAATAGCCTAGCAGAGAATTAAAATTACATTAGTACAGGGTTTAGGACCTTTTGGTTTATCTTGTGAGCTACTGTGAGTAAGTGTTGTTACAGAGAAGGGACCAAGATGCTTTTCAAGTCCATGGTGGTGGTATTGGAGTGGGTTTTTTTTAGGAATGTAGTAATGAATAAACTGAATTGTATTTTGAGGAGGCTGGTAATCTGCAAGTGATGACAGCATCTGCTTCTCACACCTCTAGGTCATAGTATTTATATCTTTTCATTCTGAAAAGAAGAACTTGTAATACATAAATGTGAATTAAATGGTGCAGTTTCTCTATAGATGGAGGAGAGCAGTGCCATCAGTGCTCATGGCATTCTGCCTTTTCTTCCCCAGGGCTCTTCCCATAGATTTGGAGACTAATGTCCACTCAGCTGTTGGGGCTGTGCAGGAGGCAGGGAGGAAAAGTTTATTTGACTATCTTGGGAATTTAAACACAGAAAATGTTTGCTGACCAAAATATTCTGTAGTTCCTCAATCAAAACAAGAAAAGCATTTTCAAGTCTTACCCAGCTAGTAACAGACTAAATAGCAGAGGGTTTCTTAGAGGTCAATGATTATTTTTAAGATGATGGAAAGTATTAAATGCTATGTGCCGTCTAAGGCATGTGTTGCCTTCCTTGGCTTTAGTCTTTAAGGATGTTTGAGTAGTTTCAGGGTTATTTGAAATGCATTTTGTGAACCTTTAGGGCTAGAGTTTAGTATTTAGAAAGTAATTTGCTGTTTTCCCTATCCTTTTCCATTTGTGGCAGGGTTATCTGCTTTACTAAGTATGTCCTGCTTCAAATAGCATTTTTTTGATATATGGATTCTTCTCTTGCAGTGCTTAGTGTTTCTGTGTTCCTGCCTTCAAACCTTTCTCCTTAATCCCTTAGTTTTACATAAACTCACTCTCTAATGATTTAATCTGTAAGGAATATTGGTGGTAGGAATCACTGTGTTATACAAATACAGGATCAGTACTTGTTCTGATCACAGGTGAATCATGTACTTAACTCCTAGGGAGTGTTTAAGGTTTGAAGTTGCTTCTGGAAATGAACTCCACATGAGGATATTTTAAAAATTCTTTCATATAACATGTTCTTTTAAATTTCTTAGTGTTCAATTCATATATAAAACAGTCAATTTGGAAACACTGAGTGGTTTGATCATGGCCTTGTGTTTCCTATATTTTTATCTAGCTATTGAATCATTTTAGCTGGAATCATTTTAGGTGTATACTTTAGCTAACACTAAAGGTACTGCATCAATACTTAATAAACTGGGTTCTCATAAAATTCCTCTTTGTCGATATGGACAGCCAAAAAGAACAGAAATTCCTTTAATGATTTATTCTGTGGTAGGGTTTTGTTTTCACCTAAAAGAATGACAAGAGGATAGAGTGGAAACTGTGCCTGTAATTTTCTTTTACATCAAATCCATGTTAAAAATCTAGAGAGTCTAATTTTTGTTCATCTATTTTCCAATCTAAGCATATATTGTAATCGCTAGGAAACGGAATGTTGTTTTGATGTATTCAGTAAAAAGACTGGTAGAAAAATAGCTTTTATCCTTTTTTCATCCTTTAAGACAAATATTGATAGAAACTATCATAATATGGTTTGTGTTACAGGTGGTGTAATACCAAGGGCTGTACTGCTGCCACATCACAATTTTGTGGGGTTTCAGAGAGTAGCTCTGGTAAGGACACTCAATGATTTATCTATTTATTTGTCATAAAAGTGGACTGATAGTTTGGTACAATTTAGTATTAGTAATGCAGTTATGTACATTTAAAGTGTTTGTTAGGTATTGGTTTCTGCAGTCTGCTGAATCTTTACATTGTAAAGTGTTCTTTTATTCAATGGTCTCCTTCAGCAGCTCCAAAAGGAGCTGTTACTGTCTCATGTAAATCCATATTCATTTCATTGAGAGTTGTGATGATCTAACACATCAATTCACAGCATGGCAATGTTAATAAAGAAACCTTTTTTGACAAAACACTTTGGAACAACTATATTGTCTACTTGAAGCATGGAGTCACTATTGGCTTAGTGTGGATCAGTTTTTCAAAAAGGGAGAGAAGTTACTGTATTTTGTTTATGGTATGTTTTTTTTCAATTACTAAAGTGTTGGCTTCCTAAAGGAAAATATGACTATGTTGTTCAGGGGGCACATGTCTAGACCATGTGCTCTTACTAGTCTCCTCGTGGTAAATCTAATTTGCAACTTCTATTTTGCAATTGTTTTCTTTAAATGTATGTAACTGCAACCCCTCTGTTATTTCTTTTGATTTTGTATACTTTCCTTAAACATATTTCCTTATCTCTACTCTATGGCTAGTGTCATGCAATTAAGGATGAGATTACCTTACTTTTTCTGAATAAAGGGAAAATTCATTCTGAATCAGTCTATCAACAGGCATGCTCAAGTATTGTGCAGGAGCACAGTTGTTTGTTCTTTCAGCAGTAGATGACTGATACCACATTTGTATCTGTAGAATTTTTCAATATATGTTGTATTTTAACAAGTGTCTTGTGGGTGTAGCAGATGTCTTTTTTTTTTTTCCTCTTAAAAAAACATCAGAGTCTCAAAAGTTTTTGGCAGGCTGTGTTTGTGTGCTGTCCTAGGACTATAGAGGGCACTCAAAGACAGAGGGAGTCTGCTTTAACAAACCTTCTCTTGCAAGCAGACCCCCACAAGTTAGAGGAGGATACTGCTGACTGTTCTTTAGGACCTTACTCTTGCAGGGAACTGTTGTGCTGGCTCTGCTCCAACAAATCACTTAAGCAATTGAAGTCAATAGGACTAGAATATGTTTAAATAATCTTCCAGATTGATCTGTATCTATATATACTTTCACAAGGTTGGTTTGTTGTTTTTTTTTTTGTGGTGGTATTGCTTTTTAAGACAAGATGGGATACATAAGAATTTCTTAATGAGATTCTCTAGTAAACCTAAGAAACTGGTAGTAGGTCTTGCAGTGCTTGAGATAATTGACAAAGACACTTAAACACTTGCTTGAGAAGGCTCTAGAAACAAAAGGATGCTGTTTGAAGACACATGTGAGTTGGTGTAAAGACTGAAGCCATTTTCCCTGCTATATTGCTTTAGATTGGTCTAGCTATCTAAAATATTTGGGCATGGTACTATTCACACTGTACTGTTCCAGCCCAATAGGTTCATAATACCTTGAGCATGCACAAGTCATGTATGTAGAGTTTGGTTAGAGTTTCTATATCTGGGATTGGAAGAGAATAGGTTTTCAGATTTATAGGAGAGAAATGGCATCATGAAGTTTTGAGTAGGATTACTCAAGAATGTTAAGCAGCAATTCTGCTAAGTAAAGACATCACAGCTTTATAAATATTGTAAGAAAAGAAAGATGATGGGAGCTCTTTGGAGTGTGAGAAATACTGACAATTTTTCAAAATGTTGTGAGCAATTTGTACAGTACTTATTACAGTCTAATGTCATCTGGAGAAGTCATGGACTTCTTCCTCTCTATCATCTCTTTAATGTTCCTGCTACTGGAAATGAGTGAGCAGAATTTTTCATGTGTGAAACTTGTTATTTCAGAGTTTTGAAGTAAAGAAAAGATAACCTTACATGTGGGTTTCTGTTGTTTTTTTTTTTTGAAAAGCCATTGTATGTAATTTGTTTATACCTGAACTAGCAGAAGTAGTTACTGTGATTGCTTAATTCTGCAAGATAGAGAGGTCATTTGTGGGACACTTTCAGTGCAATTGCCTATGTAATAGTAGCCTGCAGTTCCAAGACATGGTGTATTTCCATCTCTGCTGATGTTTTAACTTGACTAAGCAAAACTGTTTCCTCTACAAAAGTCTATGATCATGTTTCCAACTGCACCAGCAGAGGAGACTGTTAAAGTCAAAAGAGCACCTTCTAATGGAGGGGGGATCCTTATTGGACTGGTGATGTGTCTTGGTTTTGAATAGTTTGCTTCAAAGGAGATTAATTAAAAAATTAGCGAGAACAGATGTCTGATGTTGGCCTAAGCAGTCAGAAAGAAGAGGAAATGTCCTGGGTTTGAACTTTTTATCTTAATTGGATCCTTTGTGACTTTCAGCCCATTTGATAAGAGTTTCTTCAGTAGACTCTCCTGTACAAAGCCAGCAGCTTTAAATTTCAAGGTTTTTATGTGTGTGTATAGGCAGTAAGGCAAGCATTTGCATATAGCTTTGAAGGATAATTCACTCCCAAAGTAAAGACTCTCTCTATACCAGGCTGGTGTAGCTTTTTTTATATCCCATGTGCTATACAAAGCAAAAACCACTGTTCTTTTAAACCATCTTTTAATATTCTTTTTGGTAACATTCTGTATCCCTCTACGGGTGTGTTCAGGTTCCTTTTACTAGTCAGACCCTCTCTACAGTGCCAGATTTGCAAGAAGAACATTTGGTACGCTGCTTTAATCTTCTAAGATCAACAGTGCAACTGCTTCTACAGATACAGGTGACTCTGCAATGTGTAGGTGCTGTCTGGGGCTGTGTTATGGCAGGCATGTTGGTTGGATCTATGGGAATTTTTCCTTCACAGGAGTATAAATATGCCTCTAGACTTAAACATTGATGAAGTATCAGAACTTGGCGTTCATTCAAAGTTGTCCTCAGTCTAGGCAAATTTGAGTTAGGTAAAATATTCAGTTTTCAACAGACAAGGAAAGAAGCTTGTTTTTATTTTTCAGAGTGTTTTGTAAAAGAAAAGACTGCTCTTGATGATTCAGATGTTGGAACAGCTCCCAGTTTAAAAAAAAGAAAAGGATATATTGCAGGGCATGGAAAATCTGGTCAAGGATGATGACTGTACTGCATGTCTTTTCTATGTATTATAGGCATGTCACCTCAGAATATATGCTATTCTTAATATTCTGCCAAAAGACCCTTGATACAGCTTCATTTAGAGAAAAAAATAAGCAGATGCTGAAGGCATAAGGGAGAGCAACTTAATAGCTAGACAACCTTTGGAGGCAGGAGTGGGTTTTTCATTACTTGAAGGGAAAAATCGATACTATTTCTTATGGAAATTTGAGTATAGCTAAAATAGAGACATTCTCTGCCAAAATACATAGAACTAAGGCCTAGACACTGTAGTTTTTTGCTCATGACAACTTACCCAGCTAAATTTTGAGATGTAGTACAGAGCAGAGTGTAGAGATGTGGCAATTGAATGTCTGCATTAAAGATGGTTATTGTAGCAGCAACAGAAAATTATAGAAATTAAGGAAAGAGATACTTGCAGGCTTGGAAAACAATCCAGCCTTTGATGCAGATTTACTAGGAGTGAGGTATTTCTGTCAGAGCTACTTGCGTCCTGCTGAGGGTCTTCTATCTGCAGCTGAACTTGTTGTGTAGTTGAGTGTCCAGTCCCACAGTGGAAGCTGGGATGTGGGCTGTGCAAGTCACTTCATTACCTCTCTCTTTCTTTGGTTATTGCCTCATTGCCTCCCTGCCTCCTAGACTGTGTGTGGTGGAGGCAGTGACAGCCAAGAGAGACCAATGATGACAGAGTGGTCACCCAGGAATGCCCAGTCTTTTGTTTCAGCACTCTATCCTCACAACCTATGCCAACAGCCTTTATAACCTGTCTCTGGACTGCCATTTCCAGAGCTCTCTCAGGCACACATCCATGCTTGCCCAGCTACCTTGGCTGCTGCAGCATCTCTGAGATATTCCTTATGTTGCTGTTGCTTTGTTGCTCTGTTACTACTTAATAGATCACATCTGTATTGCAGATATAGTGCAGTGAAAGAAGAAATGAGAATTTTACATTTACATTGCTGTCACGTTTTTGTTATTTTAGGTTGTAAATAGAAAATAGGACAAGTGTGTTGATGCTGTGTCACAGCCCAAGACAGATGAATCATTGTAGGCTGTCTGCGACTGCAATCGGTTGTGTTCATGAATGGCTGTGCCCAGTTTCCTTAGGAGGGCTAAGATCATGGATATTAAACTCTAACTTGTAGTACTTGACTTAAATTTAACAGATAAGAAGAGCTTTGACTCTTTGAATACCACAAGTAACGTTTGTTTGTTTGTTTGTTTATTTAGTGAGGTTTGAGACGTGTCAACTTGCCTCTTCTGGGTACTTCCCAAGGCCAAGTACTTCACATCCTGTTCTTTAGAAGTCAATTCCAATAAGGCTTCTAAGTGAATTAGATGTTTCTGGAAAATGTAGCTACCCCATTTCAAAGTTCACTTGAAGTTAAATCTTGAGGTGCCAAAATTAGTGTGATTGTTTTCTAATCTAGTTAATACACCTCTTTGCTGAGGAGTGCTCTGATTTACTAATTTCTTCCTGCTAATAAGTCTTTATTTTTTTTAAAGCCTAAGTATGATTTCATACTGCCCTTTTGCACTTGATTTTGTTTGCACTGGTAACTGAATTTCTGTCATTTAAACTCAGACACTGCAATTTAATTTTTTAAAACAAAATATACTACAGTTCTAAGACAGCTTTTAAAGGCTCAGAGCTGTGGTTTGCACTTTTTAATAGTGTTGTTGCATTTGGTTTTATTTGGGAATGTGAGTGGTGCTGTAGATGGTAAGGAAGGAGTGGTTATGAGAAAAAGGAGGTCTTGTTTCCAGATTAGCAGTCCAATAAGGCAGGAGTGGTGGAGGAGTGTGGGAGTAGACATCCCTAATGTGAATTCACAAGTTGTTCTTTTTTTATATTCATCTGACCAGTTGCAAAAGCATATTATCTAGTTTTGGTTTTGTGGAAGGTGAGGCTTTTTGTTTTCTGAGGTCCTGAACTTGTAATGGTTATTTACCTGCAGATTCCCAGAGGCTCATTTCAGGCTGCCTTAGGAAACAGGGCTAGATGTGAAAATGCTTGGGTAAAGGAGAGAGTTGAGATTTTTAATCTGAGGGTAAACTTTCTTAAGCCTTCTTTAAAACTCTCCGTTCATGCATAATGCTGCAGTCAGTCATGAGTTACATGTCTTTAAATCTTTTAGGTGAACATCTTTGGGCTAGAAAGAACTTGTCAGTTTGCATTTAATTTATTCTAGGCTTTAGGATATGTTCCATGGCTGTAGAGAACTTTGAACACTAAGTATGATGAGTGTTAGCATATATTTTCAAAACCAAATTCTGCTGTCCAACTGCAGTTAGATTCTCAACATGTGTAATATCTCAGTTAATAAAAAAAAACATGTCTAAAGCACAGTGTATTTCTACTACTAGCATTTGTAAGTAGCAATCTACCTGTTTGCCATCAGTCTACAACAAGACCAAGTAATATTGGTCTTGTCCCAAGTAGTCAGAAGTTGTCAGATTCTTATTGAAGGAACCTCACAACAAAACCCTAAGTTCTTAGTACAATTAATTAATTGTTTTTCTTCATCCCAAATAAATAAATAAGTAGATAAATAAATCTGACCTCCTCTTGCAGTTCCTCTTGATTAATGGCACTAAAGCTGGAGATGATACTTTCCTTGCTAACAGGTTATATTTTCCTGACTTGAAAGTGTAATAAATAGTAATTGAAGGATTTTCTCTGTGTCCTGTGAGGTTGTTAAGGGTTTTTGTTGTTGTTGTGTTTGGTTTTGGTTAGATTTTTTTTTTCTTCACTCTATTATGGTATTTTCTCACAGGGATTTGAAGTTTCATCCTTCATTTTTTAGGAACAGTGACTTGGAGCTTTTAGTATTCAACAAAACATCTGCCTCAGGAAAAAATTGGCAGCTTTCATGCACTCACAAAGGAATTTCAGAAAAATTATTTGTTAGCACCAAACTAGATGCTGCCAGAGTATTTAATTCCAAAACTTCTTTTCTTATGGGAAAGGCATATAAGTCTAGGCTTAACAATGGAGAAATAAGCTGGATTTATATTCATTTAGGGGAGATCTCTTCATCTGCTCTGTGAACAAAGCACATAATTACTGCTTCTCCTTTTTCCTCCTAATGAAACCACATGTTTCTATCCCCAACACTGCAGAAGTTATGTGCTATGCCTGATAATCCAGGATATTTTCTAAAAAAAAAATAAAAATGTAGGAGTTGGGGAAGATGCTCACATGTGAAGAGTGCATCCCTTCTCTGGGGTCTTCCACTGCAGGAAATGCTTCTCTTGCTCTGTTTCTGTGGTTAGTATTATTTATAGGGTAGTTCTGTCAACTCCTATGCTGAAAATAAAATCTGCACTTAATATTAGCTTTGTAGCTGCTAAAAGAGCTTAGAAGAGTGTGTTCAGAATCATACACCAAGGGCAGGGCAAATAAGAGAGTGAATCCTGTGTTGTAAAAGGTTGTGTTGATGTAGCTGTCTGCGTCCAGACCAATGTAAGCATGTTTGGTTTTAGTTTGTCTTTGCTTGTTCACTGGGAAAGACTAACCAGTCCCCAAAGACTTGCAGGAGTTTAGGATAATTAGTTGAGTAATGATAGCAACCTTAATAAAGCATAGAAAACCTAGTATTTCACAAAAACAAGACCCAAGCCAAAACCATGAGGCAGTGGTGGCCTCTAATGAAAATACTCATAGCTAAGTGCTCTTGGATCTCTTGGGCAAGATGTGGTAAGTGCCCTGGGGTCACCAGGCTGGGATGGGATCTCACCTGCTTGGCAAAGAAGATGTGCAAATCCTGAGTCTTTGTAGATGATTCAGGTTTTGGGTTAAATTTCCCAGTTTCTCTCCAATGCTTCGTGTAGCATGCTGCTTGGGTCCCTACAGACTCAGCCTCACAAGGCACACCCCAGAGGAAGATTTGGGGTCTTCCCTCTCTTACTTTTGGAAAAATTAGAGATGTGCAGTATGGAATGGACTTCAGCAAGGAAGTACCCAGTCTTATGCTAACATGAAATACAGATGTCAGTGTGGTGCTAAGGCGTGCCATGAAAAGACACTGGTTGGCTCTGGCAGCTGTGGTGTTGTTTCAGTTTCTGCACTCATTTGGATACTGCTAACTCCAGTCTTTGCTGTGCTGTGTTGCTCTGTGTAGGTATAACTCCAGATCACCTTAATTTGTTGTTGTTATGGAAGCATTAAAAACTTTCTATTCAAGAATGAGAGAACCCACTGTGGTAAATACACTGAAGCAAGTCAGACAAAGGCCTTTCTCCTGCAGGCACTTCAGGACGTGACTCAGGGCACAAGGCTAAACAAACAAGGACAAATAAAATGAACAGGGCTTAGCTGGAATAGAAGTCACTGTTGTTGAAGATGAATTGAATTTTTTTCAACCACCAGAATTTATTTGTGCAGAATGTTAGCAACTTGCGTTGTAATGGAAAAGTAGAGAAAGAAGAACGTAGAAAAAGAAATGACTGCAAGAAAGAGAAAAAAGGAAAAGTAAAACATAGTACAGATAAAGTCAATGCTCTGGAAAGTGATTGGAGAGATGAATTTGGGAGTGCAGAGTACATATAGGCAGTGTGTGGTGAAGAGGTGAAAAGCAGGGCAAACGCATGGCCACAGGATCAAGATCATGTGTCAGATGAAGAGATGAAAGCCAGAAGATGGATCACCAGCTTGGGAAAGATAGCAAGTCCTGTAGATGGAAACTGTAAAAAGGATGAGGGGAGATGCAAAAGGAGGCCATACACCCCTATGAAAACATCCCCAGTTAAGATAGGGATGCTGTTGTAGGAGCTCAGAAATAACCACAGATGCTTGTAAGAGCTACATATGCTGTTTTATTACCATCAGGTAGCAATATAAATATTCTAATCGTAACAAGTAGAATCTGTGCCAGGCTGCACAGTCACTAAACACCATTCCACAATAAGATTTCCAGAACACACACACACAAAAAGAAAGAATCTACAGATATTTGAAAACCAGCTCTGCCCAAACTTCAGTAGTTTTTCACTGACAAATATGTAGCATTATTCCAAGCTCAGAATGAATCTTTTTTTTTTTGTATGTGGGTCAGCAGCAACAGTATAGTGAAAAACTGTGTCACTGTTAGTGCACCAATATCCATCAGCTCAAGCAATTAATGTAGATGTAATCACTGTCTCTAATAGAAATAAAGTCAGGGTAATGGAACTTTGTCACAGAATCAATGTCTCCTGTTTTGAAAATAAAGTCCCTCAGCTTTGCCTTTGCATTTATGTACCAGCAGGGGACCACATCATTCAGTTCCATTGACACAGTCCCTTGGAGCCCTGAATGATCTATTGTGGGAACATCAGGGACAGTATTGGAAAAAATGGAATGTTCTTGATCACACTTACAGGCCACATTATTCGGTGGGTTTTCCTGCAGTGAAAATGAGAATAAATCAGCTGAGAGCAGAAACTTAGCACAGTATGGAGATCTTTAACTCCATTTAACTGTTCTGTTTCTGCACATTCTTGATCAAAAAGCTTGAACCGTAGTACTTGTGCGTATTTTCAGTGCTCTGTGGTTACAAGTAGAAGATACTTTTTGGATGTTGTCCCTCCCCTACCTTGGTCTCAGCAGCAGCTCTTGATGGGGCTCATTTTGACTGACTCAAGAGCTCTTCTCAATCAGTTATTTTCTCTGGAATTTTTACACAGTTTGATCCAAGGGAGAATTAATGGGTATGCTCCCACATTCATCCATAATTAATTTTTTGCTAAGGCTTTAATGCAGCACAGGAGATTAGCAGTCCTTTAGTTGCATGCTTAAAACTGTGGGCATGCTGAAGAGGTGTATTGGATGGGATTTTAAACAACGTAGCACATAATGCTTCTTTCCAGTCTTCATCTTTCTTGCACTTGCTTCCAGCAACCTACCACTATTCTGTGTCTAGATCCAGACAATGTTAGTAGGCTATTTTAGCCTTTAATAGAGGCATTCAAGAGTTTTACAAAGCCTTCTTGAGACAAAGTTTGTAAGAAGTCTTAATTTATTTAAATTAGGCATTCCTGAAGGATTGTAACTCTGTCTAAAGGGTTATCCTTTTAATGGTCTAAGAATGGAAGCTTGACAGCTTGCATGATGTTAGCCACCTTCCCTTGATGGCCCTTCCAATAAGAGAATTTTCCCTTTTGGAGACAGATCTCTTCCTGGAGTAAGAACAAGCATTTATCTTGTATTTTCTTCTCCATTACAGAGTTAGATATATTTAGCATAGAGAGTGGACTTTGCAGATCATCTCGTGAAGTAATCCATACTGGCCAAACCTATGTCACTGCTTCCCCATGTGAATGCTCTAGTTCTGCTTATCAGTCAGAAGCTGTCTGTTTCTAATCAGTTTTAGAAATGCTGCATTTGCAGTTTTGCTGCTATAGGCATCTGCCCAGCCTGTGTTCAAGTAGGACAGCCTAACCCTGAAGGCCATCCCATCAAGCCCTGCCTTCTTCCTTTCTGAAAAATGCCTTTGGTCTAGACTAGCTGTTTGGTAAAGGAGAATTTCATAATGTTTGGTTATATTACCTGGTGTGCTCTGAAAAATTAAGTATTGAAAGAGGGTGGTGCTTTTTAACTACTACTTCTGGACAGTTTTCATTTAATCCTATTTTGCCTCTGTGGTTAAAAGCCTCTGTAGATACCATACTTAGTCAAAATTGAGACAGGTGTTTCTGTTAATGGATTTACTGGCATATGGTTGCATGTTCTGAGCAGCTGGATTTGGCTTTTAAGTTTTGAAGAAATAACCTGTTTGCTCCTGAGGAAAGATGTATCAGAACTACCTCCATTTCTACAATTGTAATTATCATGCAGGAAAGTTGTGTCTGGAAAGAGAGGTCATTCATTGATCCCCAAATAATTGAAAAGTCTTTAAAATGCTAATATACAAAACCTTTTTGCTATTCTGATAGCAGAAATAAGGAGAAAAATCTCCCCTAAATACATCCTTTATTCTTGTATTGCACTGTAAAAAGGGGGGGGGGGAAGGTTTAAGAACCTCAAGGGCGTTGAATAAAGTGTTAGTACCAGAAATAGCCCTGTTTCTTTAGTCAGTCTAGAAATTTACAAAATATATCTGCCAAGAATCACTGCAAGATGCCCTATAACTGTCCAGGAAGAGGTATTTTTAACTCCAGAAGGCATAGAGGTTTGCAGCTTTGTAGCCATAGTCCTGGAAATACGATCCTGAATATACTGTCACTTGTCTCTCTGCTGTAATATCCGGAATCCCAGTCTCCTGGGTCATGCAGCGTATGACTTTGGGGAGGAGATTCATAGTTCAGTAATTAAATACTACTTTGCTCTAGGCAAAACCAACAAATGGGCTTCATCTGCAGCTTATTTTGTAATAGCACTCAGGACTATGCTTGGCTTTTCAGGGGACTGAATACTCAGATAAGTAGACAGTAACTGTTATTTTTAGCTAAGGTTTTTGGGTGGGTTGTTTTTTTTTCCTCTTTCAGGGTTGTAATGCTTTTTCCTCAGAAAATTTCAAACTGGCTTTGTCATCATGTGTGCTTCATACTCTCAAATTGGCACAGAAAGACAGAGTCTGTTGCCATAAATTAGGTCACTAAAGCTGAAGTACAGAATAAAAATATTTATCACTTGGGCTAAGGAAAACCATTCAGATGAGGAAAGGAAAAGATTTTTTTAGTGTTTGGAAATGAAGCTGTATTCTTCAGATTGAAAGCAGAGCTGTAGGCTTAAAAGACAAACATGAGAAGCATCTCTTGTTTAAATTGCTAGAATGAAACCTAGCAAAGCTTGATCATATGGGAAATCAGTAAGAAGGTTCATTAGGTAGAGTTACAGAAATTTTTTTTATGCAAGTTCATGTTTGACATAGATTATTGAATCTTAAAGTAAGGGCACATTTAAAGAAGTCATTTAGAGACAGGTAAAAAAATGAAGAAAATTAGATAACTTCCATTTTGAAATATATTACAACAAAGCTTAGGCATTTAACGTAAAATATGTTTTCCTTCAAATTCGGAAGGTTAGAAAGAATTCCTAGTTGCATGTTGTCAGACAGTAGGAAAACTTTAGTAAGGTCTCATTTGTATTGTGCCCAATACAATATTGGACCCCATCTCTCAAGTAAAGATATGAAAGAGCAAATAGGAGTGTTTATTGCAACTAGTTGATACAGGTGAAGAAAACTCAACTCTTTTTTATTCTTTTAAAGTATGAGAAAAATGTTGGGTTTTCTTTAAATTATGTCTAAAAAATTCTTACGTAGAAGGATGTACAACTGTGTGCTCACACTATGTGCTTGACATACGGGAGCCACTAGTTTATGAGTTTTCCTTTATAAACTCTTTCTCAAGGGCTATGCATAACTTATCTGGGTGTAGTCACTGAGTTCAGCAGCCACTTGGGGTAGACCCAAGTCTTGGGGAAGAGCCTTTAGAGAAAGCTTTAGTAGAACAGCAGTCACCAGCAAAAGCAAGTTGTGGAGTTCCAGACTGTAACTCTGATTCTACAAACCAACCACACAGTGGGGTTTTGGTGTCTGAATGAAGCCCTGATGAAGGGCTGATGAAGCCCTGTACTCTTTAATATTTTTATAAACGCTATCGACAGCAGCATTGAGTGCACCATCAGCAAGTTTGCAGATGACACNCCTGGAGTGAAAGGACAAGGGGCAATGGTTTTAAATTGGAGATGAGTAGATTTAAACTGGACATTAGAAAGAAGTTCCTCCCCACGAGGGTGGTGGAACACTGGCCCAGGTTGCCCAGGGAGGTGGTTGAGTTCCCATCCCTGGGGGCATTTAAGGTGAGGCTTGCCAGGGCTCTGGGCAAGCTGATCTAGTTGGGGATGTCCCTGGCCACTGCAGGGGGGTTGGACTAGATGAGCTCCAGAGGTCCCTTCCAACCCAAACCATTCTATGATTCTGTGAAAACTTACAAATCCAGGAGTTTGTCAGGTCTGAGTGGTTGGATTTAAATAGCACTCTTTTCACTTTCTTGAGCACCTCTGAGTTGATAAATCGAAGCAGACTTGGTGCCACTGGTGCCTCACTGTCTTAATTGACCTGGATGCAGTTCTTGGAATGTAGTGTATTGGCACTTTCCTGGGCTCTAGGATATTGTCTGTCCCCAGAGCCTGCATGAGGCAATCAGATAGCTTGTCAAGTTTAGCAGGTAGGTTTGCCAGGCTGAGAGACTCAGTGTTAGCTGCAAAGCATAATGAAAAGGAATTGTGTGACACATGCAGGACATATTGCTATTTTTGAGAGGTAATACAGATGTAAAGTAGAATTCTAATAAAACTTTCTTAAGGACTTGTATGCACCTTCAAGTTTTTTGGGTGGAATTAAGCTATGCATTCCCAGCTTTGTTGGGTCTTATATTTTGCACTTTTTTTGGTACTGTCATGGTCTTTTTAGAAAAAAAAGAAAAAGGCAAGATTCTCAAGCAGCAATTAAAAAAATAAATCACTATCTCTGTGTACACATGCTGGCAAAAATATTTGTCTGATTTTCTTGTGAAAGAGTGACAATATTTCTGTTGTAGGAGATTTATTGTTTCTGTAGCCAGACTTCTGTTTTCCATGGATAAATGTAGCAGTCTGTTTATATCTGAACATTAAACATTTTTCAGAGCTACCCAGAGCATTAGCTGTTCCCTTTAACATATCATATTTGGTATCAAACTAATGATTGGTATGTTTTGGGGAATTATTATTCACAGAAGCCTGCCAGATTTTTTCTGTTATCCTACCTAATTAGGATGTGTTACAGCCCACTTAAAACTCTGCAGAAGTATTACTTTCTCAGGCTGTTGTTTGATGATGCAATACATCTAACTGTAGTAAATTTAGTATACGACATAAAACTGTGATTAAGAGATACAAAGTGCTAATCTGATCTGTAAACTTCCTCTGCCAGTTCAGGTTTGTTTAAAAAAGAAAAGGCAACCAAAAAAAAATGTTGGGCCAGGAGCCATATCAGGCAGCATCTGTTCTCTAGCATTTGGCGTGAACCTGGAGGAAGAGTACAAAGCTAGCACAAACATGCAGAGCAGAATAATAATTTGTCAGAAAGGCAGTCAGATTTGTACTGCTGGGCACCCATTAGCCTGCAGATTTGATGTTTGTGATAGAGGAACTTGTTGTTACAACAGACTTGACTTGTCCATTTTACCTGAACCTGTGTGAGATCTTATACAGACGTACTTTTGTTATCAGGAAGCTAAGATATGTTAACCCTGGGACAAGAAATCTCATTCCCTTTGAAAAAAGTAGTTTCCAAATGACTATTTTTGTGATTTCTGACATGGGTTCAGAGTTGGAATAAGTGGATCAGTTTGTCTGAAGCACAGAAATGCATCTTGTCTGTTCCTGACCTGTGGCACATCTCTAGTTCTTGAGTAGATCTTGAGGCAAGCATCTGTACAGACAGTTGACTTTTATTTTATGGCTGATGTGTTTTATGCCTGATAAACTTTGGGAGTTCAGGGACTTTCTATAGCAGCATTAATTTACCTGGGATATTTTGATACTATGCTGATTTTAATTGAGCAGTAGTGTTATAAACCACGAGCTGATCCTAGAGATAACCAGTGCCTGTGGCTCAGTGGTTTCAGATGGTGGAGGGTGAACAGGGTGACAGGTTATCTACACTGTAATGCAGTTGAGGTGGCACTGTGGCATTCTGGAGCACCACAGGGACACCTGTGAGTTGAGAGTCTCAGAAGAGGCACACTGAACTGGACTTTGTTTTCAGCTGTGAATATTGATCCTGGTGTGATCCCAGGGACTGGAAGCCCTCATGCACATCCTTTTTTACCTGTGGTTGGTTTGTTTTATTTTATTTAATCCTAGGTTTCACAGAATCATTAAGGTTGGAAGAGATCTCTAAGATCACTGAGTCTAACCCTACCTATCAGTAACATATCAGTAAACCATGTCTCTAAGTAGAACATCATGTGCACTGTGACTGCTCCAAGCTGCAAAACAAAAGTAGAGGCAAGTGGGAGAGGTTTCCTTTAAAAGCACACTTGGAGCTACAACAGAAGTATGGGTGCATTGTACCTTGCCATGTTTCCTGGAAATCTACATTAATGTTTTGAGGAAGACTTGGAATTTTTATAAGGGCTAGAAAAAAAAAAAGGCCTCAAGGATATTGTTACATTTTCAGAATTGATTTGGAACATACAGGTGCAAATATCGTAAGATATTTTTAATGGCCCCTTTGCAAATTAGGCTAGAAATCTAATACTGGTAGGAAATGTCTTTTCTACTGATTTTTTTTACTCATTTTTCCCAATCTGTTTTGGTTATTTATTTGTTGTATCTAAAACAAAGAGCAATGTTAATGTCTGTTAAGTGCCCCAAGTAAGTAATCAATTGCACGTGGAAATAGTGGATTTGGGGTAAATAAACAGCATTCATGAAGTAGCTGTGTTAGTATTTGGGGTATGTGTGTACATGCATGGGTGCATACATCTTTTTTTTTTTTTTTTTCCCCTCCTCTGATTTTCTTCTTGTCAACCTTATTTTTTGCCTTTCTGTTTCCATTTACATGACACCACGTCGAAGAAATCTCCTGGGTCACCTCCTAAACAAGCCCTGGGGCTGGCTGGGGCATTAGAGAGAATGGAGCTCATGTGGTTCATAGGTTAGCAGATTTCTTTTCTTTGCCATAGCTGTATTGCTTTGGCACGCATCCTTGGCAAGCTGTAACTTCAACCTGAAGTGAGAGGGTGGCTATGTGGGAGTGCCTTTGGGGTTGGTGGGTTCCCTCTCCATCCCACTTCTGCTCTTTTTCACTGTCATCCTCTCACTGCCACTGTCTTGGGTTGTTCCCACTGGGTACTTTCCAGGAAGCTGGGATTGAGAAGAAGAGAGGCAGCCCAGTTCCTAGGGCTGGAAACAGCAGTGGTTTCCCCATCACATGCAGTGGGGTACACACAGCTCTGAGCTAGTTCTTCAGCTGTCTGCTCCCAAAAGGCTGGAGGTGGCCGTCTCCCAGAGCCCTTTGCTGGGGAATGGGTGGCCTTGGCCCTGCTTTCAAGGGTTGCCAGGGTAAGCCCAGCAGCCAGGATCCAATCTGGTATCACTTTTTCGAGGGGAAATAATTATTGTATCCCCTCTCTCTCCTTTCTGTACCTTTACTGTATTTTCTCTTTAATGTGCTGATTTGCTTTTGATGAGAAGAAAGGTGATGTGGCTTTTTCCTTCTCGCAATTCCTCACTTCTCTTGACTGGGTGATAGCCAGGTGATGGATATCTCCAGCTGGCCGAGCTGGGGTGAGGGATAATACAGAAATGAGTTCCCAGAAAAGTTAAATAAGCACCAAAAAAAACCCAACAGCGCCAACCAAAAAAACCAAAGGATAAAGCAGTATCTTGGTAAAAAACAGGAACCTTTTGCACCCTTTTCAGTTTCATGTCCTCATCACGCCAGCCCAGATTTCAGTGTTTCTCTAGCTGTTTTGGGTGCAGAAGCCAGGGTTGCACTGCCATCTCCTGATAGCCAGGGAGGACAGCATGTGGCAATGCCCTCAGCCTTACCAGCGTGTCTGGTGGAAGACACTGAACCAGCCTTGAAAAATGTTACTCATTTGACTTGGGCAGGGTGAGTAACACTTTTGACAGACAAGCAAAACGTTAGGTTTTTTTATTCTGTAGCTATGCAGTTACATAACAGGTGGATTTATGTGGCATCTCCACAATGCTGATTTGAGTGGGGAGCCCTCTTCATATCAGTAATTCAGGTCTTCTCTATGTAGCAAATAGCACTTCCATCTGATCTCTGCATTTTGATTTATCTTTTTGGATGATGCAGCAAGATTTTAAAAATCAGTAATGGACCCATGAAACAAATGTTACTCCTTATGTGTGTGTATGTGTAATGTAAATTATGAGTCTCTTTAAATTTCATTACCTTTATTTCTGAAGGGAAATTAATGTTTCTCTTCCTGCAGAACTTCTCTGTAACAAGCAGTCTTAGATAGAGGCGATTTGTGCCAGGGTATGACAGCAAAACATAGCTGAATAAAATTAGTGTGTGGTCCTGCACATGGTAGAATTGGTTGCTAATGCATGAAATGGCTAAAAATGACATTCTTTTCAAATAAATGAACCCTCAAAGTGTATTGTATTTTGGCAGGTATACCTCGTACATCAGGGTTCACTTGGGGGCTGTGGGTGGGGTAGGGTTACTACCAGCATTTCTTTCTTTACAAGTTGTGTTGCACAACCTAGACATTATTATACTGGAGCAATTTTTTTTTTCTTTTAGAAATGAGAAGGATTTAAATAAAAACGCAGATCTACTTATTTCCTTGAGAATCTAAAACCATCTTCCCCCTTTGGCAGTGCCATCTGCTCGAGCTGCTCTAGAAGCACAAGGTCTGGGTTTCTGTGGACATGTCTAGCATTGTGTACATCCTGCATTTTTCATGTAGGATAACCTTGGCTCTCCCACTCAATGTCCCACTGGCCCTAGCTGAGTGTGAGCCCTCCCTGCACTGCTCTTGGACTCTCTCATTTTTTCCTCTCCAAACCCAGTGGGCAGTGCATGCTGCCCTCCTCCTACCCCTGCCTGTTAGTTGGGTGGGAGTGCCACATGACTGGGGAGGGTTTGGGAATGTCCATGTGCTCATGGGCTCTCCAGGCTTTTTCTGTGTGGTTTCAGGCAAACACACTGCTTTTGATGTCTGAGTTCATCCTGTAGCCTCACTTCTTAAGGACTTTAATTGGGTCTTCTACAACTTTATGAGACTTGTAGGAAAGTCACATCTTTGAGATCTCTGCCTGCTCTCGAATGTGGTTGCAGTTGACTGGTAGAATTCAAAAGTTAGATGATAAGAAAGAAAGTGTCATCTTTTTCTCCTGTTTCCTTGGGAAATCTTGCTATGAAGAGAAAGAATATGTATGGCAGCCTTATAATGCCAATCATAACCTTGCAGTTGTTGTTCACTGCTGCATTCACTGCTTTCCTGCATGAATGGCCTGACCATGCACACAGCCATGTAGTAGGAACTTTTTATATTGAACAATACAAGAAAACCTGTTCTCTAGTCCTTTTTTTATATATTAAATCCCGTTAAAAGTTTTTCAAATAACAGTAGAAAAGTCACTTAACCTTCTCAGACTCCAGTCCCATGGAAGAAAATGATGGTAGTGGGTAGCTGGGCAAAAATCTTGTAGATCTGCTGATGAAAAGTGCTGTGTGGATATTAGGAACAGAAGAAGGACCTTATTTCATACTGTGTTCTGGAAGATGATGTTTCTACTTGTTCGTTAAATATCATGGAAAGATCAGGATATTCTCATGTTCAGAAGCCATAGGATGTTCTTGAAAATGAGGCTTAAAGTTAGAAAAACTACTGTATTATGTCTCTTAATGTTTTAAAGACTCTTGTTGCTTCATGTTTTCAAGATTTATCATCAAAAGTATATCTGGCTGATACATTATTTTTCTTGCTAAGTATTTACCATTAACAAAATCAAGGGCAAATTGTGTGTATATATCCATCAACATCTTTAAAGCGTTGATTGAAAGCCTAGAGAAATGTTGCTAAAAATGGTCTGTTTAAAGTTTCTTCATTTCAGGAATTCCTTTTGCAAAGCATAAGTTTATGGCTGAGATGTTTTCTAATTTTTAGTGGACATAGCTGGGCTTCCTTTGAACACATGCCGTGTTGTAGCCTATATTGCATGTTTAAAGTAGATCAGAAGTACCTGAAAACTGAAGGAGATTAGAAAGTAAAAGTGAGAACTTGTCTGGAGATACCAAAGTGAAACAAGTTCTCAGTCTATGTTAGCCAGGCAGAGAGAAATCCACAGTTTGAAAAATATACTGTATAGCAATACTGTTGATTAGATGAAACGCACTTATTTTTCAAACCCCTGTGAAATGAGGCCTTTTTCAGTGCTGGGATTAGGCAGCATAGCTCCCCAGCCCATACTGATTTGCATCGTTTGAGAACCCAGCCCTTCAATATTTAATTTACTGACCTTTGTGTTGTGGTAAGACAAATGACAAATGCTGCCAGGGAGCTACATTATAAGTATAGCATTTGTTGAGAAATACCTATTAGGTACTAAAAATATTTAACTGACCTACTTTTTTATTTTCAGGGTTGTGTCCTTTGTTGTGACCTCATGGTTTAACTGGGAATAAAGATGAGTATAAGCAGTGATGAGGTTAACTTCCTGGTATATAGATACTTGCAAGAGTCAGGTGAGTTTTTACAATTCTGGTTGTTAAACAATGCATAATTTATTTAGTATTCATCTGCAATTGGGTTTAGCAAACACAGACTCATTTAATTATTTTGCCAGTAGGCATGTGCTTCTGTCTGAACTGTTTCTTGGTGTTTCTTCTCAACAAGAGAATGAATTCCTGCCAAGTTACCTTCTGTAACTTAATCAGATTCAGTCATTTGGAGTCTTCAGATGGCAGCCAACCAACTAAGGACTTACTTGATTGCTAGAAATGCATTTTCCTGGAGATCACTTATCTTCAGGGTGACAATGACACTTTGCACCATTTTCTTTGGGACTACTTGAAGAAGGAAAAATGATGACTACCAAATAGTACTTTTTCCTGTTCTGTCTTGGGGTGATGGTGCTCCTGCAAGATCTAGTCTTGTGTGGCCAAGTTCCTTGCCTGAATGTGGCTGTTGGAGGGCAGATGTTGCTGTATTTCAAAGGAAGAAGCAACTGTGTCCATATGACTTGTATCATTCAAATCTAAACACAGAAGAACAGATTTTTTTACAGGAATAACCCTTGGGTTCTCAAAAGCCTCCTTTCCTGTAGGACACTTTCTTGGAGGACTTTGTCCTTTGGCATCAGGCTAGTTTGAGAATATATAAATATTTGTAAATGCTATTGCAAAGTGTATATTTTGTGTTTTTAATATTTAGTCCCGCACAAATTTTTTTTTGCCAGTGGTATCATAATTAATAATTGCCATGTTTAGGTAAAATTTTTTTCTCTTTTTATACATTTAAGCTGGAAACGTGAGGGAAACAACAGAGGTGTTTAGTCAAGATTTTTTTGTAGTTCATAAGCATACTATAAATTTATAATTTGTTGTGGTTTGTAAACAGAAGATCCTACAGTGGTATGGCAAGTACGGTTGTCTATCTGTAAATCAATTCTGATGTCTTTGCCTTGTCTTTAGGGTTTTCCCATTCAGCATTTACCTTTGGTATAGAGAGCCATATCAGCCAGTCTAATATAAATGGTGCTCTGGTGCCACCAGCTGCTTTGATTTCCATCATCCAGAAAGGTCTGCAGTATGTAGAGGCAGAAGTCAGTATTAATGAGGTAAGGAGGCTTTGCCTGCAGGAACATTATGTCCTTGCTTGCATTAAGTTTGAATGTTAGTATTTTTTCTTAACTTTCTTGCATCCTATTTATTTACTTTTACTTCAGAATCCTTAATGCTGGTATTCACCATGACTCCAGTGGTGGAACCAGAATGGAGTGACATAACTGGGTAGGGATTCTGCCCAGTGCAGCCACACAACACCAGGCATGGTGTTCTGGCTCATTGCTTAAAGGTCTGTTGTCTGTAGAGTTTTTACCCTAATATAATTTTGTAGTAAATCCAGACAAGTGCCATAAGATAATCACTGAGACAAGTAACCTCTTAATTTTTATTTTCATAGACTTGACTAGGGAGGTGGGAGAGCACCATGCAGCTCTCATTTGGGTGATCTGTTGTTATAATGAAGTAATGAAGAGCCCAAAGGCAAGGTTTCCAAATAGAGAGAGGGTTTCAATTTGTAGCAGGAAGGATGAAGGTGTATGCCAGTTTGCTTTTTGCCTCTACTGGCTAATTCATCTTGAGCAGGATCTATTAAATCTGATGTTCAAATGGTTATTCCAGGAGTACAGAAAGCTATGTATCTTCCTGTCTGATGCTGCAGATACTCACCCTCAATTTCCATTCTCATTTATGCCTGGAAGATTAGCAGCTTTTCTATGTGTCAGTTATATTACAGAAAGAAGCTGCATTTTTTCACTAATTCTGCTCTCTTTCCAGTCTCCCTTACGTCTGCTGTTTATGTGTAGTTTTTATAGTCCCAGTGAAGAAACTCCTTTCCCTTAGGAAGCCTCAGAAAAATAAAGCAAGTGACTGGAATAGAAGGAGGAGACCCTATATTTATTGCAAGGAATCCTTCTAGTGCCTAAAAATAGATCCTTACAAAGCCCTAGCATATGTATAAGGGTATTTTTAACTGGGTCTTGTCCATTTCAGGATAAAATTCTTCCTTGTTGTTTGAAAGCATGCCAGCACTGTTTAAAAAAAGGAAGAAAACTAGTCAACTCTTGAGATAATGTGTTTATGGAAAGTATTAGTCTAATAAGATAGAATAACTTCACAAGCCGGTGACCCGACTTGAAATGTTTGCAGCTCTTCAAACAAACCATTAGATTTTGTTGCAGCCACTCATGTTTGAAATCATATTCATAGATAGCTTACAGAATTTTTTTTTGCTTTAGCAGACAATTTAGCAAACTTGAAGCATATAACTTTTCTTTCCAGAAGCTCTGCCAGAGGCCTGCAGTGCCTTTTTTTTTTGCATATTTAAGTAGGCTACTTAACTTTAGACTAAAATTCCAATCCTAACCACAACAATAACGAGTTTATCACTTCCAGCACCATTTGTAAACTGTTTTATTATATTAAATCAAAACTTTTGCTTTGGTTTTCCTTGTAGTTTTTTGCCTATAATGTTAATTTGTACTTGGTGTTGTCTTTTTTTTTGTTTTCTCCCTCTGCTGCTCTTTAGGATGGTACCTTGTTTGATGGTAGGCCGATAGAGTCTCTCTCACTGATAGATGCAGTAATGCCTGATGTGGTACAGACAAGACAACAGGCCTACAGAGATAAACTTGCACAACAGCAGGCAGCAGCTGCTGCAGCTGCAGCTGCCACAAACCAACAGGGATCAGCAAAAAATGGAGAAAATACTGCAAATGGAGAAGAGAATGGAGCACATACTATAGCAAGTAAGCTGAGACAGAAATTACCTTCACCTATGTTAACATCATTTTCTTGTTGTTTATCATAGTACAAGCTGGTAGGCAATGAAGTAAACGTGTAGAGAATACTAGTAAACCTTTAGCTTGCAGAGAGTACATTTGTCATAAGTGATACTTTAACAGATGGTGTCTCACCTTTGACTATCCTCAGTTTGATTATGTCCTCATCTGGAATTGCAGGAGGAGAGGCAAACTTCCGAATTCATTAATTCACAATATTCCACTGACAATCTCACTTCCAGTACTGCTTCTTTCACATTGTCTGAAGGTTTTTCACAGGACCCTCTGAGAGTTCTTGCATAAAAAGGAAAAAAACAAAACCAGAGGCAACTATTTAAATATTGTATCTCCTCAGCTTTGGCTACTGTACAAGAAATATGGAAAAGACTCTGCTAATCAACAACTGGTTAAAACTGAGCGTTGCTTGTGCAGCTCTACAAAGCACCTCTGACAGGTTCTGCTAACCCCATGAGTCAGAGAGCTGTAACTGCTCTTTGCAGGACACACTTCCTTGTCACGCTGATATCATCATAGTTGCTGAGACAAATCCCATGCCAAATTTGTCTACTTTATCAGTATCAGTTTTCATGGTTTGCTGTTCAGAATTATTTGCACAGATTTGGTTTATTTGTTGTTTCCATTTCAGTTGTGATTGGTGAAATGAGAGTTTTATTTGTCATCACTGATCAAAGGAACGTACTTCACAATTAGTGTAGAAAAGTTCAGGTCAGGCTTTAAATTCTGATTTTGAAGTTCTGAAGTCTGAGTTACACATTTGAAAGGGGAAGTTAGAGCTCTTGCTCTAAAAGTACCTGAAGAAAAGACATCGTTGAGAGAATATGCCTATCAAGTCATGTACAAGTTTTGCATTTTACAGCTTCATTTTACTTCATTTTTTTCATTATTATATATGATAAAAAGCTGGAATCGTAATCTTTGGGTTTAACAAATGAGCTGTCTTTGATGGTTTCATTTAAAAATCTCCCAAGAATATTTACTTGATGACTGTGAACTGAATAGAGCAAGCGTAAACCTCAGAGCTCAGCTGCTGTTAAACGTGATATACCAGCAACCCCTGCTGGCTGGTATACCAAATTTTACTGACACCGAGTCTCTTTAACTGAAGCAATGTTGTATGTGGTTCTCTTTCTTAAAAATATGCATGTTCTCATAGCCTTTTCTGTTTTCTCACACATGCAAACATTGACAGAAACCCTTAATGTTAAATTAAGCAATAGATGTGAAACGATCTGTTTAGCCACAGTGAATAAATGCAACAAAGGTGAACTGTTCAGCATTTTTATACTCTGCATTTACACTATATATGAAATTATTTTTAATAATAGAAAATGATTGGTGGTAGCTGCTAAGAAAACTGTTCTGTCAGTTGAATTACCCCTAGTATGTTGTAGAGAATAATGTGGATTCAACATCCCTTCCACGCAGAAGGCAATGTATTGCCACAGTTCCGCAGTAGTTACTGATGCAGTTTAAAAAGCTCCGTTATCAGTTTACTGTATCACCACATGTTAATATATTAATTAAAGCCATTTTGTAAATGAAATATCTGAGATGTAGATTTAAAACCTGTTTGACTGCAGTTGGTGAAAAGAGATTCTTTTTTTTGAAACAAACATGTCATAAACATATTTTTAAAGCACAAGATAGACTAATAACATATTGTACTAGGCAATATTATGCCTGAAAAACTGTGAGTACTTCTAACATCAGTGTTTATTTTTTAACATAGCAAAAAAATAGCTTTTGGCCTCAATTTTGAAGTTTCAGAATTAAATCCATTTGGATGCTAAGGTTTAAAAAGGACTAAGAGCTTTCTCAAGCTTTTGAAACTCCCTGTCTGGTTACAGTACTTCATAAATTGGAACTGGAGAAATAAGGGAACACCACAGCTTTGTCAGGTTTTGATCCACGTAAATTGTGAATTAATTGTTATGCTTACCCCAGAAGACCATGAACCATACAGTAGTATGGTCATGATTCATCAGGACAGCTATGACATAGTGGCTATGACAGAAACGTGGTGGGACACCTCACACAATTGGAGTGCCATGGTTGATGGCCACAAGCTCTTTAGGAGGGATAGACAAGGAAAGAGAGGAGGTGGGGTGGCCGTATATGTTAGGAATTGTTATGATTGTTGTGAACTTAAGTATGGTGATGATAAGGTCAAGTGCGTGTGGATCAGGGTTAGGAGCAAGGCCAACAAGGTAGATATTGTTGTGGGTATCTGTTATAGACCTCCCAGCCAGAGCACTGAGGTGGATGAAATGTTTTCTAAACACCTGTGTGAAATCTCAAGGTCGTTTGCCCTTGTTCTTTTGGGGGATTTCAGTTTCCCTGATATCTGCTGGAATTACAACACAGCAGTGAGGGAACAGTTCCAAAGGTTTCTGGAATATGTAGAGGACAAATTCCTGATGCAGATGGTGTTTAAGCCAAACAGGCACAAGAAAAGTTTCTTTAAATATATTAATAGCAAAAGAAGGATGAATGAAACCCTCCATCCCCTAACAGATGCAGGAGGGAACTTAGTGACAAAAGATGAGGATAAGGCTGAGGTGCTTAATGACTTCTTTGCCTCAGTCTTGGACTTGGCCATCCCACCAGTTTTTGATCCAGCAAAGCGTGTGCACATCCAAGCCACGAGCAGCCAGCTTCTCTAGGAGAATGCTATGGGAAACTGTGTCAGATGCCTTGCTGAAGTGAAGGTAGACAAAATCCACAGCCTTTCCTTTATCCAAGAAGCGTATCACCCCATCGTAGAAGATCAGGTTAGTTAAACAGGACCTGCCCTTCATAAATCCATGCTCACTGGGCCTGATCCCCTGGTTGTTCTGGTCCAGAGAACAGGCCTTATGAGGAGAGACTCAGGGATCTGGGGCTGTTTAGCCTGGAGAAGAGGAGGCTGAGGGGAGACCTTATTGCTCTCTTCATATGATTCTATGATTCTGTGTTCCAAAATATTAAAATCTACCTCTCTCTGTTGTTTCCCATAATGCAGATAATCACACGGATATGATGGAAGTAGATGGAGATGTTGAAATCCCTCCCAACAAGGCAGTGGTGCTGCGTGGCCATGAATCTGAAGTATTCATCTGTGCCTGGAATCCCGTTAGTGACCTTTTGGCCTCAGGGTATGTGTATTAACCATGGATGTATGAAAAATAATCAGCAGTGGTGAGGCCACACCTCGAATACTGTGTTCAGTTTTGGGTTCCTCACTGCAAGAAAGACTTTGAGGTGCTGGAGTGTGAAAGACAACAAAAGTGCTGAAGGGTCTAGAGCGCAAGTCTTAAGAGGAGTGTCTGAGGGAACTGGGATTGTTCAGTCTGAAGAAGAGGAGGCTTGAGGGAGGCCTTCTCACTCTTTACAACTACCTGAAAGGAAATTGTAGCGAGGTAGAGGTCATTCTCTTCTCTGAGGTGACTAACAGTAGGACAAGAGGAAATGGCTTCAAGTTGCCCCAGTGGAGGTTCAGGTTGGATATTAGGAAAAAAATGTCTCACTGAAGGAGTGGTTAAGCAATGGAATAGGCTGCCGAGTGAAGTGGTGGAGTCACCATGCCTGGAGGTGTTCAAAAAAATGTGACGTGGCACTTCATAACATGGTTTAGTGGCATGGTGGTGTTGGGTCAACAGTTGGACTAGATGATCTTAGAGGTCTTTTCCAACCTTAATGATTCTGTGATTTTATGAATATCAGTGCTCGTTGGTATACTTCTGTGTGTTGATATAGCAAATTAAAATAATACCTGCCCCAACACCCTACCCATCAAGTGCCACAATGTTTACTATTTTGAAAGGAATACTTTTGAAAAATGGAATTAGGTGGGAGAAGGACTTAGTATTGCCCTTAACTGTTCTGTAGATCTGGAGATTCAACAGCACGGATATGGAACCTCAGCGAAAACAGCACGAGCGGCTCGACGCAGCTGGTACTTCGACACTGTATACGAGAAGGAGGGCAGGACGTACCCAGCAACAAAGATGTGACATCGCTGGATTGGAACGTAAGTAGGAATGGCCACGCTCAAAATAATACCAGGAAGTTGTACTGATAATTTTGCGTAGTCAAAATTTTGTGACAGCAACTGTGCATCCTCTGCTATGACTCCTGTAATATCTCTGGGTTTGAGTTGCATTGTAATTTCTTGTGTTGTACTTTGAGGACGACTTTTAAGTCATTTGTAGTCAACGGAATAAATAGCATAAGTCTTATGTAGATGTGTTCTACCTGACATTTGCTTTGTGCTCTTAAACTTTTGAGTTACACAGTACAAATAAATAAACAAAACAACCTTTTTACTGGCAGAGTGAAGGTACACTTCTAGCAACTGGGTCTTACGATGGCTTTGCAAGGATATGGACTAAAGATGGTAAGTGACATACTTTTAATTGCCAGTATATTTTCCTGTATTGTGGCTCACAGCATAGTTTTTTATTTTTTTTAATGTATTCATATCAATATAAATTTTCAGGTAATCTTGCCAGCACCTTAGGGCAACATAAAGGTCCTATATTTGCGTTAAAATGGAACAAGAAAGGAAACTTCATTTTAAGTGCAGGAGTGGACAAGGTGAGATAATCTTTGGTAAAATTAAAATTCTTTCCTTCACCGTTATAATCTAATTGTAACCATAATAGCAAAGCTATAGAGAGTAAGTAAATTAAACTCAAGGCATGGGAGGTAAAGATGTACTTACACGGAGCTTGTTATGCTAGCTGTGTTTCCTTGTGTTTTATAGTAGTTTATTGAGATATTTTAATTTATTAGCCATCAGTGTCCTTGGATCTCTTCCCAGTTAGGTTAGCATAAGTTGGAAAGTGTGTGCATTGAACACAGGTACATTAAATCTTTGTAAAACCAAATCATCTAAATTTAGTGAGGCACTTGGTGCAAAGCCTCGGAAAAAAAAAACTTGTACGCAGGTTGATTTGGATGTCAGTCAAGCCTGAGAATAATTAAAAGGTTAGAGCTGGAGCATAAGGGAAGTCAATATATCTGACTGGGGAGGTGCCAGTAGTGTAATGCCATGAAACTCATTGTCAGCTGTGTTTTATTTTACATCTCTAAACAAACTTAAAGTCTCATGAGGTCTTTAAATTCAGAGTTGTTTTTTGAGAGATTTATGAATGTTATAGAGGGTACATAGTGGTGAAGAACAGACTTTTAAGACAAATTCAAAGAATCAAATAGAGTATTCAGAAAGTAAAATGAGTTTAGTTTTTCCTCTGTAACTGATTCAAAATGCAGAAGTAAACACAGGCTTTCTCTTAGTGAGACTGGCAACCTGTGAGCTCAGTAAGACAACAGGCCCACGATTCTTAAAACTGGCAGTGTCACTACAAAGTAGTGGATTTTCTCCTTTTCTTTTTGTTTTGTTTTTCCTGCACACATTTATCCTGGTTTGCTTTATAAATGCATATGCTGGCACAAACTGAGGAAAAGTCAGTGTCTCAAAGCATGGAGAGGATAGGTTTCTTCTTTTGGCAGCTGTGGTGGCTTGTGCCAGTTTTAGAATCTTTGTGGAGGTACAGCTTTAATTTGCAGAAAAATATTCTGGAGGAGATAAAAGCCTCGTTTCAGTCAATAAAACTCCTTGGACAAAGCAACTGGGATTATGCTTTGAAATATATTCTGCATTAGCAGAAAGATTGACCCAAGCTTATGCTTCTTTTCCATAAATAATTTGGATGATCAGTTCATATTTCCATTGAATTCAGTGTCAAAATTTTCATTGATTGCTGAGGTAGGTCAGGAATACTGGCATATGTTATAGTGATTATAAAATCCTAGTTCTGTCATGCAAGATTTCTTTCATTAGAAGGATATCAGAATTGTTGGCAGAGAAAAACGCAGAACAAAATTACACCCTTAAATCAAATGTTTCAGATTCTTAAGTATGAGAATAATTGTTTATATAAAGACCTCCTTAGGGACAAATGAGTATTTGAAATCACAATCTGATTATACAAGTATTTGAAATTAAAGTAGGTGTGTGGAGTGAATTACCAGAATATAACTAGGACTAAGGAGATAAATCTATTTAAAGATTATTTATTAAAAAAAAAAAGAGCCCACAACCCCTTTCTTCACTCCAGACCCCAAAATATTGTGATTAAACAGCTTTCTAATATTGCAGTGTATTAAGGTTTTCTACCATTGCCTGTACTTCTACTACCATTTCCTTTAGTACTGGTTCAAATATTAGAAATAGATAATGAGGAGCAGGTTTGGTTAATGGGGAGCAAGCTAGGTAGTCTGATAACATCTGAATGGTGGTAGTTGTGGGCAAATCAGTAATTTGTACAAGTTTGTTTATTATTTATCTGTTTAATACAGACCACAATTATTTGGGATGCCCACACTGGCGAAGCCAAGCAGCAGTTTCCTTTTCATTCTGGTAAGTCTCAGTGTTGATCATTCAGAGTTGTTATCTTTAAAAGACAAAAGAAGTGTTATTTATTAAAATAAATGTTAAGATCTCCAGTTTGTTTACCCCATTTTCAAGTCTTACAGGCAGTCTTTGGATACTGACTCCCATATTTGTAATCTAAGGGATTTTGAGAATATAAACAAAGATAGAATTGTTCTTCTCTCATAACTTTGTAACTCACCATTTTATTGTAGCTCTATGAAAGTCATAAGAGAGAATTCAAATATTGCCAACTTCCTGTAGTACAGTGGCAGACAAATTAAGTGTGTGGACCATGAAGGATTTGTGTGTATCAGCTATGGACTGCATTTGTCATCTTCCTGCTGCAGTAATCCCAGCTCCACACCCTATTGTTCTGCGCTGCCTCCTGTGCTGTCCCCAATTTGTTTGGCCACAAACCAGCTGAAAGGCTGTTCACTGGCCAGCTGGGATGAGAGTGCAGCCTCTCAGGAGGTCAGACAAATTGCTTTCTGGGCTGCATGCTGTGCAAGCCTGCCAGAATCAGCTGGAAAATAGAATAGAGAGGATGAGGAATGTGTCATTGAAGGTCCTTTAAAAAAATGTGTCTTGTTTCCACTTTTTATTCCACTCGCGCCGTGTTTTCAGTGGCATGACAACAATCAAAAACATCAATTCTTGATTTACTCCAAGCAAGTCTGTCTGCTATCTGCCATAAATATCTTTGGCTTGATCAAATGGAATATGTCACCCATGATTAAGCTTCAAGCTTACCACACCTTATAATGCTGGAATTAAGAAAGGAAATAAATCATTACCTTTTGCTGGCTGCCATCTATCAGCAGAAGCATGGACTGTTAGTGGAGATGAGCTCATGCATGACAATGTGTGAAGTTGTGGGAACCTGTTCCCCCTGCTGACTCTTGAGATTTATTTATAGATTACTTAACTACAACTTGTTGTCCTGCTGCACTACCTTCTGTTTAACTGTTTCATTTTAGATATGTTCCATGTTTTAATGACTTCTATTATATTTTGTTTCATTTCTTTGTGTAAGACTGGGTTTGGCTGCATTTCTCACTGTTGGTAGTGTTTGATTATCTTTAGAACTGCTGTTGACATTTGTTCTAAGGTGTTGCATGCTAAATTTGCAAATGAAACTCCTGCAGAGTACTTACCATACTTTTAAATATCTTTTTCTTTTAGCACCAGCATTAGATGTTGATTGGCAGAGTAACAACACATTTGCCTCTTGCAGTACAGACATGTGTATTCATGTCTGTAAACTAGGACAAGATAGGCCCATCAAAACCTTCCAGGGTCACACAGTAAGTACTGGAAAATTGGGGGTTGCTATATGATATTTTTATTCATGAGAGTTGAGGGTCCCAGTGTACTTGCAAGTATACAGAACCTGTGATTGTCTTTGGCAACAGGCAACAGATACACATATGGAGGTAGCTGTAGTTAAGACCATATGGTAACTATAGTCTCTCTCTTTATTAGAACAATACTCGCTCTCATGTGCAGCTTTTTTACCAGTGCCAGGATGGCATAGCCAAAGTGAGCTGGAGAAGAAGAAACATGGTACCTTTAAGACACAGCCTATGCTGTGTAAGAACATACATGGGAAAATGTGATGGACAGGTAGCAAAAAGTTGTCATTATTGAAGGCAAAGCTAGAAGTGAAAATTAAATGTTGAAATGCTAACAGTTAAAACAAATACTCCTAACTGCTGTTCAACTTTATCTTCCATAAGCTGTCATTTGTAATGGAAGTGAAGACTCTAACTTACTCTCACTGTTCAATTTTAGAATGAAGTAAATGCAATCAAATGGGATCCAACTGGTAATCTTCTGGCATCCTGCTCTGATGATATGACTCTAAAGGTAACAGGAGTTCTGGTACTGGCTTCTTGTCTTTGTAGGACCCTGGGATGTGCACCAGTAGCTTGGGCAATCCAGCAGGATCATTGTACTTCCCCTGTAGTCTAATATTTGTTCTGGTTTTTTTTTAATATAACAGGATTAGGCAATCCAAGCAAATCCTTTAATCAGAGCCAAGCTTTGGTCCAGAGAATTTGTTACAGGCTGCAATCCTGAGACTTGGAGCATGATTTATTAGGTGTTTTTAACTGTTTAGAGAATCAGGTCATTAATCATTAAGCTGTAACACTTGATGGTTGTTCTTGGTTCAAAGGAAGAGCTGGAATGCATGTTGTGTAACACACACAAGCATGGGTGCCTAGCTCCTTTCCAGGTTTTCTTCAGTTTTCCCCTTCTTTCTAGCTAAAATCTTTGGTATGTTGTTTCTTAAGAGACTGTACTCCTTGTTTTTTCCAGTTTCATCAGAATTAAGCCTGTAGTTTCCAATTACACCTACACTTTTCCTCCATATAATTCATAGCAACATAATTTCTTATAGAACTAGGGCAAACTTGTGAATGCAGAGGACACTGTAACTTGTATGTAGGACTTCAAGGCACACTAGTGATCCATACAAAAATACCACCATGTTAGATGTGCTAGAAGAAATTAGATTGTTATGCCAGACAGGCCTGTGCTGTCTCCATGGTATTGATGCTTTTCCATTACTCCCATACTGCTTTATGTTTAGTGGGTGTTTTAGCACTATGTTTGGTAGAGTTTCAGGATATATTTTTTAAAGTTGACAGCACTGTCCTACTAGCAGCCCTTGGGGCAGTTATTTCCATATTGCTCACCACTGTTTAATCAGAGACAGGGAATGGCTGAATGAGCAGCCAGATATCCCCTCCTGTGCTGGCACACAGTCAGGCCCTTGCAATGGAAATCACCTTATCTAAATATAAACATTTAAGCATTAAGCCTCCAGTCTAAAGCTAGATGTCTAGACAACTTTAGTCAGCAGTGTCTAGCACTACTGAAGAAGAATTTTTTCTGTCCTAAGTTGTGTCCAAGTCTAGTGTGATGAGTAAACCCCAGAGAGCATCAGTCGTTCTCCATTGGCAATGGATGGAGTCACAGGAGCCAGCTTAAGCTGGGCTTTTAATACTTAGGCAGCTGAAACTCATGTGAGTTGAATTCCAATCTGTTGCTGCTCCCTTGCAGTGAATAGAGAGGTGACAACTGGGAGCATGTCGCTGTTTGTGGGCTCAGGCAATTAACTTCTTGGTTGCTATTTTGAATTCAGCCCAGCCTGGAAAGAATTTATCATTTTGTTCAGGATTGACTGGGAGACCAATTGCTTGTAAATAAGTCTACACATCACTAATCACTTGTGGATCACTTACTTTTCAATGCCAGTAGGAATGAATGTCAGACTTTGAAGCATAAAGATGCCTAGTGCTCTATTTATTTATTTATTTGTTTGTTTTTCTCTCTTGTGATGCCAACTTGATGTTCTCTAGGCAGCTGATACGGACTCTTCATCTATATTAGCTTTAGGAAGAGAAGCTAGATTTTGATCCCATCAATTTAAACTGGAAATACAATTTTAATTCTGTCTGCACATTGAAAATCATTTTCCCCTTCAGTGAGACACCAGTACTCAAAAGCATCATTCATTTAAACATACACCTCAATTGCATCTTAAATGCAGATGGACTTAAGCATATCATGGTAGCTTTTTCTAACAAAAGATGAGCTAAAAGCACTACTGAAAACAGGTATCATTAAAAAAAGCATTCAGATGATTAATGACCATATCAAGTTTCACATTTAGGAAAAGGTATAGAAATCATCCAGAATCCCTTCTGTACTGGCAATGCCAACTCTTAATAGAATAAAGTTAGGTTGTTGAAGGTTACCATGGAGGAGTTGGAGTCCTCAGGAGCTGTGTGAAGTACTGGACAAACACCTGGCTATGCAAGTCTTAATAAGCCAGGAAAATGTCATCATGCTTTTTGCAGTATGCATCTATGGCTTTGTATGGAAACAGAAAATTTCTCTTCTGTCCTTTTCTTTCACTCAGACTGTGTAGCAAGAAGTTCATTTAAAAATAGGACTGTGATATTTTGTCAACTCAGGAACATATACATACTGCTCTTCTGATTTTAGCATCTGTTCTCATCTCTGCACTTTTCAAGGTGCTTGTAGTTAGCAAATGCAGATTGGTTTCTATAGACAGCACCTTATTGCTCATTAACCCCATTGGGTACTTGTAACTCAAAGAGTGGAGGGCACTGGAATAATACTTGTTATACTTACTCTAGAAACCCAGCAGCCATAGCAAAAGTTTTGAGTGGCCTAAAAGGTAGCAGTCACGCAGCAAATGATGAAGCAGAAAGATGTAAAATGTATTTTAATACAATATTGTGCTAAATGTCTTTGTGTTTTCTTCTGGTTTTGTCATAGATCTGGAGTATGAAACAAGACAGTTGTGTCCATGATTTACAAGCACACAACAAAGAAATTTATACTATCAAATGGAGTCCCACAGGACCAGGAACAAATAATCCAAATGCCAATCTTATGTTAGCAAGGTACTATTTAATCCTGTTGAGCATTATTTTTACTTCTCTCTCTGAATATGTAGGTTCTCAGAATGTTTTAAAGCATGTAGGGTATTTTATCATATTGTGTTTGTATTAGTAGCAAAAAGATGTCAAATTGATATGTGATTAATCGGGTTTTTTTTTCCCTTGACAGTGCATCCTTTGATTCTACTGTTAGGTTATGGGATGTAGACAGAGGAATTTGTATTCATACTCTGACAAAACATCAAGAACCTGTGTACAGTGTAGCTTTCAGTCCTGATGGCAGGTACCTGGCCAGTGGCTCCTTTGATAAATGTGTACACATCTGGAACACACAGGTATAGCTCTTCTGTCTGTTTAGAAGTTTGTATTTTGCTCTTTTCCATCAGCACCCTTCCCACTTTCGTTGCTCTATCATGTTTCAGCCACAAAGAGCTTTGCTGTTCCTAAGACACTTTCTCTCTGTTCTAAGGTTACTTCTGTTNCGACTTCTGTTAATGGGTGTATGTTTCCTTTCTCTCTTTGAGTGCTTACCTATGGTGAAGTAATAATTGTCTTTACATTATCTTTACTTAGAAAAAACCCAACAGCAAACAAACAAAACCCCCACACAAACCAAAAAAATACACTGAAAAACTACCACCACCAAAATGCATTCCGTGAAGTGTGTCCAGTAACATGTTGCATCCAAAACCTGTCTTCATTAGCTCTGAACTTGGAAGTCTAGAGACCTTCTTGTTAGGCAAGATGTGGCTACTTGGAGAGCAGATCTTAATTTGTGAAAGGCTTATTTTAGTAATTGGAAGTAGTCATGACCGTCTCCAGGTTTGTCTGTCAAACACAAGAGATAAAGATGCAATAATGGTGTTTGCCCTGTCCTTTAACATAGTGCTGAGTTTGTCCATAATTCTCATCTGGGCTATTGTCTCTGGGAATTTCAGCTTTTAAAAGCAGTTTTACATGTGCAAATGTTACCTGCTCACATAGATTTTGTTATATTAATTACATGTTTTGTCCCTATTTAGACAGGTGCCCTAGTTCACAGTTATCGGGGAACAGGAGGGATTTTTGAGGTTTGCTGGAATGCAGCAGGAGACAAAGTTGGAGCAAGTGCTTCAGATGGTTCAGTAAGTTCTGCTTGACTTGGTTGACATTCTAAAAACAAGAATCTTCTGGAAATCTTTTGAATAACAATGGTGACAAAATTTCTTTCTGTAGCTGAAGTGTAAATACAACCAGCTCACCTGTAGATTTTCACCCGTAAGGATGCTGTAATGTTGTAAGGAGAATTACTTTGTTCCAACTTAATGCATTACTGCTCTGAACTCTCCAAAAATCTCACAGGGTGAAGATGCCTCTAATTTAGATTTTCTGTCCGTACTGGGCTGTGCTATGGAAATGTGTTCATTGTGGCTGATCTTTTCCTTGTAATCTGGAAACAATTTCATTTTCACCTCTTTGCCCTTTTTGAGTGAAAATATTCAGTGTAGGTGATGATACTATAATGCATGACAGGAATGAACTATCTTCTGCATTGCATTCAACAGAAGGCACAGCAAAACAGAATACAAATTTCTGAATGCTCATAATTTAGAAGTTCCCCAAAATGACAGAAGCTGTATGTTAATACAAGTCTGCTTGCTTTGCTTGGAAGAAGCAGGGAATAAAATCATATGTTTCACTAATCATGAATGCACCCTCTGTCATCTCACAGTGGTGTATTGTAGCATCACCTCCTGCCTTTTCTGACATTCTCTAAGTACTGAAGTAAAATATTAACATGCACTTCTTGAAAACAAGTATAATACTTGGTTTTTTGCTTTTCTCTTTTTTGCCATGATTTTAAAAGCAAGAAGAGAGACTAAGGGAAAAAGGCAAAATTAGAATAAAGTAAGATTGGTAAAGGAATTTTATTTTGAAGTGCTGTAGCTTAAAGTAACAAATGACAGCAAAAAGCACTCCTGATAGTTTTGTAGTCCAGAGTCCCAGGTAGTATCTTAACACAGATGCCAAAACGTTCTTCTGTCCTGCATGCTCCATGCTGGTAAGCAAGATCACTTTGTTAGGACTTCAGAACAGAAAATGGGAAGTTCTGGATTTTAAGTAGAATAAATTCCAGAGAATCAATTTTGATTGGTCTTTTCTGTCATTTTAGTCTAGACAATCTCATGAAAGGAACAAAAGCTCAAGGCATATCCTGCGTGTAGAAAGTAATTATCATTCCCCCCGGATGAGCCTTTTATGTACATGCTGTGTAACCTTTCTAGTCTTCCAGTTAATTTGGCTCAAGAGGCTGATTGTACTTGAAACAGATTTGTTTTCATTTAGTTCCTGCTCTTTTAAAAATGTTGAGTTCATTTTGTTTTACATCACTAGCAAAAGGCCTTCTCATCCCCACTGCTTTAAAACTACCTAGAGCTGGTAAAACTGTCTGATGACTAAACTGAACTGTCTGATGACTAAAAGCATGGCTTGTATATGGTAATATTTTACTAGTAGATTTCTATATCTGGCAGAACTAGAGGCACTATCTAGTGAAGATTTTGAGAAGACTAAAACTGAAATTTGTGTACTGTTAACTGGGATTTTTTTTTCAGAATTATTCTGATTAATTTTAGTATTTGCCCACATATTTTTAATTTCATTTTACTATATTTTTATAACCTAGATTCAGGTAAGTTCTTGGACTGATAACATCAAGTAACATACAAACAGCTTACCTAAGATGTTGATGGTCTGATAGCACTTAGGGAGCAGTACCCAAGCACCAGAGTCTGGCTGGGTGCTCATACACAGTGCTCACCTGGTGATTCTTCTCCCTCAATCTATTGTTAATAGATATAAAATTAAGCTTACATAATACTTCATAGCTTTTGCTCAGATACTTCACACAGAATTGTATAAATGTGTACTGTTGTGCAAGATGCAATTTCTGTATCTGTATGTCTTTCTCTTGCAGGTTTGTGTATTAGACCTACGGAAATAGCGCTACTAGTTGGAAGCCATGGACCGACTATGAATGTGTACATAGCCAAAATGACTGTCCCTCACCCATGTACTGCTATAGTCCCAATTGAACCATGGCCAGTCCACTACAGCCAAACCTAAAAGAAATATATACATATACTGTATATAAAAAAAAAAGAGGAAAAAAAAAATTACACCCTGAAGAGGATGACAGAGTTTTGTCACAGCTTGTGAATCCTGTTCACCAAGTGCTGGAATCTGCTGTGCCCCAAAATAACATTTAAAGGTTTTGGATATGAAAAACAGAAGAGAGAGAGAGAGAAATACACCATATACAAGAGCAGACCCATATACATACCAAATTCAGAAGATACTAATGGCAGCCTTCATTACCCCTTTCCCCCCTAAAATCCATGATGACATGGATGGTGGGGTATTTTTGTTTTCCTTCTCGGTAGTTGAACAGTTTGTGTGTACAAAGAAAATGGACTTTAAAAAATCTGCAGCAGTAGTTTGTTGTTGTTTTTTTTCTTTGCTTTTAAACATTGGGTTTTCTGTTTGTTTTGGTTAAGTTTACGGATGCATGAAGTAAGGGAGTGGATTAGTTTCTTGTTTATATTTTCTTCACCTTGGGAAAAAATGTTTCTTTGAAGCATATTTTAATGCATTCTTTGAAAAGGTAGATTGAACCTGATAACATTTGGTACATTTTGTGGCTCCCAGAGCACAATTTTGTGAACAGAGGGAGGGTGGAAAAGGGATTATGGAGAGAGAAGAAAAAAAAAAATCCTTCTTTGAGGTGTGATATTTCATGTCCTGCTCATCTACAAAATATGACAGTAATGGGTATAATGCTATGTTTTATTTCTGGTGACATGGCTGAAATGCAGTAGTTTCTTATTTGGGACATAGTTCTGCCAAACTTAAGAATGGAAGGGCACAAAAATACAGAAAAGAAAAATACAGGGATGCAAAAAAAAAAAAGAGGTACAAAAAACAGAGAAAAAAAATGCATCTCCTGTTACTTTAAGACCATAGCTAAAATATGGTTAAATTGTGCACTATTGTGAAAAGGAGCAAAGTATAGCTGGGGGATTGTTTTTAAGAGGTTAAGATCTTTCTGGACAAGGGTTCATGCCACAGCTTCTTTGAGAGTTGCCCATCATTATTTGTAGGAGCTTAGATGTATAATTGTAACCAAACTCCAGTATTAAAAGTATCTCATGTAATTTTTCTTTATTAAAATAAAATCTTTGGCATATATTTGATAACACTGCCATTAAGAGGCAAAATGTTTACTACCTTAGATTTAAAAAAAAAACTTAAACAGAGGACTTGCTTCAAGTTTATTTTAATAGCAGTGATTCAGCTTATTTAAAGATGAATACTTGCACTAACTCCCCTGCTGCTCCAGTCCTGCAGTTTATTGTATCTTGTGACTACATTTTTTCCAAATATAGGGTAGATGTAAGCTGCTATTTTTTTAATAATCACTACTATATAGTGTCTTTTACTCTGTTTACAATATCAAGTATTTTTCTTACAATGACAGATGTATATGGCAAACCTTTTTCTGCTCCTGTGATTAAAAGTATACTGATAGTGATTTTATTTGTAAATGATAGCATGAGGTTTGTGTTTCCGCGTATGTGTAGTCAAAAAGGTTGCATCGTCTTGCATAGGAATCCAAGAGTGTAAATTTATGAAAAGAGAGGTTGTCAAATTTATGTCACAGGCATTTTACTTAAGGAATGGTTTCTATTACAGAGCTTTGCAAAGTTACCCGTTTTATAACACTATTTGAATCACAAATAATTTTGTGGCTTATGATTGCTAGTCTCTAACTGAATTTTTTTATTGTTACTTTTATTCCCCCCCCCTCCAAGTTAAGTGTAAATTGATTTAATTGAGATAATGCAGCTTTTGACATTTTAACAGTTGTTCTTTAGACATTGATTTCTGCTATTTCCATGGAATAAACACGACTTGAAGCAAGTCTGAGTTTGGCTAAGGTAGGGTAGCAATTTGCCAGTGGTAAAGAGAAGTCAACAATACATTCTTTATCTATAACCCCAGGATTATAATACTATCATACACAGCATTTAAAACCAACAAAAAATCATATCCATAAAGACAGTCATCCACGGGGGTTCGGTGCCAGCTGTTTGTAGAGTTCTGGAACATAGTACAAATGTTTAAAGCAATTACCCTGTGAGTTACAATATGTAGGAAACCTAATATATTGAGCGTCTGGCACTTGAAATACTGCTTTTATTGCTGGAGGTCCATGACTGTGGCTGACCTCTGTCATTTAATGAAAAAAGAAAAAAATAAAAATAAAAAAAAAATCTGTGCAATAATTTTAAACTGTGCTCCCAGGAATAGACACAAATGTTTTGAGTATGTTTAAGCTGCATTTTTTTTTGTTTAGCAATGCATTTGTCAGTTGCACTGAATTTAAATCTGAAAGTCAGAAGTGATTCTTGATAGGACTTTTGTATTTTAATATGGACAGTTTATTCATTTTCATAAAAGCTATTGGATGATTCTTTCAGCCAGTCTAAACAATTGTGATGGAATTCTGTGACATAGCTGCAAAAATCACACGGCCATGTTTTAGGGTATTGCCATTTTCCTCTTTCTCTATCATCAGCTGTTTTGGTTGTAATTCTAGTTGCTTAAGCATACTATCACATGTTCAGAAATAGATAAAACAGAGCTTCAGTATCACAGGTCTAGGGTTTTCAGGTGCTTGAAGTACAGTCCAGCAGGAAAGTCAGATCTGTTGACTTTAGTGCTTTGGTCATGCAGGCTGAGACCCCCAACCTGGTGTTCATCAGCAGTGCCCCACTGTAGTGGAATAGTGCCAGTTTGCCCTAGCAAAGGATCTGGCCAATAGGTATTTTATTGTTGTCCTTTACTAGCATGCCACAGTGCTGCTCCTGCTCACACCTCTTCTCACCTCTCGGTTGATCCACTGTCAAACGCATGCATGCAAGGTGTGCTGGGTTCTGTGATCCTGTGAAGCAAAATGAGGGAAAAACAAGTGAACCAGTACATGAATTATTATCTTCTATAGCACAAAGACCTCGTATTCAATAGTGGGGTAGACTATCCAAATGGTTCCTTTAAATTGAGTATGCCAAACATCAGAAAGACCCTAACTTTGTCTAAAGGTGTGCACAAGCTTAGTGTTACATACTGAGTAATTCTGCTGCGCCTTGTTTTCCAGGTGTAAAGGCAAACATGTGCGTAAGCTTTTGCATACATTACAGTTCCTGTTTGTTCCAGTTCAGCATGTTAATGGGCAAATATCCAAACAGAGGATAAAAGGAAGGGGAAAAACTGGGCTCAGAATGAATGATGGAGTAAGAAATGAACTGCTCTTGAGTTCACTGTCTTTCTATGCATCCACCTCAGAATCCCGTTTCTCATTTCTGCATAATTATTAGGTCCAGGTTTCTGTAGAGTTCCTCTTTTTCTATTTTTACTTTACTTTTTTCTGCATTTTTAAATCGATGTAAAGATTCCCAACCAGTGGACTTCTTAGTGTAGCTAATATCTAGGTCCTCATAAAAGCTTTTTTAGACTCTTTGTAATGTTGATAAACTCAGTTTATTCTGGGACTACAATTGTGCAGGGTTATTTAGCATGTCTACTAGATGATTGGAAATCTTATATAAAACACTAAAAGTGCCTCTTTTTCTGGGTTGGGTGGAGGGAGGTAATAGTTACCAGAGTCAGAATGACATGGCATTTTGAAGCATGTTTCTTGATTTCATGACACTTTAATGCATCTTGAGAGAAAGGCCAAAGATTTCTACCAATTTTAATTAATTTTCATTTAAAAAGCACTCCTTGTTCCTTACACTGCTTACCTCATGCTAGGGTATTTAATGGGACATTGTACATTTGAAATGTTCTTTGTGTTTAGGAAGAATAGTAGGTGGCATTGGGCAGTTGTGCCAGTTTGCCTCCGGAGCAATCTTAGCAGCTGATGCATTTAGTTCTGCTGAATGAAGGAATTTCATTAAAATCGCAAACTGGGTTTTTCAGCTTGTAAATAAAAGGTTGTATGTTTTTGCCTGTTTAGCAAAGAGGAGCCTTGGGACCTGATTTTTTTTTTCCTAATCTTTACTTAACCAGAAATCCCATTGTCTTTCACTTCACGAGGAAACCTTGCCAGAGTCAGAATGGGAGACATTGGGTCTGTGTGATAGCCTACAGCGTGCCGCATAGCTAAACCGAGCCACAGCTCACTCCAGCCAGGATTCCCTTTGGCTTCTGGGAGGGGGGGGGGGTTGCCAGAGCAGGGCCTGCTGGATTTAGCCCAGTGTTCCTTTCTCACTGGCAACAGCTGATAGCTTCTCCCTTCACAAAGTCCTATAGAGCCATTCCCCAGTGGGATCAGTTTCACACTCTCCAGAAGTCTGAAGAAAGCAGAAGCAACATTGTGGCATGTTAGAAGCAAATAATGGCTTCGGGAGACAGCAGTAAATCTCCATCAAGATCCCTGACATTTTCCGTAGGGAGAGAGCCATGGAGCAGTCTTCACTTCTCCCACTAGAGAAAGCTCTGAAACACCACGTTCTGGGAAAGTGTGACTGTCTTCACTGTCAGTCTGATGGAGGGCAGACGAACCAGGAAAATCTGCCGTTTCTTGTGGCTGCAGATTTAGTGTTAATAGTGCTTCAGATCAGTAGTTTTGAGTACATAATTTGCTTTCTCTGCCTTTAAGTTTGAAGCTTGACAGTAACTTGAGGCATGTTTTTGTTTTGTTTTCTTTTTTTAAATAATCATTCATTTTTACTTCATGATGTTTTTGACATTTGTGGGTAAATACAAGAAAACAGTCTGCATGTTGTTGCTAGTCCAGTGTACTTTGCAATCTTGTTCTCAACAGACTGCAGTGTGCAGAACAGTAATTCTAGAATACAGAAGTAATTTTCTCTCTCTCCTGACATTGACATTGTAGTTGTAATGGTTTCATTTGGAGTTACAAATCCTTTGGGTCTAATTCTGTGAGCCTACCTATAGCACTGGATTAAAATGTCTGCATCATTTCTTCAGTTACCCAGTTAAATTACAACTGTTGTAAAAGTGTAAACCAGCCCATGACAGTTTTTTGTACTTGTTTCAAGGACTTTTATTGTTCAGTTTTCATGATTATTGTCTAAAGAAGACTGATATAGATGTTCTATACTGTCCTGGACCATGTTAATTACACTTTATGATGTATTTTGGTTCTACATCACAATGATTTGTCCCCAAGGCCCTTATATCCCTTCTAGGCACATTTTCTGTTGCAGTTTCCCTTTGCATTGTATTGCTTTGACAACTGTAATTTGAATCAGATCTGAAAGAGGTCCAGAATAAAATATATTTTGATATTACCTTGGCTGAATGTTATATACTAGTAATTTTTAATGCTTGGTAATGAAGAGTTACAGATTATTAAGTTGGGGAAGTGGTAGGCTAAAAAACTGGTTTTAGTGTTTAGTTTGGCATGTTTTCATGTAAGACAGACAGTGTGTAAGAAGCAGTGGGAGGTAATACATTGCACAGCTACACACTCCTTACCAGCACGCAATAGGTCCTCTGAAATGGTGAAACTGTTGCTCTGTCACCACTGTGCACTTGATTTAGATGAACTGATTTCTTACATGTGTGTTTTACATGCTTCATCTTCTCCTTACCCATACACTTGTGGAAGAGAATCTGACTGGGTCTGGTGACACAGCTACACCCCAGCTGTTCAGAAGGCTGTGGAACAGGCTCCTCTAGGATAACACAATCATGTTGGAGAGAGTCATTTGTAGGGAGTGATTCAGTTTGATTATGCAAAGGAATGTTATTTGTGTTACTGTATTTCAGATATTGAAACCATTTAGATCTACAGATGAAAGAACATGCATCCATCTATACATTGTGGTGTTTTAATTCCTTCAGAGTTTTGAGTCATGTCATAGTCCAAGAGAGGGAACCCAGATGGTTTATTTTCAGTGTTGGTAGAACTTTCTGGTGAGATTACTGCTTTTTCATGTAGTCTATTTGGTATAATATAATAACTTTCTTATTTCAGTAATGTTATCAAAATCAATTCATTTTAGTGTGTTGAAAAGCAGATGTAATGGACTGAAAACAGAGGAGGGCCTGTATTTTACAAGTGTAAACCCAGTCTTGGATTCCCTTCACCTGGAGTCTGAGTGTAGTTCAGGATTTCTCTGTCACTGTTTTGAGAGAGCAATGCTGAAGTAATTTCTTGGTTTAGAATCAGACTAAAGTCTCAATACAGAAGATTTGTGTGTCTTGAAATGTTAGCACAAATGCTCCTCTCTAGAGTGTGGCCAGCCTGAGGTGCAGAAGCCAGCATGGTGTTGCAGCACATAGATGTTGCACTTGCATGGTAGCAATGCTCATCACTGTCCTGTGAGGAGGAGATGGTATTCCAGGTAAGTGCACTATGGAAGATGGTATTCCAGGTAAGTGCACGCTGCTCAGATCTTCCCTTTGAAATTGAGTTATTCTCCTGCTATAACAATCTGGGGTTTGTAATTCTGTAGGAACCCATGATTTCAGATATCCATGAAGTCCATGTTCCTACCTCAGAGAGAAACAATTTAATGGAAGTCTAAGCAACATCTTTGTTTCTCTGATGTCAGCACAGGGCAGCTGCAACAGGATAATAATTTAGGAGGAATTTATTGATGATTCTGTAGAGAATGATGTGATGCCCCAGTTAATAGAATTTGTCCTTAAGGAAAGCTGACCCAGGGGTTCTGTAGTACAGAGTCTTTCTTATTTATTTGACTAACTGAAAACTGCTACCATAAAGAATTGTTTGCAGGATTATAAAAGGCACTGGCTTTCTTAACAGATGTGAAAATGTTCAGCTCCTGGATTCATTCTTCAGGTACCAAGTCAAGACTTTGGCCCCAAGAAGATGTCAAGAAGTCTCAGTGGAGGTCAGGTACTTTCAATGGACTGTTTTGTTTCCACAGAGATTATCTGACTTGTTCTAGATGCTGAGAACCCAAATTTTTACCTTGAAAGAGCTGCATTTTGAGCTTTCTGAACTGCATGTTTTTGAACATTTGAAGACTTCTTCACTGGACTGTTGGCAGCTTGGATTGAGTGTTTTCCCTTCCCTGTCAGAGAATGCTCACTGTGATGATGAGGGGAATTTTAAGATTACTTCAGTGTAAGTAGACCTAGGGCAGCAATTCTGAGAAGAAATGTTGATAGGTGAAAGACTTATTCCTAGAACTATTAAAAATTCATCTATTAAAGATCATGCTTCCTGTCCCACTCTACTGAAGTGCACATACAACCAACCTAAGGTGCCATTTGCTCTTCTTGCATGTTGTCTCAGCCTTCATAGATAGCATTAAATCTGCAGGCTCCATTTAGTTTTATTCCTACCTTTGTTCCTGCTTCAAATGTCTTCTGTTGACAAGAGTATCTGAAGGTGTAGGGCAACCTTTAATAAATTCCAGGCACAGGTAGGGTGTAAGTCATCTGAACAAGGCTCTCAGTTCTCCAAAGCTGTATTGGGTGTTCACAATCTCTTGCTTGCTCACAGAGTTGGGCTGATGCATCATCTGCAGTTACAGAAGCTACTAGGAACATCATGTCTGCTAGCTGTTTGGCTTGAACTGCCTTGTGCCTTTACACTTCATAGAGCTATGGAAAAAGACTTCTTTATGATATTACCACTGTGCATTCCTAATACTTGGGAGCCACAGTTCTGACATATATCACTTAATTTCTTGTAAGTGAATAATTTTTAAGGTAGGAAGTTCCTGCCTCCGGAAAACAATGAAGAATTGCTATTACTGATGCTTAGTTTACTTTTGAAATTGTTATTTGGAAGTTTAGCAGTTCTTTCACTTTCTAGTGCCACATCTATCTTCAGTTTGCTTGAATATTGCAGCAAAGTCAGATGCTGATGAGGTGGATAGAGACAAACTACCTTCTAGCAATAAGTAATTTGAAGCCAGAAGCTAATTCCCCAGACAAAGAGGTAGGAGTGGATATGGTTTGTTCTGTTGTTTGAGTTCATGTTCAAATCAGGAAATCTTGCTGTGTTTGCTGAAATAAATATTCTATTATTTCATTCTATTAAATATTCTGTTTCAGTTCAGTTCCTGCAGCTAATTTTACAGGAAATTATTCAATAGAGCTTTTTTGGAGAAGAAATGGTAACTTTGCACTGTGTGTTATTAAAGCAGAGCAATTTCCTGTTTGGTACCATTGGAAATGTCAGCTAGCTAGAGGTGTGGTTTGTTGCTGTTGCCTGGGCAGCAAGTGTGCTTCAAATTTGGGAGTTAGGTGTGTGATTTCTTATCTGGAGCATTCAGGTATGAAATACCTGTTGACCCATTTATTTAGCTCCTGGCTCATTGCTGTTGCTTGGCTGAGTAGGTGAACCAACTTGGTGTTTCCATTGGATGCTTTTCTGGTTGCAGGTAAGTTATACCTCTGAGTTGGACAAGTGTGCAGTTGGACCGTGCGTGGATACAGGAATTCCAAGAGTTCTCTCTCTTCAGCTTTTTGGCCATTTTATTACACTTTATTTAGGAGGACTTAAATAAGCAGGATCAAATGGAATACTTTTGCTTTTGGAGGTTTTATTTGAAAATGATGGGGTCATCAAATAATTAGGAAGGCAAGGGGGAATGACTGCAGATGTAAGGCTTGAAGAGAGCTCAGCAGTCATACAGGCTGCACCTGCCTGTTCCTGACAGACAGCTGTCAATCTGCTCTCAAAGGCTTTCTTGAGCCATCTATTCCAGTGCTGTGGTGTAATAGCCTTAATGTTAATGCACTTTTCTGTCTAATCTGAATCTTCTTTGTTGCAATTAAAAACCTGCTGTTTTGTCCACCCTGAATGTGGGGGAAAGGAAAAGCTGTTTCTTTATTGTTCACAGAAGCCTTTTACATGTTCAAAATCTGTTATTGTGTCTTTTCTTCTTTAGGCTGAACCATCCTCAGTGCATCTTAGTCAATTCATCAACACCAGCTGCTCTTCTTGACAAACAATCTAATGAATACTGAAATAAGGATCTTGTTTATAAGCAATGTGGTCTTGGGAGCAAGTGAGGAAGAGGAAGGAGGAAACTGAAAATGAAACGAGACTCCTAGTTTGCAATTCTGCTATAATAAATACAAACAGTGACTCAGTAATTTATGGGTTTGCATTATTAATCTCTTAGCAATGATGGAACCAATTGTTCTTGGAAGTTGTATTTAAACACCTTTTTTCTCTTGTACAAACCTTTATTTGCTCTGTTCCCCTTTCCTGGTTTTTAGTGACAGGTTTTGTCCAGAGTTGTCCAGCAGGTCAAAGCAAAGCTAGGAGTAAAACCAAAAGCTCTCTACTCCAAAGGCATTTCCCTCAAAATAGGACTGAGGACCAGGCTGAGGGTTGTATCTGCCCATTGCTTCCAGCTGAGACCACCTTCCCAAAGCAGTACTGCTGCAGAAGTGTTCCAGAAACAGGGAGAATGGGGAAGGGCACCCTGGGAACTGGGGATGTGTGTGATGCCTGTGCTGAAACAAAACAGCAAAGTGAATTAATAACATGCTCCAGTGATATGCTAATACACTTGGTAAGAGGACTCAGAGAAAGACATTTTGCTGGTTTATATTAAACATGTTATCAGGCAGTAAATTTCCTTTAATGTGATAAATGTATATTTGATTCAAGGCTGCTTCTAGCTCATGGAGACCTGTATGTTCCTGATTTCTGATCACACAGCTCTTCTGTCTCCTAAAGAGCTTCTTTTAAACATACTAATGTCACTATGATTCAATGTTAATCAAATCTATTGTAAATTATAAGGTTTCAACACATGGGGGTTTTAGAACTCAAAGAATCAAATATCTGCAACCTGAGAGGTCATTTCTCGACTGGCAGATGGTCAGGGCATTGCTGCTCTTTCTGTGCTGCTGTACTGGACAGACTGGAACTCCAGTGTGAACTCAAGTCAAAGGGACTGGGACCTGTGGTTGAGTCCATGTGGAAGCAGGACACCCCAAAGTGTCTGTGGCTGTGGTTAAGACCATACCAGAGCAGCTACATCTTGAAGTGTCTGTGTCCATGGTTATGTCTGAGCCACAGTCTCTGAAGGGACTGTGGCCTAAGGATAAGTCCATGCTGAAGAAGGTACACCTCAAAGCATCTGTGGCTGTGGATAAGTCCGTGCTGCAGCAGGCATGCCTTGAAGCAGCAGTGGCTGTGTATGAGGCCGTACTGGAGCACCTCAAGCCATGGATAAGCCCACGACAGAGCAGGTACACCCCAGGAGGAATTGCAGCCAGAGATAAGGCCATGTTGGAGCAAGTTTACTTCTGAAGGGACTGTGGTGGGTAAGGCCACACTGGAGCAGGTCTATATCTGAAGGCATTGTGGCCCATGGCTGTGGCCATGCTGGAAGAGGTGCACTGCAAAGCTCCTGTGGCTGCAGAGAAGTCTTATGTTGCTGCAGGCATACCCCTGGAGAGACTGTGGCTTGTAGATAAGGCTCCACTTGGATCAGGGACACTCCTAAGGGACTGCAGTCTGTAGGTAAGTCCAAGCTGGAGCATGGGCAAGGGGGATTCCTATAGCAGGAACTCCTAGCCAGGCTAGGAGCAAGGGGAGGAGTTCATTGCACAGCTGACCAAAGGGAGATTCCATACCATATGATGTCATGCTCAGCATATGATGCTGGGGCAAAAAAGGGGAAGGCTTTTGGAGTGATTACATTTGTTCTTCTCAAGTCGCTGTTAGACTGATGGAGCCTCTCCTGGATGTGGCTGATCTCCTGCCTGTCAATGGCAAGTGGTGAATGAATTCCTTATTTTGCTTTGCTCACATGCTGGGGCTTTTGCTTTACCTATTGAACTGTCTTTATCTCAACCCATGAGTTTTCTCACTTTTACAATTCTCTCCACATCCCACAGAGGGGTGACTGAGCAAGTGGCTGTGTTGGGACTGTGTTGTCAGCTGGGGTTAAACCATGACAGCCTGACACATGCTGAGATTTCTGGATATGTTCTTCAACACATGAGTGCCTGAGGATGCTCTTGTGTCTATGGGTATGTGGGAAATGATTGAAAAAGGGTGAAGAGGTGTAAACTGTACTCTCAGTATGCCGATCACTTTTAGCTCTGGGTTATTACCTGCTTCTCCTCTTGCTTGTGTTGGGGAGCAGCCTGAACTCCTCCTCTTAGGGGCCTTAGCATGACTACTGCTGCCATGGGGTATAAATCAGAAGAAAAGGCATTTCCTTTATCAGCCCTAACTGAGAGAGGAGTTTTAAGGCTCCAGACACTCAGCAGTAGTGGAGGAGGTAAGTGTGTACTGTATTCCCAACTGCTTCCAAATCCCCAAGGAGAAATGGAAACTAGAAGTGTAGGTTTCATTAGCATTATTTTACCACTTCCACTGAGCAAGAAGGATATGTTATTTTCCCATTAAATTTGTGCCTCTCCACTGTTTTCCAAAACTTGCTAGTCCAGCTGGGATTGCTGCAGCAATGTTGTAGTTAATTCATGATAAGGTGCATGATTTTGTTTTGTTTTCCTTTCCTCAGTGTTAGGGCAATAGTTGTGCTTTGTACAGGCTTCTAAGCAGTCATGGTCCTGGGTCAAGAGCTGGAGCATCTGACACAATGGTGCAAGTCAGACATCATGTCAAGCCCTGCAGCTCCTGCCAAGCATCACAGCAAGACTCACCTCCTATTGAAGGGCATTTCTATAACTCAAAAAACAATGTAATGTGGACTACTAGGGCTAATGATAAATTTCAAGCTGCAGGTGTGTGACTCATTAAGGTATCCTAAAACCTCTTCTGACCTGGAGCATTGTTGCTTGCATACAACTGTCCAGTGTCCAATTTGTGTAGGTGTGGAGGCAGGCTAAAAGAACCATATGGTGTTGTCATGAGTTGTGTAATCTAAACTACACTACAAATAGGAAAGAGAAAAGTGTCTTGGAACATGAGCAAATGTACTCAGTAAGATTCAGAACCTAAGTGGTGTTATTATGTCCCATTTCCTGTAAGCCAATTTACTGTACTTCCAGCCTGCCTTCTCCTCTCTACAAGACAGCAGCCAGAGAAGCCATTAAAACAAAGATTGGATCCCAGGATTGCCTATAATTCAAATATTTCCATGATAGAAAAATGTATAGTTTCAAGAGAAAGCATGTGCAAGTACCAAATCTCACCAAATTGCAGAGATGTTAGTTTGTTCAAACCAAACCCCTGTGTGCTTTAGAGGAAACAATTTACTACTTTAGTAAATAAACACAGCTGCTAAGAAGTTAAGATTAGGCTGTCAGATTCATCACCCACTGAGGAAATGATAGTGTGCAGGCCTTCACTATCTGCAGAAATGAAGATGCCAGAGTATGCCTCAAATATGGGAAAAAGGAGATTAAAAGGTAGATAGAAGAGATGATGTATAGAGGCCACAGTCCTTTCATCTGCTGGGTGGATGAAGTGCCTTTCTGAAGTACAATCTGCTGTTACAGCAGGCACACACACAGGACTCTGTGTGTACGTATGGGAAGGAGAGGAAGGTTAGGACTTCATGAAGTGTACCAGGCTGTCAGCTTTGCAGGACAGGGAAACTTCCACAGCCATGGGTGTCATTGAAGACTGGAGTCAGCTGCTGTGAGCTTAAAAGACCTTCCCCATGTTTGCTTGTATTAGTTTGTCTCACAGGAGTGCTGCCTGTTCCCACTGCTCTAGCTCCCTGGGGCACAATCTGTGGCCATTAGCATCAAATGCAGGATTTAAGGTGATGTCTGTATGATTCCTATCAGAGGCAATCTCCTAACCAAGACCAGGGAAGGGTGTTTGAGCAGTGCCACATTTTGCCTTTCTCATCCATAAATGTTGTACCTCAGGAGAGTGGAAGACTTATTCCCTCTTGGTATTGTAGATATTTCTAGGATGGCTCACTGCCAGCTCCATGACAGTCAGTAGCCAAATCTCTAGGAACTTCAGTACAACAAAATTTTCATCCCTGTCTTTGTGATGTTAACATTAAAAATTAGAGGGATTTGGTGTGACCTGTGCCTCAGAGAGTAGTTGCAATTCTTCGTTAAAATCCGCTACTTTCCTGTCATTTTTCAGATGTGTCCAGCTAAACTCTGTTGTGCCTTTTCCTGAAGCCAATGTCATGGTTTAAATGCATGTTTTAATTTTTGTTTCACCGATTTTTCATCAGTCCAAGAGACTCTTCACAGGTGCCAGGAGCTGCTTGAGAGCCTGGTGCCTTCCTCCTCAGCCCTGCCTTCCCTGTCAGAAGCTGTGGCAAAAGCTCTGTTCATTTTGATGCTTGTTGCCTGTCCCTGCACCCTTCAGCAGTGATATTCTTCTTGGCTTGTTTCTCTGGCAGACCTGTTTATATTCCTGCATTTTCTGCTGGTTTTGGACAGCTGCTCAGTCAGTGATTCTCTTTTTCAGCTGCCTTAACAGATAGCATATCTGTAAATCAGTTTTGCTCTAAGACTTTCCAAATTCTTGTTCTCATGCCTGAAATCACCATCATGCTGCTGCTGTGGAGGTGGTTGAAGCCTTAAAACAAGGATCACTGCAACATCACTAGAAACTCCTTGCAGCACCCTCATGGCTCTCCAGCAGTCCAATGGATATGGGGAGCTGTTTTGGGAAGCAGCAACAGTTCTTGTGTATTCTCCTCCTGGGTGAGCTGTCACCTTGGTTTGTCTGTTTGCTGTCCCTCAAAGCTGGTGGTGGAGATGGTGAGGGAAGAGTGTGGCTTTGCACATGCAGCAAACCCCAACCCCAAGCTGCTGCCAAGGGTCACTGCCATCTTCTAGGACATGCTGCAAACACCTGGGTGTGCATGTTGTAGAGATGGAAAGCACGTTTTTAGGCATTCATAAAGTTGGCTGAGTGCTGGGTAATACACCTGTGCTCCTGTATGGCAGTGAAGCTGGCAACAGGCCTCTGCATCCACTGGAGGTGTGATTGTTGTCTAAGTTACACAGCTCAGCATTCCCATTTGTCTGTCAATTATTAATGCAGCCAAGCCCTATCTTTTTTAACCCCCCTGCTACTGATGGAGGTAGACCTCTGTTTGAAATAGGAATTGCACAGCAAGTCAGCAACTTTACTGGAAAACTTTTTTTTTTTTTCATTGAAAGAAGCAATAGCTTAGAAGTTAAAGTTGACACATTTTGCTCCAGAAACAAGCCTTGCCTTTTCCCCTTGAATGAAGATTTGAGGGAGTTGAGGTTTTGGGGATTATGAAGGGCTTAGCTACTTAATCATGCTTGGTTACTCATTTTTGAATAATAAATATCCATACAAAAGTGCATAGGATAAACATCAACAATTAATAGCAGTTTAAAAAACTCAGCAGATGGTTTATCTAAGTGATGCACGTTGGATGTTTCTGAGGTACAAGTTGACTTTGAGAAATTGAAGTTTTACTTTTTCACCAGAAAATGTAATAGTTTCTTATTTGGCTTTATTATTCCATATGTTAATGCATTGTTGCTCCTGCAGCTTTTGGCAGAGGAGGGCTCCTGTCAGGCAATAGCATGCATTTGAATGAACAGCATGGCTCCCTTGTTTGCCTTTTACATTGGTACTGCCACTCCAGCCATTTGTGGCCCTGGATAACTACAGTAGAGAATCCCATATTTGGTGGAAACATGTTTTGATAAGGAAAAAAGTTCCCTGTTAAATGTCTTAAGGACTGATGTGAATTCAGTGTGTGGTGTGAAGGCAACCATGGAGACTTGTTAGAGAAATCAGGTGTGCCTTTAAAAAGCATGGGAAAAATCATCCAGACAGTTGATTTAATGTTTCAGTTTTTGTCATTCATAATGCCTGCAGGAGATAAAGCTCTGTTCTTCTTCCACTTAAGAGCCTTACAGCTCTAGGAATTTCAGACACAAGTCATCCCTGTGGCATCTCTCTTGAGCCCACGCTGATCCTTGTGAAGTACTCCTACCTCATAACCCACCTCTTTCTCTCACACACACAAGCCTTGGCTTTAACACTGTTCAGTTCTCAGTTTCTGTTGTGCTGATGACCTCCTCCCTTTGCCTATTTACCTGCTTAAGAGATTATTTCTGCTTTATTTCCATGCTTTTGTGTTACTCAAAGGAGAGCTGCCAGTACATTCATTGCCCTAAGTATGAGCACAGTGGATTTCACAGGTGACACTTGGCCAGCCTGCACCAAAGAGCCTGTAGCTCTGCATATCTACCAGAAACCAGGCTTTGGACCATGCCCTTACCCACACACCAGCTCATCTGTTCTGGATAGGCCACTTGTGCCATACAGCCTCCTTTCATGGCTGCTGGTCTGTAGAAGCAAAGTAGTAAATAATAATAAAAAACCCAAACACAAAGAAACCCAACTAAACTCTAAAATAACAAAAAGAAACCCAACCAGAAACCAGGAGGTGGGATAGGGTTGGTGGATGGTGAGACAGAGAGAGAACTCAAACAAGCCAGGCTCTTCTGCTTCTTTCCAAGCCCTGTTCAAGACCTCAAGCATCTTTCACAACTCTTTAGATGTGTATAATTATCTGGCAAAGGCATGCACTTTGCTGTCCTCCTCTGTGCAGAGAGAAAGCTGCTGAGCCCAAGTTCTTTTTGAGAATAACAGTAATAAAAAAAAAAAAAAGGCTTTAAAGGAAAAGATGTTATTCCCTTGCAGAATGTGCTTGTTTGGGCAGTTTGATGTCCTATTTTTATTATAAATATTATTGAATTTCCAATAGTTACAGGCAAACAACTGTCATTTGGGAATATAAAGAATTAGATGTATGCTAATCGAAAGCTCTGATAATTACACAATCTTCAAATTAATTAACAAGCCAAAGGCAGCCAAACATTAGCATTTAGAAAGTGCTTTGCTGCATTAACCACTAATGAGTTCATTTAAATCTATCATGCAACCCATTTTGGAAAGCATGAGCCATATTTAATCATATTCAATCAGATTTAATAATGAAATCCTTAATATCAGGCATTGTTGATTGTGAAATTACCAGAGAATTTTACTTGTTAAATACAGGGGATGCAATATCAGCATTTATTTATTGTTAGCTGAATTGTACCTTGAGAGAAATGTGGAAATAAGATATACATGTCCAGGTAAGAACATTCTTAAAGTAAGTGAGAATTGGCAAAGGATTTTGTGTGGGGTTTTTTTTGTTTGGGTTAGATTTGGTTTATTTGTTGGTTTACTTTTCAATAGATGAAAAGAATTTACGTTATTTTTGAGAAATGAATCTGTAATTTCCTAAATATAGTTGGGAATTCCATGGTAAAAGACAATATTTTTGCTTGAACTCTTTTTATTTTCAGCTTAAGCAGCTGTGGTGCTCCTGTCCATTGGCATAGCTCTGCTCTCTGTTTTATTCCTCTAGAGCTGAAATAACACAAAAAAAAGTCCCAGGAGCTTTTCTGCATTTAAATCAGAGTAACTAAGGTGGAACCTCTGTCCATTGCCTTTTTGCAGGCAGTCTCATTTCTAGTCCCACTGAAAGCACCATGTGCTTTGTCATAGGACTTAATAGAGCACATAAATCACTATCAGCTCTGAAAGGAGACTGCTTCCACTAAAGTCAGTGGAGTTACTAAACTCAAGACATACTTTTGGCTAAAATGTCTTTCTCTACGAAGTGTTTTGTTCAACATTTCAGCCAGATATAGCTATTTCAATGGAGCATTTCAGCCCAACAGTTTCTTGCTCTCAAGACTACACTGACACATGTCAAAGGTGAGGTTGACCACCTGGCATGTGACAGACTGTGGTGAGGACACCAGTAGAAAGTTATCCTGGCATGGGAGTTATCCTGGCAGGAGATTCTTGTCATTTTTCATGAAAGATTTTGACAGAGTTCATTTTTGTTCCCATATTTTGAATTTTAATAGTGGTTGTTTGGTCCCCAGGACAAGCTAGGATACTGGAGCACTGATCCCTCCAGGCTGTACCAGTACATTACAGTCCTGGTACAGAACTCATGAAGTTCTCATAAGATTAACAAGTAAGGCTTATAATGCCACAAAACATGGGACTCTCCAAGGGGCTTGTTCATAACCTTGTCTGAGATTAGAACAATAGCTGGCAAGAATTGTCTACTGAGCTCTCTGTAGGTATGGCAGAGGAAACTTGATGATCCTTTTGCTCCCCTAAGCTACCCTTTGACATTTCTGCAAGATGACTGAAGTGCTTTCCCCCTGAGATCTCTGCTGAGTGCTGCATGATGTTTTTTCAGATGGATGCTAATGCTTGTCTGCTCTGTCTGCTCATCAAGTGCTGGAAGTGAAGGATCTAGGATAATGTAAGTAGAAGGTTGGATTATTATTATTATTTTAATTAAAAAAACCAAAGCTGACAGATTTTATTAGAAGTGGAGAGGTTTCCAGCCTTTGAGTCTTGGAGTGGAGGTGGTTTTTTCTTTCTAAAAAGTTGGATAGTTCCAGAAAAAAATGTAATCCTCTCCCCAAATAAAAAGGGCCTATTTGAAAACACTTCTAGTAACAACTCAATTTCTCTTTACTTCCTTGTAAATGTCTCTGTTCTCCCCCCTAGCCAGTGCTGTTGGTTCAAATTCAGCTTCCCATTTCTGTTACTCGGGTTTGAGGGACAGGGATTAATTCATTAACCACCTGTAAACACCTAAAAAGTAATCCTAACCCTGCATTTCACCTGAGAATCTTACCAGGGGTGAAATGCCCAAGAATGAGCATGCAGTTGAGGGAATTAAATGCCAAAAAAAGTCACTGTTTTATTGAACATGTCTTGACACACTTCACAATAATTTCTTATCAACATTATTGTGCATTCAGTGGGTAAGGGAACCAAAGTGACTCACTCTGGGGACAGCACATTATGTCTGTCCCACTGCTCAGAAGAAACCCAGGAATCCTATTTCCCAATCTCACTGTGGAGTGTTAGTTGTAGGAGTCACTCCTTTGCATCCTAATGCATAACTATCCACCAGTTAATAGCAGCATAATGGAATAAATTTGCCAGGTCTCATGAAAATACACTGACTAAAAAATTTGATTAGGACTAGTTTAAGACCTCAGAGGATGTCTTTAGCTCCCAGAGAAGATAAAAGCATTCGTAAAATCTAAGTGACTCTCAGTTTGAAGCTGTATTCTTAAGCTTTTAAATGCTTTAAAATGAGATTTCTGTATTCAGCACATTTCCCTCTAATTACCAGCACATTTTGGTACAGCACACTTTACAAGTAACAGGCAAACTTCCAGGATGTTGTGGTTTTTGCAAGCTGAAGGCCACTGACAGTTTAGAACTTCTTCACAATGGTAAAATTGTACTGGTTTAAGGAGTGATTTTCTGTGAATATAGGTAAACCTTTGCCAGTCAGGCTGAGGATGTCAATTTTTCATTTAAGAACTATTTATTTTCCCTTAATTTAAATCAATTGAGAATTTATTCAGGGTGTACTAAATGCAGACTCTTGAATCCAAAATGCATAGAACCTTACAGCTGTTTGTACCACCTAAACTTCATTGTTTTTGAGGCTGAGCTAAAGCAGATTGATGCAGCCACCCAAGGCAGGCAAAGCCTTGCTCAGAAGCACCATGCTCACCTCTGACTACCTTTCCCAGGCTGTGAACTTGGGGCATCCCTGACAGGAAAGGTGTAGGGTTCTGCTCCAGGCTTTTCTCCTTCCCTCATTCTGGAAGTTGAGCTATGCCAAGGCACATGTGCAGCCAGCCTGAGAGATGTGCACTGTACACAACACAAAAGACACCACGTGTTTTATTATATAGCACTCCAAGGAATGCTCTCATGTTTTCAAGGAGGTTTATTTTAAGTGATTATGAGACAACCTCTTGAGATGTTCATATAGCAGGCAAGGTTTATCAAACTGTGCTCAGGAAATATCCCACTCACTTGAAATGATGTTTAAGAGCATGACTACCAAATCAGCCCACTAAACATGCATTCCTTTGGCAAGGTTTTGCTCTCATTTTTTTCCTCTGAAGGGCTAATGGGAAAATCTCAGGCCTGTTAGACTGAAATAGGGAGAGCTAACCTTCCTTTATTTCTAAATCACAGCAGTTTTCTCCTATTGAGACATAAATGATAGAACAAGAGGATGTGACCAGTGACACCTGATTATTCATGAGTCTGCTCGTGATCATAATTCCTTTATTAACCTGACCCCATAAACTAAAGTAGACATTAAAACGTCAACAGATATGACTAGAGCAAAAGCTCCACAGAGTTATGCCCTGAAAGATCCCCTTATATGCTATTTAATTTTCCAAGCATTTTCTAAGCTGAAAAAGCTGACAAAGCTGGTTATCCAATTCTTGCAGGTAACTATCATAAATACTCTCTAAGCTCCTATCCACATCTGTTGAGAGGTTTTGCTGTTATTAAACTTTGTGTTTGCATATGGAAAATAAGCAAAACCAATCCTCAAACCATTCTAGCCTTGCAAAATCCTAGACCTCTGTCCTTCTTACTGTGGGATTGGCTGGAATTGTCACAGCACTGTCAGCCATAGAGTTCCCATCTCTATGGGAGCATCCAGATGCGTGCTGCTAACCTGCACCTAGCACTCATCAGTCAGGGCTGCTGACTGATGCTGCCCCACAGTTTTGGCTGGCCCTGAGATTGCTGCCAGAGCATGTTTGAACGTGTCCTTGTTGACCACATTATGCTTTCCTTCCATGTTTGTGAAAAGGTATTTGTGTTGGTAGCTGTGTCAAGCATTGGACATCATCTGTGTTGATTTCCACCTTGCTATCTGAGTGGGATGAGTAGTACACAAGAATGCCAGATCTACAAAATACTTTGCTTCTCTCACCTGTTTAGGTGATGTTCTTCAGCTAATGTGGTCCTTGGGGTAGTTCATTAAGACAGGATTCATAGTGCATCACATCCTGTTCCTATCTGAGATGCCCTTAACCTTCAAGCAGCTTCTACGTACTGAGCTTATGGACTGAGCTCAGGGTCACCTGTTCTCTAGTTGTGTCCGTAGTAGGTTAAGCCAACCTGAGCAAACTTGGTCCTATCTAGCAATATGAACTTGAAATGCACTATAGCCCTACTGTAAGAATGAAAACGTTGGTTTTTGTCTTGAAGTAAATTACTGCTAGCTCTTGTGCCCTGATGCATGGTCACTTGTGAAATAGCTAAGTTGAAGCCTTTCATTCTGAAGTGAGAAACCCCTGTGTCTTCAAATGGCAGAACTTTGGAGGTGTCTGAAATCCAGAAATGAGGAGTTTAGTCGCTTAATCCTCATCCCTAATTGAAATAAGTGAGAGAGCCTGGATTCTTTACTAGTGTTGGTGTCATAAATATCTCCATTAAGTAGCAATTAAGCTGCTGGGATTTGGGCTGTATGCCATTATAAGAGGTAATTATAAAAGAATTGGATTAATTAGTTCCTGAATTATTTACGTAGACATAAATACTGCACATAAGATCAGTATTGAGCAGGACACTGGCATGGAGAGTGGAGGGGAATGATACAGTGATTTATGCTATTTCTTTACTTCTTCCTCACTGAAATGCTAAAAAAGTTGAAGTTTGTTAAAAACTAACTATTCCTGCTGTTAGTGTTGTTGCATACATCACCTTATCAGCTTTTATAGAAATACACTCCTCTGATAAAGCCATTCTGTGTGCTTTTGTAATCTCTTCAAGGCACTGCAAATAATAAGCATTGAGAGTTCTCTCTTGTCAATACAATGAAGTCAATCTTCTGTCTGTTGTGGTATAATTTAGAGCTAGGGGAAATGACTGATTTCACAGATATTAGCTTTATCAAATATACAAACAACAGATGTATTATAAGGGAAAGAAATTCTGTGTGAGCAGCACAAAGAACTCCAGCAATCAGCAAATTCAATCTGCTTTTGACACTACAGCATTCCCATAGTCCAACGGTGCCTGTCGGCTGTAAAAACAATAGCACACAAAGACACAGCAAAGGGAAAACATTTACTATTCAAGCAGCCAGAGACCTTAAACAGGAGACATTTATGAAAATAAAAAATATGATTTGAAATAAAATTGTCATCTCTGAATTTATCTGTTCTTATGTTTCAGAGCACAATTTGATGGGACCTGGAAGAAAATTCCTGAAAAGTCAAATGCTGTGTTGAAGTGGGAAGAGGCCACACTGCTCCTCACGGGTCAGAGTAGGCAGTGGGGAAAATATGCCTGGACTTTTGTTGTCCTTCCTATAAGCATCCCAAGGTGACCAGACTAGATGGTGGTATTTGTTGCCTGGAATATATTAACTGCATGTTTTATGGATGTCTCTTTTGCTGTCTTTCTCTAAGATGGAGAAACTTTCTAATACCACAGGGATGGTTTCAGGCAGGGGAGGTAGTGCATGAAATGGCTGCACCCTGGGGGAACGTGCAGCCGAGGGAGATGGAAGCAAAGTGTCAAAGAGAAGATCCTTCCCTTGTCAAAATGGTTTGCAGCAGCAGGCAGGGAATGTGTGTGATGCATACAGGGAGCCAGGCTGCCTGCAGACAGACTGGCAGGTGGGTTTGCAGAAATGAACATTTTCTCTTGTTTTTCTGAGCCTGTGTTGCACTGTAGCTGGTTGCCCTCCCTGCTGCTGGGAGCTGTAACCAGCTTGTCTCTGACTATTTTTGAAGTTTTATGTGTGGCTTAAATGTGGGACACGAACTACAGTAGATGGGGAGAGGTTTTTTATGTTCACTGCAGAAAAAGACTTGCAGGGGAATATTTTGGGCCATGACCCACAGCATCAAACCCCAGATTTTTCAGCCCTTTCATGGGAGCTGAAATACTTGAAAATGATTTGTGAAAGGAAGGTGAGACCTGGAATAGCACAGTCTTTGGTAGCAGTAAGCATGGAAAGAAATGGAAATGCTTCTGACAGACCTGGTTTTTCAGCTTAATTTACAAGGCTTTCAATGTGCAATACATCACCCACTCCTAATTACAAATTATCACAGTCTGAGTGACTTGGTGTTGCTCTAGAAGTCAAGATTGAAGTGACCAGTCTCAGCTGTACATGCCACTTGTTGATTCCACAGAGATGATAATGATTATTTTCTGGCCTCTTACTTCTGATGGCTACAATTTCCTTAGGAGCTGTCACTTGGATGCCAGTTTCTTGAGTTGTAGCTGCTCAGTCCCTGGAACCAGTAATAGACAAATCAAAGGCAGCTCCAAGGATACAGCAAGGATGTTGTACACATCGTAGTTGTGGTCAGCTTTTTCACCTCAGACCTTGTCTCCTTTCCGGAAGAGTAGCATTTGGACTATGTACCAACAAAGCAATGGAGGATGTTTCTGGAGCTGAAGTCAATCTGGCTGTTGTGAAGAGCTGATCTAAAACACAGGCTGGAAGTGTTACCTTGTAGGACAGGCAGTATTGTTAGTGTTGAAATCTCAGGTTTCTGGTAATTTGACAAGTTTTAAAGGAGGAAGTCAAAACAAATCATTCTGACTTGCATAAACTAATTTCATTTTGGCTTATTAAAATGGTCAATCTGCTCACTGTTTTGTGTAAGACAATATTTTAGGATGTTTTGACATTATCAAAATGAAATGGGTCAACATTATGGAAACAGAACAGTTTTGTGACTTTGTCTCATGGAAGAGCTTGCTTTTCTCTTAAGTGATTCATAATAAATTTTGAGGTGTCAGTACTTCCCACTTGTTAAAGGGAAACAAATGGTTATTTACTGCATCCTCAGGAGGCACTGAGATTGGGCTAATACTTCCCAAAAAGCAATTCTGAGGTGAGACTCTGTTTAAGTGTGGAGCTTGACCTTTACGTAGTGTTGAATCGTGTTGGCTTCATGCTCACTTCAGTCCCCAGTGACGCTGAATATCCTAGCCTCACGTTGGTTGTGATCCTCCTTAGGGCTTGGAGTATTAATGGCATCTCACTGTGTGGTCTGGAATCACCCTCTTCCCTCCCAAATGGCTACAGCGGAAAGGCTAAAACACACAGGCAAATACAAATAGGGTGTGCAGAGAAATGTGTTTGTACAATGCATCTGCAAACGCCACTTGATAGCTTCCCAACTGCAAGCCAGCTTGTGCCAATAAGGGAAGCAAGCTGCTCCTGACCATGTCCTGTGTCTTCTCTCTGCTCTCTCAGGCTGGCAGTAAGGCTCTGTGGCAACATGTTTGTTCCCTCAGATGGGTGACAATTAGAAGGGAAATGTTCATGACTGACTTATTTGTGTGCCAGAGTCTCACTCAAGCCTCTGCAGCAGTTACCTCTCTTTTCATGTCAAGTTTAGGAAACTGAGCCACAGGGTAACTCAGCTGAAATGATGAATACTCCAGATCCTGCAGATTAGCTCATTTATATGTCCAGGTTGTGGTGCTGGGGATGGTCTCTAATCAGCCATAGGAGTCTCAGGGAATGACTGAGAATTAGATACAAGCTTCCAGTTTGATGGTCTAGCTCTTCTCACCTCAAAACCCAACAATGCTGCATAGTCAAAAGACATCACTGGAGGACCTAACATGTTCTTAGGTCCCTTAGCTTGTGGAATTGGGTGACAGCATTGCACAGGAGTGGCTTAAACCGTATCTTTTATGCTATCTTTACTGATATGATTTAAACACTGATACAGTCTAGCATGTCTCAGATGGCAGGTTGTGATTGCTCAAGCAATGTTTGCAATATTTTGTTGGCTTTTATTTTGTTGCTTGTTTGGGTTTTTTTAAGTGGAGGGGGTGGAGGGGTATCAGATGGCAGCAGTCATTCAGCAGCTCAGATGGGGAAATGATATCTGTAATTACTGGTTGCAAATGTTTACACTGTCTATGATACTGCTGACTCTCTTTAATTGCTTGAAGAGCTTAGTTCCTGCAGGGCAGGAATTGAACATAAATGCCTGTAACAGTCATTTCTTCAGTTCTTATTTTGGTGCTTTGTGGATGAGACAAAATCCCTTGGGAATTAGGAATGGGCATCACACAGCTCACTTCCCCTTTTCACCTTGGCTTGCTTCTGGTTTGCCAGAGGAGGTGTTGATGCCCCAACACTCGGACTCAGCTCTGTGCCTCATGGGGCTGAAGGAGGTGGTCCCAGCCCACCATGCCAGCTTGGATGCATAGCTGCAGTTCAGGAGAGGTGCTCAGCTACTGGGTAAAGTGTCTAATAAATACAACACAAGTGGTGTCAGCTCTTCCGGATGTCAAAGTGGCCATCTCAAGAGTAAAATCCTGCTTTTGCCAAGATTATGGTGAAATCAGCCTTGCACGTGAAGTTGCTTCAGGTGCTGGTGGGGCATTCCTAGCCTTTGCAGCTCTGAAAGGCAGGAGGCTCTATTAGAGAGTTTAATATTTTAGTATTATTTATAATAACATAAATTATTGTATAGATTAAGGGGTAGGTGAGTGCTGGCCTCTCTAAAACTGCAGGGAAGCTGCAGACTGTGCTACAGCCATGGTGCTGTGCAGGCTGGAGCCATAGATATGCTGTTACATAGCCTTTGGCTCATTTTTGTCAGGTGAAGCTGGCAGAGGAGGGCCCAAGTGGGATGTTGCCAGTCCCACAACGTCCCAGGGGTGGTGAGGATGAATTTTAGCTTAATTTTTCCCAAATTAATTGTGACCAGTAGGTGGAGGGAGGTGATTCTTCTGGTCTACTCTGCTCTTGTGAGACCTCACCTAGAGTGCTGTGTCCAGCTCTGGGGTCCTCAACACAGGAAGGACATGAACCTGTTGGAGCAGGTTGAGAGGAGGCCACAAAAGTGATCAGAGGGTTGAAACACCTCTGCTGTGAAGAAAGGCTGGGAGAGTTGGGGTTGCGCAGCCTGGAGAAGACTCCAGGGAGACATTATTGCAGCCTTTCCCTACTTAAAGGGACCTGGAAGAAAGATGAGGACAATTTTTTTAACAGAGTCTGTTGCAATAGGACAAGGTAATGGTTTTAAACCAAAACAAGAGATTTGGATATAAGGAGAAGAAAACTTTTATGCTGAGGGTGGCGAGAGACTGGCACAAGATGCCCAGAGAGGTGGTAGATATCCCATCCCTGGAAACACTCCAGGTCAGGTTGTCTGGGACTCTGAGCAGCCTGATCTAGCCGAAAATGTCCCTGCTGCCTGCAGAGGTGTTGTATCAGATGATACTGAAAGGTCCCTTCGCACTCAGACCTTTCTGTGTCTCTCTGAACCAGAGCTGGGTGTGCAGGTGCTGCTGAGGGCCCCTTGGCCTTGGCGGCTCCCGCGCTGCAATTGCCACGAACGACCGCGAGGTGGCGCCCGCGTCTCGCCTCAGCGCCTTCCCGCCCGCCGACCGTGCTGTGGGGGCAGCTGAGCCCCGGAGTCCTCCCCAGAATGCCCCCGTAGGTGCGGAGCTGGGTGCCCGCTGCGTGCTCACTGGCCTTCGCAGCGGCGTCATGCACTTTAATATTTACTGTGAACCCAATTCTGCAGACTTTCGGGCAGAAATTGCCTTTCCCGCTGCAGCTCCGCGATTGAGACTTTACGGGTGACGGCGGCCGATGCGGGGAGATCTCGGCGGCGGCCCTGATGGATGCTGGTTGTCAGCCCTGAGGTTGTTTGAAGGTGCAGAAGGTGTCTGCCGAACAAGCGGCTCGCACTTATTTCTCACTTGTTAATACATTACCACTGAACGCTGCTGAGAATCGTATTTGTCTTCTTGCCAGTGTGGCTGCTGAATTGTGGGGAAGAATATAAAAAAGCCTGAAAAACCTTTTTATTGTACAGTTAAGAAGCTCTTTGGGAATTAGTGTTCATAAGGGAGACTTGATCTGGGATTTTCTTTCCAAATCCACTGAATATGGAAGTGATTGTTCCCCTGCACTGGGCACTGGTGAAGCCACACCTCAAATACTGGGTTCAGTTTTGAGCCCCTCACTCCAAGAAGGACATTGAGGTGCTGGAGTGTGTCCAGAGAAGGGCAACAAAGCTGGTGAAGGGTCTAGAGCACAAATCCTGTGAGGAACAGCTGAGGGAACTGGGGTTGTTTAGCCTGGAGAAAAGGAGACTGAGGGGAAACCTTATTGTTTTCTACAACTGCCTGAAAGAAGGTTGTAGGAAGGTGAGGATCAGTCTCTTCTCCCAAGTAGCAAGTGATAGGACAAGAGGAAATGTCCTCAAGTTGCACCAGGAGAGGTTTAGGTTGGACATTAGGAAAAATTTCTCTCTGAAAGGATTGCCAAACCCTGGCACAGGCTGCCCAGGGAAGTGGTAGAGTCACTGTCCCGGAGATACTAAAAAGATGTGTAGAATGTGGTGCTGAGGGACATAGTTTAGTGGTGACCTGGCAGGGTTGGGTTAATGATTGGACTTGATGATCTTGGAGGTCTTTTCCTACCTTAATGATTCTGTGATTCTAATATCTGCTGGTTTGAAAGCCCTAAATGGAGAACACTGAAACTATCAATGTGTCAAGGTATATTTAACTCAGGGAGAGGGGCTGCAGGTTCTCTAACAGTAGTTGGGCTGTTGTAAGATAGTGGCTTTACCTCTAAAGTGTTATCCCTACTGAAACAACAATGCTTTCTGATAAATTAGGTTAGTACATAACTCCTGACACTCTACCATGGTAAATGAACATGGTAGAGGCTTTCCCTTCAAGGCTCACTTTTGGTCCTGGATCTCCATGTCTCCTCCCCTGCAATGGAAAGATCCCAGGGGAATCAGGAGGAATGGTAATGATGTTGAGTGACACATGTTTTGGTGACAGGCAGAGTTAGGGAAATGCCTGTGGCCAAAAATACAGCACTGTCTTAGTGAATAAAGGTGAAATGCATCACCTCACTGCTAAGCCTTCTGGTGCCCCTAGGGAGTTGTGTCTGGGAAGAAAAGGTGAGAAGGGGAAACTTCCTGTTAAGAGAAGGTATAGATCTGCCAAGACGTGGGATAACTTTGTGGGGTTTTGTCCCAAATCTAGCACTTTCTGGTGTTAACCATAGTTCTGTACTGCTCATCTGCAGGATGATCTCCTGGGGACAGAGACAGAATAAGGTGTTGTATGGGAGACCAGCTAGACATGGGGCAGTGCCAGCCCTGAAAGCCCTTCCCTAAAAAGAGGCTCCTCATCCAAATTACCAGGAGCTATGATGATGTCTCCCTTGCAAGCCTGTTGTCCCAGAGTTGTGTGGTGGTACCTCATACTCCAGTTGCAGTTGGACAAGGCGCAGGCAAGCTGGACGTGCTGGCATCTCTGCCCCTGTAGTTGTCACTTGTTGAGTACACCAGGGGCACAGGAGAACAAAGCCGTATAACACATACCAGTTCACTGCAAGAGCTAAGTATAAATCTCAGGAGCTCAAACTCTCAGTCCCAGACTGTGACCTTTAGGAAACCTTTCCAAGTGCTGCTTCACAATGAAAGACTCTTTCCACAGTATTTTTAGCTTGACTGGAAGAAGCAGACTTTACACAGAAATTTTCTAAAAGAGGAGAAAAAAAGATGCCTGGCCTGTTTGTGTGCTATTTCTAAGCCCATCTCTAACACTCTGCAGGAGGCAGGGTTAAACAGGTGAAATGGGATGCTGTGCATTAAAATTGCAGCTGAGACCTCCTATCACTTATTATAGCCATATTATTCTGCACCACTCCTGACAATTGAGGGCTGAGGAGAAAGTGCACAGAGAATTATAGAACAGCCATCTAAAACACTAAATGGGACAGCTGTGAGTAAAATGGATTGCAAACCCTCCACTTTTCCCCCTTTCTGGTGGTTGTGAGTTACCATTGCCAGCAGCAGCTGAGGTACACATGGCTAAGGGACCCCAGCAGCAAACTCAGTGTCCCAGTGCATGACCAGCTGGAGCATGGAGGGGCATGCCCAGCCAACCACCCTCTGTAGGGTGCCTTCATTTCTGTCTCAGCCTGATGCCCTATGGAGGAGAGATGAACATTGTTTAGCACTTAAAAAAAAAAAATGTTAAAAGTGGGAACCCTGCTCTGTTTTCCAAAAGCCTCCGAGAAAAGACATGCCTCACTGCCTCTAAATTAGATCACAAATTTCCTGGCTGATGGCAGCATCTTAGTGTTCACCCTGAAGGCAAAGATCTGAAAAATTATGTTTTACTACCAGAGGTTTGTGTACCTATTCTGTGTTCCCACTGAAGGTGGAGGAAGGTACCTCTGTGAAATGTGGTGGCTTTGGGGAACCCAGGGGAATTGCTGTTCCCAGGAAGGCACAGTGGAGAGCAGTGAGGGGACCATTGTTCTGCGTGGGTGGTCGACAGTCTGCAGTACTTCACACGTGTCACCAATCTGATGAAATATAATACTCTGGGGGAGAGAAGGCATGTGATGGAGATGTGTGCTGCAATCTGGAATCACTCATGTAGTTTATTGCCAGGCCTTGTATTCAAACAAATTCTTCATAAACATGGGAAGTGCTGATGTTGACATATGCTATCTACTGCATCTATGAATGTGCTTCTGCGTCTCTTCCCTTGTCAAAAGCATTGTCATCAGTCTGAGATGTGCTTCTGAGTGATTATGCTCACGGGGTCTCGCTCTCTCCTTGCTATGTGCATGAAGCTTTTGCTGAAGCTCATGCATCAAAAGCAGGATCAGACCCTCAGGAAGCACAAGGTGACACTGGTGACAAAAGAGGAACAGATGCAGATGCGTTTCTGGTCCTGGCTCTGAACTCTTCCTTTGTTCCTCTAATTGATTGTTTGCTACTGATGTTTTCTATAATGAGGATGTTTCCTGAGCAGGAAGCAATGACACCCGTGCCCTTGGCCAGTCTCAGCTCAACAAGCTGAGCTCCGCGCAGGTATCAGAGTGGGCTTTGGAATCCCACAGACCCAAGCTGTGGGGTTCATTGCCTTTAGGTATGTTTGATTTTATAGGCATTTGATGCTGCTGACAAGAGAATGCTAAAAATTATGGAGGTGGATGCCTCCAAAGTGGGCAAAAAATACCTTTGTTCTGAACAGCAGCCCTCATTGGAGAGTATAAAATATAATTAGGTGTACTACAATCCTGAAAAATAACTTCCCTCTGCTCTAATACCCCCTGCTGTGAAATATAATCTTCAAAATGCCCTTTCTGTAGAGCTCTGCCCATCTCTGTTGCTCATCCTATGTGGTGCACAAGACCTTGTCTTTACTAGCACAAACATGTTCTTGAACTAATGTAAGAGGAGACCCTTAATGAGGAATGACGCAGTGCAGGGTTTTCCAGAGAATCTGTAGATAGCTGTGAATGGTCTGTTTCCTCTCAGGCTTGAGTTTGGTCATATGAATACAATAAAAACCTTAATCTAGATTTAAGGCTCTTGCCTGTTTAGTTGACCTGATTCAAGAAGAAACCTTTTCACTATTGAAGACATACCCCAAAACTTCCCCTCCTTCGCCTCTTTTCATCCCTCCTCCAGGTAGCTATGATCAGGATGGCTTCTCTGCAGGTCTGTGTCAGCGAAGTCCTCATCAGCCTCCTGGAGCAGCTCTGCTTTCACAGATCCATGTAGGAGTGATGCTTATCCTGGTGTGCTGGTGCATCCGAGTCCTGTCCTGGACCAGCTGGGAGCCATCCTTGTTCAGCAGGCATTTTCAGGTATAGGAAAGTAGTTGTGGCTGTGGTGTATTACATAGGCTGGTAAGAGGAATGGTTCCACTCTACCTTTAAAGTAGGGAGGCTATGCAGTAGCTTTGACCCTCTGCTCTGCCCTTGTGCAGATGTGTATATGTGCAAAGGAAAGGGATGTCTTAGTTTTTTTACAGAGAGGCAGAAATAATACATTCTCAAACATCCCTGAGTAATCCTAAATAGTACTGCTTTCTGAGTTTTTCTGTTTGTTTTATGTGGAAAGGCTAGGGATTTTCACAACCAAACTTCAAAGGTTAAAACTAGTGAAGTCAGCAGGAAAACATGTGAATTTAACTTTTCCTGTAGATATGTAAACTACTTAATTTCATAAAGTTTACACTGGAATGACAGAAGGTTTGTATTTTGTGAGTCAGAAGGACATAAACTTTGAGTGTGGGGAGGAAGAGAAAAACAGAGCTCAGGAAAATGCTCTTCAGAGTTTGCTTGTGAGTACACTTACTTAGCATGAATATTTTTCATGGCAAAGTATATACAAATAATTTGATCTTCTCCAGGACTTCCTTGTTTTGTAGGATCCTGCCCTCCCTTATCAGTGCTCTGATGAGAAACAAGGTATAATGGCTGGTGGCCTTAGGGCAAGGACCACACCAGTCACCGCTGTGCCCTCAGGGCTAACTCGGAGGGGAAAATAATCTTTTGGCTTTCCTGAGGGCAGCTGAACTTCCATGTGTTCCTTCTGCAACCTCTTCAGGACAGATCTAGATAGGAAAATCCTGGAAATATTTGTTTTCCTTTCTTCAAGATTTCCTTTCCATGACAGGCCTCTAAAGATAAAGAGCAAGAGATTTCCAATCAGGAAGGTATCACACTTGGAGTGTGATGTGCAGGCTCTGTGGTCACAGTCTGGCAAGTTGCACACAAGCAGTGTGTCTCCAGGAACAAGTGGCATGGACCCACAACACCTACTTTTGCAAAGGTGGGCAAAATATTCCTGCAGTAACACTGGAACACATTTTGGTGGCAGTTGCCCATGTGTCCAGCCCTTTCATCCACAGAGCTTGGCTAGCACTTAGCCAAGAGGAGTGTGCTAATGGATCTCCCCAGCATTGCAGGTTTGCTGCTGTGTGTGCCAGCAGCAGTGCCAGTTTGTCTAGCAGAAGTCCATGTTCCTCAGTGAGCATGGTCTTGGGTAGGTTGATGTGAGGCAGTGCTGCCCAACTCTGATCTCTCTAGCTGGGAGGCAGCTCAGACCTGGACACCATGCTGGGCTTAAACAAACACTCTGTGGCCATGGCTGGAGAGCTGACCTGAGCCCAGCCACTTTTGAGGGTGAGAGAAAGTGTGTTTAATAGAAAAGCTCTATAATGACACACTGTGTATTTTCTGCTGTGCCTTATTTTCCCAGGAATAAAGGTAATAAAATGTCTTTTCTCTGTTTTCCTCATTACATTGTGTAATTGCTGTTTCTGTCCCACAGGGACACAGCTCAGCTGCCACAGTGTGTGGATGCAGCAGAGGAGGGACCTGACATGAGCCATAGTTAACTCAGGTTGCTTTAGAGCCAATAGGCAGTAACATGGTTTTAGCTGTATCACAACAATTTTAAACTGAACAGGTGCCATCAAAGTGGTTCTGCTGCAGCCATACCACCTGGTCTAGCAACTAAAAATACCCCAACAGTAAAAACTAGTCTGGTTGCTGTAATCATAGTATTTTAGGCAAATCTCAGATTTTGTTAAAAAAAGCAAAGAAAAGGTTAAGGCTCTCATGTTCCTGAGCCAGAGAACATTTTAAAACGTTAGGCAAATACGACCCTTCATTTCAAAGATCAGAAGTTAGCTCCCACCCAGAAAAGCAAACATCATCCACAAATGATTGTTAAACACTGTTATTGTTGGGATTTTTATTATTTTGTTTTCTAACTTCATGATTTTAAAGACTGCACTGTGATGCTGGGGCAACTACAGTCAAGATTTTGATCTTTGAATATTGGCAGTGCCCTGTAAAGTGTTACACAGTCAATGAAGATGCTTCACAGCAGCTAAATACTAAAAGCTTGTATACTGACTGCCTTGCTAAGTTTCCATGTTGGGATCAGGAGGAACTGCACGGGTATCCCTGCTTTTTTCTGTTTTGCTTGCTACCTCTGTGCTATTGAATTACTGAAGATATCCACTGAGTTTTCACTGCTTATAGAGTTTCTCATGGTGTATATTTGCCATGAAATTTATATTTTCTTGTACTTGCTGCCTGAACTCATCTGTATAGGAAAGAAAGGTCCTTTTGCACATCTACCAAGTTTAATTTTGGAAAAAGGCTCTTCTGGGGATGTGAGCAAGAGCATGATGATGTAGGTGTGTCTAGAACCGTCCTTCAGCATTAGAATTTAATGTTCTACCTGGAGGTTACTTATTCATGTGTATGCAATTGTTAGAGTCACTGAGTAGCAAATGGGTGAAACATGATGTGAACTGTCTTGCTGTATAGTCTACTGCCCTGTGGAAATAAGCAGTGGGCACAGAAAATGCACATTGCTTTGGCAGACAGGATGTTTGGGTAGGACTGCTTGCAGGGGCAGAGCCCTTCAGCAGTCAGGTGGCTGGGAGCAGGACCAGACCTGGCTCCCATTCAGACCTGGCACAGCCACTTGGCTGAGCTCTGGGTAATTAGGATGTAACTGCATTGGAGGAAGTTGGGGATGAAATTCTGCCATCAGACTGCTGACACGTAACAGAGGTGACTGCCGTCAGGGGTGTTGTGGTCAACAGAGGGAGGTGGGTGTCTACAGGGGGATTTGATTTGCCAAATAGCCCCTATTTAAGAGCCTCAGCCAGGTGCCTGAGACCAGATAGGGCAGACCCAGATTGAGGTGCCAAAAATACCTTTAAAAGGATTGTACTTTTTGCCTACACCATAATTTCCCTGTGTAGTGGAGGCAATGCAGATGTACCTGTCTGACTGGAAAGTGAGGAAGCTAAATCCATTCACATTTAAAAGTCTCCTTCTCGTGGTATATTTGGATACTTAATGTCTTCCAGCATGTCTGTGCCTGAATTCCCTCATCCATAATTCAGCTGTGTTTTGAGACAGGCATAGCAAGATCCTGTACAATTTCTGCACATCATGGTCAGTGAGGAGGCTGTGAGCAGGTGTGGTGTTTTCCACTGTGCTTAGAAAAATGAACCCACACCCCAGCTACGAAATGAATTGGTTGTAACAATAATTCCACTGATGCTAAGCTTCTGGTGGCATTTGCACTAGCGTAACTAATAGCAGAGCTTGTTCTTTGCTCCTCTCTTGGCTGTAAGCATTCAGCTCTGCTGCTGTAGGGAAGGGAAGCTATTCAGGATGGCTGGCTCATACAAGAACAATAGTGATAGCTGTAATATTTCAGACATCTTCTGTTAGCAGTGCTTGTTGACAGGAGGGAAAAGAGAGGATATGATTTCTTTAAGCAATACCTTTTTAAGTGGGGAAGTACAACTAAAAGAGTGAGTGAGCTTTACCGGGAGTAAGTTAGAGTTTATTACTAATGTTGATTGGTTTTGTTGTTTCAGCTTTTAGGGTGTGAGTCTGAGTGATAAGGGAATTCATGAATGTTTATTTGATTAAAGCCAGCAACCAAGTCCAGAAGGTGGTTGCTTTTGCTTGGTGCTTTTTAATAACCAAATAATTTCTTTGGTATTGTTTCACAGACAGCCAATATGAGTCACATCATTTACAGCAGTCATCTACCTCCTGGGGTTGTTTCCAATAATGTGATGATTTTGTCCTGGCTTATTTGCTCATTTTTCTTCATGATGAGAAGTGGACTGTTGCCCTCTGGTTGGAGAGAAGCTCTGAAATACCTGGCTCTAGCTTTGCTGGGAGATATGCAGTGATTAAAAGATGCCCAGGCCAGTTAAGTAATAGTATGTAAATGTATCTAATTTCTATTTGAAATGTATCAGATAGATTTGTGGGTGAATTGAATTCCAAGGGGCTCAAAATTGTTTTTCTCCTAAGGTAATCCCAGTCTGTAAACATCTAGTCTCTGGCTATGTAAAGAGAGATGCCCCAAAAAACGACTTTGAGGTAAAAGCCTGAAAAGATATGATCCACAACAATTGCGCACAATAAACTCTGATCCTGGAGAGAAGTTACTGTGTCCATGAACTTCAGAATGTTCTCTACTTGAAGGCAGTTTGTCCTGTGGTTGTGACCCTTTTGTCTTTTCCAAAACGCCTATTTCTTAAAATGGCTAGTATATAACTCCACTGCTGTATGTATGTAAAGAATCTCATTTTCTTCAGCAGAGCTCTGTAGCTAGATGAAATTACTTGTATGTATTTGAAGGATTTGAGCCAGAGCATTGACTGCAGCTATGTTCTCAAAATAGTAAGTTTTACAAGAAAGTCTGCTTACTCTATTAGAAATGTGGTTGATGGCATCCAGCTCTGCATTATGTCTCTGCACTGAAATGTGGTCATTGAAGCTTCAGAGGGTTGTGCATTTCCAATTACCAGGGGTACTTGCACAGGTTATCCTGTCAGCTAGAGGCAGAAAAGGCACTTTTCAATTGCAGGGAAATGCAAGAAGATCCAAGTAAATTAGAAAAAGGGCATATGTAGTTGGCTCTTGGAGATAGCCAAGATGTGTTGGATCCTGCTCCATTTTGATCATATAAGTTACTTTGTTCCTTTTTCTGGGAGGTCCCTGCAGTTGTACTTCTCCCTCTTCATTCAAAATAACACAGGAGTTTACACAGCTAAGTAAACTTGTTTTGGGTTCCCCAGCATCCAAGGTCAATTCTTATGACATATCTCACTCAATATAGGTGTTCCAGAAGTATAGAGAAATAATTCTTATATGGAAATTAAGCCTGATTATTTGAAATATTTTGGATAAGACTAAGAACTTATTTTTCAATGTCAGTGTTTTATTTTGGGGCATATTACACCCCTTCTGATGTCTTCACGCTCAAGCTAGAGGTACTTGAGCCTTCAGCTTCTTTCAGCTGAACACTTCTACATGTTCCTTTTCACCCTATCTAAAAAAACCCAACCAAACGAAAAAACAAACAAACCAAAAAGGCCCCTAAACCCTACCAATTCTGTGTCTTCTTGTAGTCACCTTTAGCCACGCTGGAGGGGAGAATTATTACCATAATTTTCAAGTTTGGCTGTAAGAAAATAGCATCAGGACTGAGTCAGGACGGGCTGTACAGGAAATGAGTGATTCCTCAGCATGTAGTGCTGAGAGTCTGCTGAACGCAATGGCAAAACCCACCCAGGATGTCAGTGGAGATATTTCTTTTGTCTGGTGGAGAGATCTAAGAGGGAGGCATGAGGGAGGCAGTAGTGCCACGGCAAGATGTGTTGATTTGGAAGCTGGTCCTGTTTGTAAGGTGTCCCAGCCTTCTGTAAGCTCTTCCTTAAGTGAAGATGGATGTGTTTTGTCCAGCATCCAAGATCACCTCTGCCCTCCTGCATATGATTCCTATTTAAAGGGCAAATTTCCACTATTGTTACATGGGAGCAACAGGCACTGCAGAGATCTCTCCTGGTCTTGAGCTAACAACCCTGCTGGACTAGTTGTAACAGATAATTTAGTATACAAAGCTTCAGGTTGTCGTCATTATGTTCATTCATGTAAAGTACTTTAGGAACAATTTGGCTGAGGCAGCAGGGATACTTCTGTGTAAATATGTCATGAGATCAAGCCTTTTAGCATTCATAAAAAGACAGGATGTCGATTTAAAATCTCATCTGTCCAATGCATCTGAGGTCTGCTGATTTATGAAGTACTGTAAATTGCAATCATATAAGCCTGTAACACTCTGGCAGCTATTTAAATAGCAAAACTTTCCTCCAAAAACATGATATATGGAAAACATAAAAGTTTTAAAGCAGTAGACTGCCTTAATAAGGAAAGGAGTATTAGCATTCATTTACTGACAAGAAAGAGCTGATTTTCCTTACAAGAAGTGCTCCTTCCATAGCCACCTCATGCTTAGTGTTAATCAAATCATCGCTCTCGTACTACCAAGTCCTAGGTAAGATTTTCTTGCAAGAGAGTTGGCAAAGGTTAATATTTTCTGAATACTTGGGTGACAAAGCTGAGCAGTAAGGGCAAGCACTGAATTTCTGGTCCCCAGTAAAATCAAAGGACAAACACTCATTTGCTGGTGAAACCATATGAGTACTTGTGACCAGGAAGGAAATGGAAGAAGGGCAAAATCAGTCAAGCTGAAGTGTCAGTTTGCAGTGGGAAAGTCCAAGGGCCAAATGTCACCCTAAGTACACTGCCGTTCACTAAGGATATTCTGTTAAACCCTCTCTACCTTCAGATGTTGTTTCACATGGTTCCTATGGGAGGAGGATGCCAGCAGGCAGAATTGCAAGTGCTTGCCAGTTTCAGGTGCCTTAGATTGGCACTTCTGAGATGATAAAAGACACACAAGTCTCATGAGATGGGAACAGAGGATTTGAGCCATCTGGTTAACTCACTCATGTTGGTGCAGAAACCTTGGTTTGTAAGTAAGCTGAAGTTTTCAGCATTTAAAATAGTTTTTATCTTGAAAGCCACAATGGGAAGGAAATGACTGTTTATAGATAGCCATGCTCCAAGAAGCAATGAGGAGTAGGAGAACACAGGAGTATGCACTGATGTGATTTTACATTAGAAACTAATTGCATCTCAGAATAAGAAAAATAGTGATTTTGCATGTAAAAAATATCAGTAATAATAAAGAAATTTACAGAGAGAAAAGCATAACTAAAAGGTAATTCTTACTCTTTAGCGTTTCACTGTAATTGGCCCCCAAGCAAGAGACTTTTGGAAGTTAATTTATTCTGCTTAACTGGAATGCTTTTTAATTAACTAGATTAATTATGAATTTGAGTATCTTAGGAGGATAAATACTCTGTGAGAAAGGGTATTATTCTTGATATTTTATAGATGTGCTCATCATCCTAAAAATGACTGGCCCCAAACTGCTCAAGATATCTGCAACAGATGGAGATTTGGAAACATAATATAGAAAGCAAAGTGCTAGTTGGATGAGGATCACTCTTGTCTAAATGAGACCAGTTTGATAATGAGGGAAACTAAGTCTTGCTTGTGGTGCCATGAGGGAAGTACTCAGGTTTGGCACTCGTGAACTCCCTAGTGGGAAGGGGCATGGTGTGGTACCTCTCCTCTTAAGGAGGACTATGAATCTTCTTGCTTTTAGCATTGACAACAGGTTGTAAGGAAGAAAAGAAAATCCTTTTATTAAATGTAAACCTAGCACTGAACACTTCACTGGGCTGCGTCATCTGAGGATAAATGAGGCTGCCAGGGCTTCTAAAATAATTGCTCGCTAACAATGCTAAGTGCAGTGTGCATCTTATCAAACAAAAGCCTGTCTATTTTGCACACATATGACTCACAATTAATTTCCTTTAAGCTCAAGTCCCTATTATAGCATTATCCTTCAGGTGTAACAAGATAACTGCTATGCTGATATTAAGACTTGGAAAGGCCATCAAGAGGCCTCTGGGAATCGTGTTGTCTAGGAGACATCTAAAGCAGGGAAGGTCCACACATATAAGCTCAGCATTTTGCATAGAAAAGTGTCATTAAATTCATTCAGCCCTCCTTGTCCTCCTTTCATGTGCTGAAGGAGAAAAGGGCTGTCACAGCTGACAAGTGTGCTTTATTTAGTGCTGGCTTAGGATGTAAGAAGCCAAACTGGAGGGAAGACCTGTCTGATTAATCATTCCTGGGACCAGTAAAATGATTCTTGTTTAACTGCAAGCTGACTTGTGGGATTCAGGTATACACTATCCTGTATGCCACATGTACTGGATGCACCTTATTTAATTCTAAATTCAGTGGTAAGTTAAAGATTCTGAAAACGAGATGCAAAATGTTTGACTGAACATATGGTGCTCTCTTCAGAGACTGATTATATCCCCATCTCCAGGCCAGATTCTCAGCAAATACTAATTTCTATACCTCACCTAAATTTAGGCATGTAAGAATTTGACTCATAAGGTTGAATTTCTGTTCCAACACAGGAATTTTTTACCTGTGTAAATATTCAGTTTTATTGTATTAAAGAGCTGAAGACATGAATTTTAAATGGCTTTTAACTCTAGCAGTATGGTGCAGATTCTAGTAAGCATTACCACTGAACCTGTAGCCAATCATTTCTTTAGTCATGTCAGGAAAAGCATGTCTGGAGAAGAACGCATTACACTCAGGGCCAAATCTCACAAGTCCCTTAAAGACACGTGATGCAATGGTGAAATCTCCTTTGAAATCCAGGCCAGAGAGGACATGGGGTTTATTTTAGTCCAAAACCCTGTTTTTACCAACCAAGATTCTTGAGAGTTGTGTGCTATAAAAGGTGAGAAATTGCCAAAAGCATGTCTGGTATTGTATTTGATGCTTTTCTGTGGCTTCTCTGAAGTAATTTTTCAATTTCTTCCCAGCTGTGTGTCTTGATGTATCCTCTTTGCAGAGACAGATGCACCTTTCCACTATGGCTGGGGACAGTGATATTAAAGCTGATAGTATCTTCTCTATGATAATGTCAGGCTACATCTTTCAGAGACTGCTGAAGAAATATTTTCAGTGTCTATTTTCTTGTAGGTTTATATTAGAGACTGTTCCTCATAACATCAGCTTGAATCCTGAGCACTGCCACAGAGCCAATCGTGAAGGAACAGATGGATCACTTTAATAAAATAATGACATTTCCCTTAAACCTGTTAGGAAGAAGAATATTGTTTTGGGGCAATGATTTTCTTTTAAAGCTTTAGGAAAACTTTCAGTGTTGCTTACAGTCCTGTGTTTCCTCCCACAGGATTTCTCTTTTGGCCTTTTTCAAATACCTGTAGAGCCTATGTGAATAGCTGAATGAGGAATTATTTCCAATGCACTATCTGCTGAAGCACTGCATTTTCTGCCTCTTGAGCTGCTGTTCCAGTTGTCAACAGAAGTAAGCACAATAGCATAGTAACTTTAATGCCTTGAAGAGTTGTTTCTTGTAAAAGCTTTTTCTCACAGCTAAATTCACAAGCTGGAGAGATTTCTTCATTTGAAGCCAAATATACAGTCATTGTTTTCAAATACCTTTTAGTTACTTACTTGGTGTTCATGCACAAGAATGTACAGATAAGACTAAAAAGGAGAAATAGGAGTGGTTATGCTTGATTAGAATTACTGCTTTGCACAGCAAATCATAAATATAATGTAATTTTACTGCCATTGGTCATATTGTTTGCTCCTTGGCATTTTGAGTTTTGCTGTGGCAGCAGTTGAAGTTTTGTTCTCCAAATCTTCAAGCTTCTAACAGTAAATCAAGAAGAACCTCTGGTAGCTGAGGCAGCAAAAGTTCATGATGCACAGCTGAGCCTAGTGAAAAATATGTTCCTTAGTGCTAGGCAGTGTCAAGCTATGACACACATGCAGAGTTGTTTTATTCAACTGCATTTAGGTATATTGTTGATTTCAGTAGGTATGCTCTAAAGTTTTAAGTTTTCTCTGGCTTTGAGTGATGGGTTAGGAATGCCAGCATGGGGAAGGGATCCCAGCTGATGGAGCAGAACTCAAGTGTGTGCTAGTGCCAGAGCACGCACTCACATGAAAAACAGTATGGTTTGTATTTGAGTTACATGTAGTGGAACTGCAGCTGTGAAAACCTATTTTTCGCTCCTAGGTAGAGCCAAGAAAGCTTGAACTGAGACTTGGAGGTTGCAAGCTTGCACACAAGTTCCTGAAAATCTCTTATTAGCAACCATGTAACCACAGGTGTCTCTGAACTCAGAAAGGGTTTGGTGTTGCAGCTTAATTGATTCTATGCAAAATTTCTGTGCTTGTGAGGCCCCACCTGGAGTACTGCATCCAGTTCTGGGCTCCTCAGCATAAAAAAGATGTGGACCTGTTGGAGCGAGTCCAGAGGAGGGCCACAAAGATGATTAAAGGACTGGAGAACCTCCCCTATGAAGACAGGCTGAGACAGTTAGGATTGTTCAGCCTGGAAAAGAGAAGGCTTCAAGGGGATCTTATAGCAGTTTTCCAGTACCTAAAGGGGGATTATAAGACAGAAGGGGAGAGACTTTTTAAGCGGTCAGACTGTGATGGGACAAGGGAGAATGGTTATAAGCTGAAGGAGGGGAAATTTAGATTGGAGATTATGAGGAAGTTCTTTACCCGGAGAGTGGTTAGGCACTGGAACAGGTTGCCCAGAGAGGTTGTGGATGCCCCATCCCTGGCAGTGTTCAAGGCCAGGCTGGATGCGGCCCTGGGTGACCTGGTCTAGTGATTGGCATCCCTGCTCAGTGTGGTGAGGTTGGAACTAGATGATCTTTAGGGTCCATTTAACCTGGCCATTCTATGATTCTATGAAAAAGCTTCTCTGTGTTGTTCTACTTCAAAGCTTAGGCTTGCTTGGACACATTCTAAAAGTGCCTTTTTCAGGCACACTAGATCTCACTTGGTACAAACCACAACAGGACAGCACTGCTGTGGCACTAACCGCGGAGAGTAAAGCCTAAAATACTTCAAAGAAAAAGACAAAATATCCTCAGAGGAGAGACATTGTGTCATCACCTGCCCTACAGGAGACAGCATGTTCACAGGGAAGTGGAACCTGGTGCTTCCAGCAAGGACTGGGCTGGAAGTGATGCTCTCCCCTTTTAGCTCATATTTACACTACTGGATAGCAGGTATTCCCATGATACATCTATGCCATTGACTTTGCTTTTGGGAGTTGTTCCATGTTCATATAAAAGAGATGATTAGTATGCTGCTCTACTGCTTTAGTGATTTATACTGGACTTGGAATAACAAGATTTAGAACAAGGTTTTAGGCAGTTCTTAGTTACTTTCAACACCATCCAGAATGAAATAATTCCTTTGCCCGATGTGTGCTTCACACATCAGTAGCTCAGGTCACATGCTGAGTTTGTACTTCTGATTGGTTTGTTTGTATCTGGAATCCTGGTATTATCAAATTCTCTGAATTATTGAAAATTATTCTGTTGGTTTCCAATTATCCTTTGCATGCTTTAGTTTTCAGCCAAACCATTCATTTCCATCAATTTGGAGTAAACAGCAAACATCTCTCAGAAGAAGAGTCATCCTTGAGCTGTACAAACTGCCTGAGAGGAAGCTAACGATCACTGCAAATGAAGGGTCTGGGAATAAGAGTGACAAGATACATGGAGATGTGATTGGTACTCCAACAAAATAAGAGAGAGAAATGATTTACTCCCAGGTCAGTGCTGTTTTATGCTCTACTTATGTGAAAGAGAAAAAAGAAAAAAGCTTGAGGATTTGTTTTTTCTTTAAGATTTTTGTCATCTTTCTGATGATGCTAGCACAAAGCAGGGGAAGGTGCTGTGCCCTCTCACTGATGCAGTGAGGGGCCATCACCTACAAAATCTGCATAGGATGTAAAATGAATGTGGTACTCAGTGTTCACAGGAGGTGCTTCCTGGCTGATAGGCCTGATATTGAACCATCCTTCTGTATATCTTGTCTCTAGGTAATATCCTAAGGCCTTAGGCATAACTTTTATCTACATTTCTTAGTACCTGGAGAGACCAACCAAAAGACAGGCTTCAGGTAGGAGCTTCTGCAAAAAGATTACCTTTTGTTAGTCTTACCTTATTAGCATAAGTGGAGATTTGGGTAGTGTAAAAGAAGGAAGGAGTGGAGAACAGAGCATGGCCTGCCCAAAGTGCCAGCCTGTGAGTGAGAGGAGGAGGGTGCAGCCCTTAGCTTGGAGCCCCTGCCCCTGAGTTTCTGCGCTGTCTGCAGTACAGAAATCTGAGGATTCAAGGGTGGTTCTGTTCTCCTCTTCTCATTGCACACGTGTGCTCAGACAGCAGATCTTCTGGATTATAGGTTCACGGCAAATGAATCTGGAGAACAGGTTGATTAGTTCGTGACCCTTGTCCTAAGTCAGGTCAGCTTCTGTCAGCACTATTCCTTACAGAGTTTGTCTAACAGCTTGAAAGACATCCCTAGCAGTCTCTTTCAGTGTTTTAATTTTCCCATTGGAGAGCTTTTTAACATTCAACATGAATCTGCTTTTCTGTGATTTAAATCTATTACCTCCAGATCCATCTACAGCAGAGCAGGCTCTTCAAATGAAAAAATAAACCTGTGTAGTTCAGTCTTTGTGCAGTTTTTTCCTAGGCTCTTAGTCATTTTGGCTTTCCTTTGACTTTTGTTTGTTGATACTCGTGGCACAAACGTGGACACAGTGCTGTAGCTGAGACCTTATTAATTCTGAGCAAGGTACTGAGAGGGAAGATTATGGGGTATGGTTTGCAGATTATTCTCCTGCTAAACCCTTCCAACAGAGTACTAGTCTGTTCCACAGCCTATTGTGAGCTGGTAACCACAACACTCAGATTCATTTAATTCTATTTCTTTGAAGGATTTCCAGACAAATTCCGCAGTTGGTTATTCCTACCTAAGGTAAGGAATAGTGTACATCTCTTGATTGAATGCTAGCGATAGTTTTTCCTATTTCTTAAAATCATTTTGAATTCTGGACATGTCATTCAGCATGACTGCTGTCCTTCCAGGCTTCCTCTCACCTGAAAATTTAATAACATACTTCCCATTCCATCACCTTGATAATTAATGAAAATATTGACAATGATATGAGATCTGGGATAGGCCCTGAAGCATCCATCAGTATATCCTTATGTACTGAGATGGTACCAAGGGTAATCACTTTTTGGACACAGGCATTCTGTCATGATCTTCTTACCTATCACACAGGAAAAGTTTTAACAAGATTTTCCCCCTTGTTTGTTTCTGACACTGGTGAGTGAAACAGTGTTGAAAGCCTTACTTTGAGATCGATGGTATCTACTGCTTCTCACCTCCAGAAGGTCTTTTACCTGCTGTAGAAATAAAATAAAATGTATGTCTTTGGCTTTGCTTCCCTCTTAACAAATCTACCACTGGCTGCATCTCATCTCCTTGTTATCTTCCTGATTCTGACAAATGGTTTGATTTGTTTCTGCAGGAACTGGAGTTAATCTGATTGATTTATAAATCTCTCAGCTACTCCTTTTTTCTCTCTTTAAAGAACTGATCTTTTTTTCAGTCTTCCAGTAGCTTACCCCTCCTCTATAGAGTCACAAAGATAAATGCTAATAGTTCTTTCATCACTTCAGCCAGCTCTTTCAGCATCCTCAATAATGTTCATCAGGCCCTGTCTGTCTGACAGTGTGGCCATTTCTCAAGGGCACTGATTGTGCTGACCATTTACTTGTAAGGTGATGTTTTAAGTAAAGGCTTATTCAGAAAAGCCACTGAAATTGCAGAGCTCCCATCTGTAGATAGGTTTCCCCTGCTCATTGTTGACAAATTCTTTGTAATGTTGCTTTAGAGTTATTTGTTTGTTCTTCACATCTTTTACTGGTTTGATCTTCCTGTGTGCCTTGATCTGTCTGATTTTGGCCATACCCTCTCATAGTTTTTACTGTAAACACCTCATCTTGTTCTTGCTCTGTGTAACTTCTCTATAACATTAACTACTTAAAATAATTTATCTAAGGAAAAAAAGAAAAAAGAAAACACTCTTTCTCTAAACACTTCTTTTTCCAGCCTTTCTTAAACTGTCCTGACTTTTTCCTCCACCTACACTTATTTATATGAAGCTGCTATTTTTTCAGCCACATCTTAGGCATTTCCTGACCATGGTCCACCCGCAGTCTGTCTTCTCCATTTCCCCCTTTCCTTCCACCTAAGAATCAAGATCTGCTAGTTGTAGGCAACCCCTTCATGACGGCTGCTAAAGTGGGTGACTTTAGTGCCCAACAAATTATGAAAGTTAGTACTCAGAGTTTTCTAAAAGTATCTCCTTGCTTTCAATTTGGCAGAATCTGTTCCCTAAATTAGAACTGTATTTATGAGTATTTCTGTGCCCCTAAAGTGGCACTTTTTAATGGTTTTACTGCTTTCTGGAAAAAAAAAAAAAAATTCACCCAGATTTAATTGCAGTATTGGAAATGGTTGAAGCACTATAATATATGGGGAAAATTGTGGTCTTTGAGAAATCCTTTATTCAGAAATAGCCAAAAAGGCCATCTAATTCTTTTAGGAAAGGAACTCTGAAGAGATTTTTCTAGTTAGAGAGAATGGAAAAGAGTCATGAGAATACTTAACTCTGGGGTGCAATCATGAGAGAGGTGTGGGCTGCAGAGGTGGAAACTGTGCTTGTTGCAAGGCTAAAAAATAATTAAAGGTCAGGAAATCATTTGTAGTTCAACAGCAAAAGCTCCTGAAAGCTCTTCATTCCTTATGTTATTACCCTCTCTGAAGTAGGGCATTAGCACTCTGTGTTGCCCTCATCAGTTTACTAGACCACATATTCCAGGTAAATTGTGCTTGCAATTGGCCCTCTGCTTGCTTGTGATTAACATGGCATTCAGATGAAAAATTGAGTGTCGTGTGAGCACTACTCCAAGCTCAGTAAAATGTCAGGCAGTTGAGGTAGTTTGGAAGCAACGGCCAAATGCAAGGAATAAAAGTGTGAGCCGTGCATAAAAGAAGCCTTCTGGAATTTCTGGCCCAAAAGAAGTGGGGAGAGAAGCAGAGAGAGTCTAGTGAGGAGCTGTAGCTTAAAATATTAATACTGACAAAGAACAGAAGAACAACTCCACTTACTTTATATCAAGCCATTAGCTTTGATTTAGTGCAGCGAGGGAAGCCTTTCAGTAGTTTCCATACTATCTTCACACTCTGGCTTAATAGCATTTCTTTAAATGAGGAGTGGTCCCTTAAGCAATATTTCTTTTTAAGAGGCAAGTCCCAGCACAGAGTAATAAGTAAACTGGGAACAATATATTTTAAAAGAAGAAATAGATTCTGCCAGTTCAATTTAAGGAAATATTTATTATATATCATTTCCTCAACTGTTTTCTGAGTAAGCAATATAAAATGATCCTTACGAACAGCAAAATGGAAGGAAGGAAAAAGTCTGCATCATTATGGGGAGTTTAATCTTCTGTCTGTCTGCTTGTCGTTCTGAGTGATGTCTTTACTTACATGAAATAAGAGCCCTGGATATCTCAGAAGTTTTAGTCCCCAAAGGACCTTCTTTTTAACACTAGCATGCACCTACATCCTCCCTTTCATGTTTTGGTTTTTAATAACAAGCTCCACAACCTTTAGGGAAGGAAAAAGATGCTAGTCTTGCCTTGGTTTGGCAACCAAGCCCCTGACCAAATGTTTTTTTATCCCACTGAGTTACAGGTGTGATGACACATGGCAGAGTGGAAATGGAGTTGCTTTGTTTTGTGCTCACATTGCTACTTTAGTCACAAGTGAGAGCCTTTTGTTTGCTGTAACTTACTAAAAATTACATCACCAGCTCCTTGCAGCTCATAGTTTCTTGTGAGTTTGCTGCTGTTGCTCTCCTCTGACAAGCAAGTAGGCCGAGTGTGAAACATGGGCTGAAAACATGTCCATCACATGAAAGTATGGTCCAACAGCCCCAAAATAACTGCCTTTTAAAAAAAAAATAATTATTTATATAGACATATTAAATTGGTATTAAGTTTCCAGGGCATCATTTTGTCCATAGCTAAAATTACAAATCAGTGCACCCCATTTTGGCAGATTTGTCTCAACAAAATTGTTTATATGTGAAATGTTTCCTCCTAAGTGTCACAAATAATGATTTAGTCTAGAACGTAGCACCCCACTGAACCTGAAAGCACTGCTGTGGAAGGAAGATGTTGCCTCCTCCCCTCATTCAAATGTCCTGCTGACTTCTTGCTTTCCTGTCACTATGAGCCTGGTAATCCCTTTGGAGACCCAGACACAAATATTTTATAACTGCATTATGAAATTAGCTTAGTACTTCCTTTCTCATGCCTCCACGGAATTATGATAGAGAGCTCTACATCTTGTTCCTTTTTGTATTACTTTTGTTAGTCACAAGAACATAAGTGAACTGATAGACATAGTTTTTTTTTTAAATGGGTACTTTTATTTTCCTTTAATCCAGTTACCTTTGGCTTTAAATTCTATTTGTTAATGCAATCAAACAGCATGTTTGCTTGTTTTTCTTATTGGAAAGTGGTTGCTAGCCTCAGAGCTGATGATTTCAGTGTTATTACAATAGTCTATGTTTTATTTCCTGTGGACTTGCTCATATTTTTTTCTCTCTCTCTTTTCTTGGGGAAGGCTTTCCAGTAAGCTGCTTTCTTAGCTTAGTTCTTTGTCAAAGAATTTGTAAAAATTGCACAAATATGGACAAAGACTGGTACAAATCTGAGGTACTGGAAATATACTGGACAGTATGGTGACAAGTTATTATCTAAATCTAGAAAACTGTGATACCTGTCAATATGCAGTGGGACAGGTAATCCCTGTGTCTGGGAGGTCAGTGGGTGACTCACATTTTGCTGTTGACAGGGCAGCATCTGTGGGGATTCAGCATGTGGAAAATGGTAGATGATTCTTTTAATGACTTGGTAAATCACAAATCTATTTGGAGATGGGCCATGTTCCTCCAGGCATTGTTGATTCAGTTTTTACTGATCAATCTGGTACTTCCAAAGAGTGCCAGACAGAGTGGAAGAACTGCAGGGCACTGCTCAGGGGAATAATTGCTGGAAAGAAGGATTTCTTCACATCACTGCTGCCCATCTGAGGTCCTAACTGCTTGCAGGGGCTCTGCTCCTGGGAAGGAGCTTGGAGGATCTGTGATCTGCAAGTGATAGAAATGGTCACACATGTTGATGACCAGAGCAGCCACATACTACTTTGTTGTCTCCTTAGGCCAAATAATCTATCTGGCAGAGAGGATACAATGAAGGCATTACCAAAAGCTTGGTAAAGGAGTACAGGGACTTTCTGGGATGGAGGTGTAAATGTGGATTTCATCCTCCTCTGTTATTTTATGAAAATGCTATTCTGGTGGAGATCAGCACTGAGTCATTTAAATAACAAACCAGAAAGTCGTGCATGGAAGGAAATATTCTTCTGTGGGGTATTTGAAGCATTTTATATAATGACTCTATAATCCAACCAACTGAAAATGAAAGAGAAAAGAAAATAAAAATGTTCATGAAGATTGTCCCTGGTATCACAGAGGAACTGCAGTCATTATGTTGGACATATAACAGAAAACATCCCCTGTGCCTAAAGATTGCATGATCTAAGACAAATGGGGATATAAGGGAAAGCAGGAGTGTTGCTGCTGGCAGAACAGGCTGCTGCCTAGCAGAGGTGGTTCCCTGATCAGTTAGAGTTGCACGGGTTGTTGTAATTGCAGGATTTGGTAGAGGACAATGACAGAGTTTTGCAAATACCTACAGAAAGGTGCAGTGCAGAAGGAGCTAGGGCTGTCTTGACTTTTACTGGGTGAAAGTTAATAGAAGAGACTTGCTAGTCTAGCACAAATGCTAGACTTTCAAGGAAAGGTAAGAGGACAGCACTTGAGACAGCAATGACGTGGGTGGAAGGGGAGTGTAAACACAAGGCTGAAATAAGGGTAAAGGGTAATCTGATTTAAGGGTTGCCAGAACCATAAGGAAAAAGGAGTACTTTCTGAGGGAGAAAGAAATGGAGCTCTTTCAGCACCTGAGACACTCTAAAAGACCATTTAACACACTTGTGAACAAGGACTTAATAGTGAGTGAGCTGGTGTGCAGGCTGGAGCCACAATCCTTCACCACCTGTGCCATAGGTAGACAGATTTTATACCACACTCCTCTTATTTGAGTTACCTAAAGCACTGAGCTGGGTATTGATACTGCTGGGCAGTAATGCAAAGTGGATTAGCAGTGTGCTTGGTGTTGGCTTGCTTTATTCCCAGTATTATGGTTTGCATTATGGAGAATGTGGTCAGCAGATCAGATGGGATGTCTTTTGTCATAACAGGTTTCAAATTAATCCTTCGAAATTAGGAATTGTATTTTGGTCTCCTTAGCTCAAACTTGCTTCCCTTTCCAGGTGAAGTAGTGACTGAATTTCACTGTTATGCTGTATACATTTTATCATCAAGAAGCATCTGGACAATGTCCTTAGATACGTGCTGTGAAGGGGATCCTTGTGGGTCCCTTTCATCTCAGGATATTCTATGATTCTATGATCATTTAGGTGGGAAAGTTTAGTGGGTAAATAGAGTCTAGGGAGCACTTGCAGTGCTTATTTATCCTGTGAGTTAATCAGTGTTTATCTTTTAACTTAGCAATAACTTCATTGCAAAATGACTTCATCCTCTTTACAAGGCTAATGTTGGTTGGGACTTCATAATTACCTGCTTTTTTGTCAAAAATATAGAAACTGAGGATGAAAATTTGGGACTGAGTAGTACAGTTTCCAGCCAGAAGAACCCAGTCTGGATCTGAGAAGAGCTACTGCAAGGGCTCTGCTGGTGCTTTGGGATTTCAGTCTGAATCCTTGTGCCTCAAGACACATCACTGTCTTTTCCTACTCAATGTCCATGTGAGTTTGCATCCTGAGAGTCTGTGATCATAGTGGAAAATAAAGAAAAGAAGGAAAATAAAATCCAAGACAGAGGAGGGGAGATGGCAACTGCAGGCCTTTTTCTAACTGGAGACTTTTTGGCTGTGACCAAAAAGGGTTGGAATGGAAAAATACTCTCAGCTTTTTAATCGTATTTCTTTTTATTGAAAAGGGAACACCATGTGTCCATGTACAAAGTGTTTTGCCATAGAAGATGCCATTTGAAAAGTCAGACTTAATTTATTATGAGAATATCATGCTGGATCAGAAATTGAGCATATGATATACCTTACAAATAAGAGTGAGTTAATATGAGTTACTGCAATTAATGCAGGAAGGAACTTGTTGTTAGATATTCAGTTTGGATGTCCCCCACCTCCTCTGAAAGAACTTATTCAAAAAGCATTTTGGCAATGGCAAGGAGAGCAATTCAGTTAAAAAGTGAGACAGGTGAGAAAGGAAGAGGTTACTGAGCATAGTGGATTTAAAGAGTAGACCATAATGTGCCAGTAGCAGTCAGATTTTAACACTGAATAAAATAGCAATATGGATCTTCTCTGTCAGAGCTGTTTCTATATCAAGAACATTCAGTTCTTTGGAGGGGTACGGATGACAAAGTGTTCACTTCCCATGTTGAGTCCCCTTGAGTTTTGTTTCTCATAACACACAACAGTGTGAATGAATTAGATGTCATCATTGTTTGTGCCTGTGTGCACCCACGGAACTGTGCTGGAAAAAGCTGCTTAAACTTGTTCCCTGTTCATGTTCTGTGGAACATGATAATTGAAATAGGGGTTTGTAGGCATGGTACAGGAAATCTGACACTATCACAGCAAGGCTGTTCTTAAAATAACTCTCAGGGCAGATGATGGAAGGGACATTCATCTGAAGTAAAATGCTACAGATCACTTTGTGTGCTTTCTGAAGAACTAGAAATAGGACTTGCTACTAGGGGTCAGCTACCTTGACTTGTCTCTTCATATCCTTGGTCAATTGCCATTCTTGCACTTCTTCAAATTCCTGGTGCAAATTATTTCATGCCATAAAGAAAAGAATTCTCCAAAGTGGTTTACTTTCCTCCCAGAGGAAAATAAAATTCCAGCACTCTGGAACTGTGGCAAAAGCTCAAGACAAATTTTAGAGTGATAAAATGTTAGAGGAAGCAAAGACTACTTTATGACCCACATACAATATGATTCCTACGTCACCAATTCGGGTAATATACTTTGGTGAAAGAGAGAAAAAAGAGGAAAACAGTTTTCTAGAAAATAACTGGTTGATAGAATTGATAGTTTAGAATAATACAGACTTTTGAGCCAGAATGTAGCTGGATTAGAGAAGAAAAATAGCATCTTGTAGTTTAGACTTTAGGCATCCTAGATCATTGGAATAATGAATAGCTGGAATGGATGATATTGTAAGGTCTGTTGGATAAGGGGTGTCTGGAAGCATCTGTTGCCCTTCTGCAATAAAGGTAACATGAGGGACACAAATTGATAACATAGGACCACAACAAGAACATACATAGACTCAATGTGTTGTCTTTTCCAAAGACATTTGCTCAATAGAGTGAGTGGTCTACAGCTAAAACTTTCTCCAGTGTGTAGTTAGGCAACTTGAATTCTCAGCAGAAGTGTAGTTGGAAAAATCCAGTTGAAGCTGTGCTATGCTCGAGGAAGAAATCAGGGCAAGATGCACAAGGCTAAACCAGGCTAAGACATGGCACTGCTTATTTGTTTTTGTCCCTCACTGGAAGAGAGAATATAACCTGAAAAAAACACCAAAAGACACAGCTTTGAGGATAGTTTGCTTTTATCTGGGCTAAGCTACTGCACTGGGGAAAAAAGGCTCAAATGAGAGCTTTGGCAAAAGGAGCCATTTGAAAATACAGCCTGGGAGAGTGAGTGGTGTGGACATAACCACCTTGCTTGCACTGGGCAGTGGTAAGCTTTGGGGTGGCCTCCACAAGGCACAGTGCAGAGTCCATGGCAGCATGAGAGGAAGGGAAAATTTGGCTTTAAACTTCAACTGTGCCTACTAATTTCTGCCTGTTTACGTTTGCCAGGCAGACTAGTAGGAAGGAAATCTCCTATGTGCATGTTAGTCAGGAGTACCTTCAGTCAAGTCTCTGGTTTGAAAGCAAGACGGTGATGTTAAGTTGGTGTATCTCATGAAATAATTGTCCCAGTTGCTGTCATCCTTAGCTGGATTTTGTGTAATCATCCCACACACTGTGAAAACACTCACTGGAATCAACAATGCTAAACATTTTTCCATGTGATGAGTGTGACAGGCAAAAGGCACTCCTTCAAAATAATAAATTATATGACATTTAGCTACCTTTATCTTGGCATGAAGCCAACAAGGCTTAGGCTTTCATGATGTATGAGTTACTTTTGACGTGCTTTTGCAATTAGGAAGAGTGGATCTGCAAACGATGCACAAGGAAATTCTGCATTTATTGTATCTGATGATAAGCAAATTAAATGTATCTAGGCTGCAAAGCAACTGATCTTTAGTTTTTATCTCTATACTGCTGTGGTTTTTGCTTTCTTCAAACCCACTGTTATCTTTCCAGTGTCTTAAGATTTTTACCCTTATTACCCACCTGCACCACCAACTCTATTTCTAAAGGACGGTAGAAAGCTTGGATCTACTGGAACATGGTAAGGGAATTTATGCTTTTTCCCTCCAAGAGTGCTATTGTTGGCCCAATGACATACCTGCAATGACATACCTGTGTTCAGATTAGGCTCTGTTAGCTTCAGAGTGGCACAGATATCAAGTGAAAGAGTGTAGCTGTACTGAGCTTTGGTGATGCTGGGACAGGACAACATCACCTTACAACAGTAGAAATGCAGCAGTATTCCTGCTATCTTTTATGCTTCATTATATGTCAGATATGTGATGGACTTGTCATTCTTCTCTGGATAGTCCCACTAAAAGAAAAGGCTATATCTGATTTCTGGTCAATAACTTTAGGTGGGAGATCAGGAGAAGGGAGTTCAAGATTTTTATAAACGTTTTGGTGTTACAAACGTGCTGGAGCACATGTTCAGTAAATTTTGCTGGGAGAAATCAGATGTTAAAAGGATGCAAGCAGCAAGGGCACCAAGTACTATTGTATGACTGGTTTAGGGTATGTGCTTGCAATGAGCCTGCGTGAGAGTCACTGTTGTAATTGTTGTTCAGCATAGAAACTGGAAATATACTTGGACTGCAAGCAGTCTGACCTGTAGAGGAAACCATATCTCACAACATGCTGAGTGTTCCCCAAGGTGAAAGGAAGGAAGAAGTAGGACACTTCTAGTATTTCACTGTCACATCATCTTCCCACTCTGCTAATGTAACCAAGAATCAGCTGCAGAATTTCTTTTATGCTCAATTAAAAAATTATTCACCATGGCCTAAGAATTTTTTTCTGAAGAAATATCGCAGATTGAACTGTTGGCATCAGAGGTTTAGAATCCTGGGTGATATCAGAAGTACCTCCATTGCCCATTGATGTATTCAGTCCTCTGTTTATTGTTGCTAATGACACAGGCATTTTTTCCCTGATAGAGAGACCTCAATTTCAGACACATCATCTCCATTGTAATTGGTGATAAATCATCTTCACTGTAGCTGGATATCCCTGACATGCAAAATGCAGTATTTTTATTCTCAATTGTTTGTTTCAGTCAGCTCAACTGAAATAGCCTTAAAAAACTAAAGGCAAAAGAGCATTTTTAAGAATGTTTTATGAAAAATGAAAAATTCAGGTGATAAAGCTAAGAATTAAGGGTGCACATGAACCTTCAGGTCAGCTCCTTGCTTGCACTGTCTCTGGTCTTTGATAAATTATCACTTACTGCCTTCCCCGCTTGCTCTCATGCTGTTCCATGGGGATTTACACAGTACTTCTATTCCGCACAGTGAGTAGTGTGTGGCCTTGAAAAGTGACTTTTTACTAACTATCCAAATGCTGCATTGAATAAAACTTTACTTACTCATTGCATTTCTCCAGTGCTTTCAGTATTATTTCTAAAGCTTTTATGGATATAAATGAACTTACCTTCGCGTAACACTTTTCAGAGTAGCAGGTGACATTGCTGTTTTACATCGAGGGAACTGAAGCCCAGAAAGGTCAAGTCTAAAACTCTAGGAAATGTCACCCAATCTGGGGTTTCTAGGCTGAAATGTAGAGATATTTTTTTCTTAATCTTCTTTCTTTTAAAAAAAGAGACTATCTTAGCATTTAAACCCCAGCTATAACTGAACTCAGCTGCAGCTGATGGCACTCAGCAAGTCCTGCCAATCTGACTGCAAGTGCCCAAGCCCAGGCAGCCAGAAACCAGGAGTGGTCCCAAGTGAGATGAGTGCTTGCCAGATGTTGCAGAGGAGTTCTGGGTCAGAATTCCATTCTCAGGGGTGATGCTTCAGGGCTGAGGTGTGACATAATAATTTTCCCTTCTGTTGTCCTCCTTCTTATGCAATATGTAGATGTAAAGCATTGCTGATTTTCTCATGCCAGGCAAATGAAAAGACATTTGCTTATTGTATTATATCCTAGAGTAAAAGCATCTTTAGGAGTCCCAGTCTGTTAATTTTCTTCAGAAAATTAATCGATAAAAGTTATTCCAGATAAGCTTATTTCTTTCAGTTTCCCAGGAGATTTCCTGTTCTTTCCTCCATGCTGTCTCACACAAGTCACACTAAAAATCAAAGACAGACTCCAAAGCAATAGGGAAGCTGCAGTCACAGAGGCACAGCGACAATCAAAACCAGACTTGTTGCAGATGGTGAAGGAGATGAAAACAGCCGTGCAGAAAAACATGCTTGCCACAAACTAGAAAAATCACTTAAGGCAAATCTTTAATTCTGTTTTTCAAAGGTTATTTTAAAAGGCTGTGATCCATTAGTTTTGCATGCAATCCCCCAAACTTATTTGAGGGTTCAGTTGAAGACCGAGATCCTACATAAAACCTTTTCCCTCAATAGGTGAAGTTACTGAGAGGAGGACTGGCAGCATCTCTGAACATTGCTTACCTTTGTCTCATCATTGTAATGATTACAGATGTTCTGGGTAAGTCTAGTAAATCAGATACACATTGGCCTGTGCACACACACAGGGGTGATATGAGTGCACGAGTATGCATGGATATTTGCCTTTATTGATTTATTTTTTCTTTCTTGGATGATTTAGCAATATATAAACGTGGATGAAAATCATTGTTACAAGAGTTAAGTTGTGCTGAAACTTTAAAATCTTTATTAGCAGACAAAATCCTGGAGCCTTGTTCACCTAGATGGGAGCAGAGAGGTACAAGTGATAATTGATCACTGAGGGACAAAACTGTACCGAGTACTTGCATGTGCTTGGCCTTGACCCACTGATCCTCCAACTGAAGAGTCAGCTCAGTATGTGGCATGATTACAATATGCAGGCTTGTTTTGGAATACAGGAGAAGAGGGTTTTTTAGATGTTAAAGCTCTCCAAAATTTTTTCTTTTAATTGGCAGTTAAACAGTAAGGCACTTAAAATGCAAACTACAACAATAAACAGGGCTTTGCTCTGTATGTATGGCTTGTGAATAAAGATTGCACAAAGGTGGTAACTTTTAATTTTGCATTAATTCAGCTTTGTTCTGTAGCACACAGGGAGCTGAACTCATGGGATGGCAGCTTGGTGAGCCTCATGTGTGGGGAGAAATGAATCAATTACTTACTGCCTTTACCTTGCAGTGGATTGTCCTCCATGAAATAATCTAAACCTGTCAAATTGTGACAGTTTGCTCTACCTGCACAAATAACAGCATTCTGAGAAATCAAGGACTGCAGATATTGCTGTAATAGATCTAAAAGTGCATACTGATGTGATCTGCCTTTTTCTGTGAGATGACATTTGAAGCTGCTAGTATGCTGAATATTTCTGCTGCATCAGCTTATCATCTAAGAAATGTGGATACGATTTTCTGAAGGTGTTGAACAAATCTCCACCTTGTCTACCTCTGATATTTCAATCTTAATACGTGAAAAGCTCATAAAAAAAAGCACCACCCATACTTTAGAAGCCACAACAAGCTTAAGCAACTGCCTGGAGAACATCCTTGGTTATCCCAAACATGTGGTACTGAAATGTGATGTTCACACACTCCATTACAGCATGTACAAACAAATGTACTGGAGCACTTCTCATCATCTAGAGTCCTAAAGAGGTTTCCAGAGCACTCAGCCATGTCCTTTGTGTTTGAATACAGCTTGGCAAATGTAGATTTTTTTTTTTTCAGTGTTTTGACCAAAAAGAAAACTGAAGGTGAAAAACCTCAGTCACAGTCAAAGCAAGGTGGCAATCAATGATTTTTTTTTTTATTTTGCAATGAATTCAGAAGTAGTGCCCAGGCTTGGGAAAAGTTTGATTTGGTTAACCAGAAACAATTTGTTCAATACAAATTAAAATACTTGAATTTCATGGGGATTTCTATTATTTTTGTTTAAGCATTAAAAAAATGCCCAACCATTTTAAAAAGCAAGATACCAGTTCAAAATTAGAAGCTGAAAAATCTAATTTTGAAGTATCTTGGAAAAAATCCACTTTTTTCTGAGTGAAATTATTTTTCATTTTCAGCAGATTTTTCAAGTAGTTTTAGTGAGCTGTACTGAATTACCATTTGGGCATGAGGTCGCTTTTTGTCAAGACATTGTCTGCCCATCTTTGCCTTGAAGAACTGGTGGGAGATGGGTAAGTGTTGCTTTTACTGTCTTATTAAAAGAGGGATCATAGAACCTTTAAAGTCTCATGGCTTTTGAAATCTTATCCAAAAGATAAGTGAACGAGCTGCATCTCCAGCCACAACAAAATCCACATTGGTCAGCTTTAAGAGGACATTGCCAACAAAATAAGACTTAAAGATTTATGAAATGTCTTTCCTAAATTGTTTGTTCATGTTATTTATTTTTTGTGGCTTGAGCACAGCTGTAAATCTAAGTAAATAGCATCTAGCTGCATCTCTGTTCTAAATATAGTGCAATGGAAAAAGAAGTTTAATTTCTTCTTAAGATCTCTTCAGACTTAATGTATTTTTGAAGCGCCATTGGTTGCCTTGACACTGTGACTGTAGCCAGTTATTCTAAAGGAGCATTTGCTTGCTTAGAAGTACAGTTGACCTTGATACTGCAGTAATCTCAGTAGGAGGGCATGATCAGAGGCTAATGTGATGGCTGACAGAGGAAGCAAAGGCAGTCCATAAAGCTAAAATTTCACCTTTTCTAGCAATGTGATAGAAGTAAAGAAGCAATGGTTAAGTGAATGATCTGTGAAGCGCAGATAAAGAGTAAGCATGGCCAAATGGTAAAGGAATTGAAACCTGGTCATTGTGGCTGACCTCTCTGAGTTAGAATAGCATCAAAGGGCTCAACAAGGCTGTGTTTCTACCACACTGTGTGTTGCATATGATGCAAGATGAGAGACTTTTCCCTGAAGAATACACAGTTTCAAATGATTGGCTAAAAAGTGGGACTGATACAGTGGTGCATTTGCATTTAACAAGGAGCTTTACCACAAAGGGTAAACCAACATGTCCAGAGTAAGAAAGGGACAGAGTTGGAAAATGTCCAGGTTGGTTGAGATTCATTTCATTGCTCTTTTGCCAGAAGGTAATCTATCTTCCTCTTTGACTTCTGCTGTGCATTTAATCAGGTGCTGAGTGAATATCTTACTTTGAAAATCCAAACTAATAATGGATGTAAAAATGATGGTAAATGATAAGATGCAATAAGACAAGTCATATCTTCCCTAATGACAGCATAATGAACTGGGTTTAAAAGGAAATCCTATCATGAACAGTCACAGCCCATTAGACAATGAAATTTCTTGTTAAACTGACTTTTAAAAAGTACTTTGCAAAAAAGTGAAAATGAAACAAAATTACACAATGTTGTTGGAAGCCACTTGCAGCCAGATCCTAGTAATCTTTTGGGGTGAAAAACAGTATTTTGCTTGCACAGGGACATAACCTCTGAAAATGTGAATTGTGAATGGCATGCCATTAAAATAATTTCAGCAAGATTTAACAGCTAATATCACCATTTCCTGTTTACAATAGTGTGCCCGTCGAGAACAGATGGAAAAAGAAATAAAAATAGAGGGAGAGCTTCTTTGCTTTTGGTGATTGCTGCTTTACATGGATCACATAGAACAGGGAGAAACACAAAGTCCCCAGATGGTAAACACTACATGTTTTGAAGAAAACATTTCAGGAGCAGCAAGTGGAGATTTTTCTCAGAAATTATCAAAAGGAGGTTCAGGGAATAGAAATCACTGGGCACATGTTTGTTTTTGTTGGTAAGTGTTCCACAATAACTCCTTTACAGAACCCTATACTGTTGTCATTGTCATCTTCAAGCCAAACTAAATACAGCTTTCTCATCAGCAACAATTATTGCAAACTGGACTTGGCATGAAAATTTAAATAGTAAAAAAATAGCAACTGTAAAGCTCCAATTCTCTGGAGAACCAGCAGGATGTATGTCCCTAATGCTTATCAGTCTCTTTGGAATCATCCAGCTGAAGGTACATAGAAAATGTGGCTATAAACTCCCAAGTCCCTCAAACATTTTAAATTTTTACTCTTTGTGTTTTTGTTATTTAAAATCTGAATGTTCCATATGATTTTGACCTTTTCTACACTAGGTATTAGCCATAAGAGAAATAGATTTCAATGCTTTTTTAAAAGTTTATTTTGCTGCTATTGAAGATAAAGGTGCCCTGCAACAAGTGTACTCTTCCAGAAGTATTTATAAAAATAACAGATAAGCAAAATGGTATTACATTATTGTAGGAATGTGGGGTTTTGGTTTGTTTGGTTTTTTTTGTTGGTTGCATTTGGTTTTGGTGGGTTTTTTGGCTTTTTAAGAGGACACAGTACATTGTAGAGGAAGCTGTAATGCAGCTATTAAATATAGGCTTATGCAGTTTTAAAGGAGGCAAGAAGAAGAAAGTATGCTCTTCTGAATGATACACAGTGCTAGATATCATCAGTCTGCATTTCTGAAAGAGCTGCATGTTTAGTTGCTGTCATTGTTCCCAGCAGGAGCTCTCACACCAACTTTCTTTGAAATCTGACCATTAGAGTTTATTTTGACCATCCTTCAGTGTGAATATAAAAGCTAAAGTAAATTGTTTCATCAGTATGACTTTATACTTTTAGTCCAAAGATGTCTAGGGTGCTTGCATACAGGGAGTAGTTCTGAATAGAAGGTAACTGTATGTCTTGTTAAATGTATGTATCTGACATACACTGCTTAGCATTGATATTTGGGAAAGAAATAGTGAAATGGAGAAGATGCTGCCTGGAAGACTTATGTGATTTTAAAGAACTGGTTATATTTTTACTTGATTCATTTAGGCTGAGATAAAGGTGGACAGATAGGTTTATTCTTGTTTTACTGTGATGAAAATAGACCTTGATTCAGGTTTTGCTTCCCATGCTAATCTGCTGCCTTTACTTTTGTTGTTCTTCATTTACAACAGTTGCGTGAGCTGGTAACATGGGTGTATAGCCAAAAATCATTTTGCTGGTCAACCAAAGTATTTGCCAATAAATTATCAAATGCCCAGATGTTTTGACCCTGAAACTAATTATTCAACTACGGTAGCAAGAGCTACAGAGCAATGAAAGATCAAGTTGACCTTTCATTTTGCCTTCCCATACGGTTAAGCAAAAAAATAACTGATTTCCACTTTCAGCAGTTCATAGCAAATAACAAGCAGGTACTGAAATAAAGCTCCCCAGTAGGACTAAGGATACAGTATTGATGTGATAATAAAAATACACTAAGCATGTTAAACAAAAGCCAGCTCTTCTTTGGCAGGAGTCCTAGAAGTAGTGAGCTGAACTAGATCAACCTTGGCTAAAAGACCAAATGGAGTCAGCAGTATTTAGCATAAATAAAACTCCCTGATGCTGTTCCAGTTGCAGCCTTGAAGTATCTAAAACTCTGCCTGTCCTTTAAGCATCTTTCTGCTCACATGATGAATTTCATTGAGAAACTCTAAGCTTTTAAAACAAAGAACAAAAAGACAAATAAAATCCAGGACATTAAAAGCCTTTTAACCTAGTGACATTTGAGATGTGTATTATGAGTGAAGTTGAGGCAGGTGAAGGAACCACTCTAGCATTCTTAATGAAAGGAAAATAACTCACAATTAAGAGGCAACCTTCAATGTATTTCTACAAGTAGCCCCTTGTATAACTTTAAGCATAAGGGGCAGAAGCTCAGACTAGCACCCTTAGAACAAGCTATTTGAATAGGTTGAAACCCAGTGCCACTTCAGTGTGCTTCATTCATTAAACATAAACCAGAAATGAAAGTATAGCTTTGTGTGCATACATGCATGCTTTGGTGTCCTAGTTTGAGTCAAAATAAGGTATTCCATGCCATATAGGTCATATTCAGTCCTTGAGGCTTTGATATTGAGCATGGGCTTTGGAGTCTCTTGCGTGAGACTTAAGACCAAGCAAAGAGGTGCTTAATTAAGCTAATTAGCAACTAATCAACAACCAGTACATATAAGGAGAGGTCTGGGACTCTACCTGGCCAGAAGGTTGAGCATCTGAGCCCCATGAAGATCAGAAGTCTAGCTCTGCTTCTCAGGACTCTCCCTGTTCTGCCCTCAATCCCAGAAGACTGAGCACCCTGAGCCTTGTGAAGATCAGCAGCCCAGTTCTGTTCCTACAAGACTCTCCCTATTTGGCCTTCCATCTCAATTTAAGAGTTCCTGACTTCCAGGATCCAGGCTCCTGAGCTGAGTCCCAGCTGCTGCTGAAGTCCTCCTGCTACAGCATCAGTGGTGAGGTAGTTACTATCAAAGGGGGTTTGGTTCTGGCATTGGTTTTGCGTGTATATGTACTCTTCATTTTCTTGTTGTTATTTTCATTTAAGTAGTTCAAGTTTCATTTCCAATCCCCAACTCTTTCTTTCTTTCCCCCTTTTCCTTTCTGGAGTGGGGGGAAAAGGGGGATAATAATATCTGTCACTGGGTTGGTGGTTGACTCAGCCCTAACCCTTGACAGCTAATTGGCGAGCCAGGCAGGAGACATGAACTGATAGATTGGCCCAAATATTTCAAGTTCTAGTTTGCTGAGTTGAGAAACTATCAGATCTTTTTCTCCAAGAGTCTTTAAGAATTGGAAATTCAAGCTAACTACTTACATTATGATGTCTCTACTGAAAACAGTAATGCTGCGTATTCTCCTAGACTCATTTTCTGAGTTGTATGTTGCAGTGCTCCCTTTCAGTTTGGATGTTCTCTGTTATTGTTTGTTAGTTCTAATGGTTTAGCTAGGCTATATTTGTTAGTGCTGCTGTATGGTCTTTAGGGGAACAATCATTTTAAAGCAGTTCCCTGGAACTTTCCATCACTCAGAAGTAGCCATTGGTGATGCATAAAGAAACTCCAGATCACCAGGCTGATGTTAGTGATTTTGTTCTCTAAAAGTTGTGTCCCTGACAGAGAGTGAAGAGGTAAGGATTGTTAATGGGAAGGGATGACTCTTTCTCAGGAATGTGTGAATTGGTCATCAAGACTGGCAGGATGGCACCACAAATGTCTGACTGCACTTCGTGGAATGGGAGTGGGGAAGTGATGCTCACAGAAGAGAAATTGGAAAATGTTGTTTGATAGCTTGAATTGAGTAGAAACTTGATTGAGAAGGAATATCTGCTGGATCTGTGAGAGAGTATTTTGGAAGTAATGGGTTTTGTGTGGAGAGCTAAATAACTGGTAATATTTTTGTATCTAAAAGTGTGTGCAGTTGGCTTTTGAAGATGGAGGAGAAATGTCTATGAAGTCAAAGCCACTATTCAGGCTACAAGGGTGACATGGGGTCCCATAAGTGGGGTAAGTGAAGAAGGAATTAGCAGGCCAGCCAGAAATGATTTAGGCAGCTGTCTCATCCCTTCCCCTGCACTAAGTCGTGCAGAGAGTATTGCTTCCCTTATTTCCAACTGCAGAAATCTCAGTAGGCAGCAAAATTTCAGTGAAGTGATGACAGCTCAGGGAATGGAGTTCATAATGGAAGCAATGAAGCAACTTTATTTTCAGCATGTATAATACATATCTACTATTTTATTTTATCTACATTAGTGAAAAATAGTGTCCCTTAAATTTATTTTTAAACTAGTTCCTGAAAGAAAAAAATACCAATATGATTGTTGGATCTTCTTTCTCTCCAGTTACTAGCTGGCAACTTTTGAAACAGAGAAAAAGTAAATTATATTCCCATAAACTAATTGTAAAAATTGGCACCAGACTGAGAAGACCCAGATTAGTCCCTGAGGAAAAGGCAGTCTGAATTCCAGAACTGTATGCTTGTCCCGTGGGAAGTGTGTTTGCCACCAGACTGGCTTCTCCAGACTTTGCTTCTTACCTGCAGAGTTTACACCTGGGAGCAGAGGAGAAGTGAAGGAGAAGGAGGGAGGGAGGAATAGAGTTGCTGCTAAGGGGTGGTGGTGGTGATGGTTAGAGGAGGAAAGACACAAATCTGTGGGGAACCAGGTTTATGGATTCTGCTGCTTGAGGAACATGTTGCTCACTTGTGGGATAACACTCTGGAGTAAAAATGTGGCTATTTGTTTCTCCTGTGGAGTGGGTGAAGATAGAGCAGCCTTTTTCACCAGAGCTAGGTGTGGTGTTTGTTACTGATTCAGCTCTGCATGCACACCAAATTTCTTTGAATTGATAATTCACAGCCAAAATGATCAAAGCTAAGGGCCTAGAGTTAGCTTCAATTTAAGCCTTAAGTTCTAATTTGGCACATAGAGAACTGATTTTTTGGGGGATGTGAACATCCACATTCCACCCAAGTCAGTGGAGATGATCAGTGTGTTTGAAATGTGGGTCCCATTTGTATCAAAACAGCTTTGGTAGTCTAACTTGGCAGCAACAGAATTTAGAAATCTGCACTGACTACACTTTTCTTTAAGCCTCATGCTGGTATTTCCCATTTCCCATTGCTGTTCCCTGCCATAGCACTGGTTCCCATTTTAGCTTTTGCTCCACAGCTAAATTAGGGCTGAACCTGCAGAGGTATGGGGTGGGTGAGCACTGAGCTCCTCTTGGCCTTCTCTCACCACATTTTTAAGTGCTGTCACTAAAGCCCAGAGCTGCCTTTGTGTGCCCAGCAAGTCACAAGAGAAGTGTGACACTTTGTTTCATCCCAACACAGTGTCCGGTATGCCTCCAGCTCCCAGCTGAGTGCCAGCCTCTTTCATCACTCTTTGATGTATGTTCAACAAGCACTTTGGCCCTACAGCCTTGATGTGTTGGGTCTTCCATCAGCGGGGAGGGAAAGTCTAAGAGGATGTAAGATAAGAGAAAACAGTTGGATATCAGCAGGAGGAAATGAGAAAAATAGCACATCACAAATAGTGGTTGCAGCACATGCCTTGTTTACAGTTTTACTGACTCTTGTGTTCATCTTAAAGCTTTTCAAAAATACAGAAGTTGCACAAATGGAAAGTTTTAAATAAAATTCCTGCTAACCTGTCCTTTTGATCTAGTCTAACATCATTTTCTGTAGTATTTATCATCCAGTGTATCTCTCCATCTAGTTTTGCACTGCTATGAATTGAATTTTGCGTAGTTCCTTCACAAGGATATTTCATTGTCCAATATCTAAGACAGCAGCTCTTCTGTTTTTGCCACCTCTCTACCTAAGTTGGACCCAAATATTTTTCTAAGTTCCTTCTGTATCTCTGTGTTCATATTAATTTGTATAATTCTCTCAAGACTAAAAAATTTCCCCTGCTGATGTAAATGTTATTTTTACTTTCTCTAAATCATTGCTTATGCATGTACTTCATTTCCATGCAAATGCACATGTGTTTTATTGAAAAGGAGTATTTCTTTTGGTAGACTTTATGGAGAAAATTGTCTTGCATAAGCCACTTCCTGGCAATTCTGGAGTGGATTTTTAACATCAGGATGAAAGTAAATTCCCATTAAAAAAATCCCTCCATGGGATTAGTAAATTAGCAAGTGGCTAAGAACTAAAATGTTTACATGCCTCTTATTGCCATCACTTATACAAACTAACTCTATAGTGCTGGGACCACCACTCTATAAATTTCAATTATACTATTAGCGATAGCTCTTCAGTGCAGTAATTGATACACTGACTTTATCTAATGGAGTATTTTTCCTCTAATTGACTTCAAATTTATCATATAAATGCAAAAGCCAAATTTTCCTATAATAACCTATTATCTCTGCTGTCCTAGCTCACTGCACTCACAAGAAACAGAGCAATAATAATCTCTTGAGATAATGAAGGACAGCAGCTTATTTCACGAAGTGCTGGAAAGAATGACAGCTACTTCTTACCTGTCAAACCCAGGAACTTTTAACAAGCTTGTTTAATTAGACTGCATGTCCTATTCATATGATGTTTTTCCTCTCACTACAATAGAAGGATGAATCCAACTTTGACTAGAGGATGAGCATGTCTAGTGTTTAGATGACGGAATTCTTAGGAGCATGTGTTTAGACAAGTATTCCCATTATCAGAGGCTTTCAAATTTTTCTCCTTGCTCTATATAGTATAATCAATTCTAATACAAGAAATAGGCTGTTATACCACGACACAGAAGTGGCAAATGCACAAAGAGGCTTCTTAATATGTAAATGTATTTTTGAAAATAAATATAATGGGGAGAATGATGCAAGTATACTCATCAATCCCATAGATTTTACATAGGTCCAGCTAAGACTGATTCACCACATCAAGTTCCAGTACAGAGATTTATAGTTAATTCATTCTAGAAATCTAGGCTGGTGTATAGAAAGCCATCATAGTGAACTTGAGGTGGGTAATACAATGGTAAACTTGGACTTGTATCTTTTTAAATTTCTTATCTGTTTGAAGATTTTAAGGACATTTTCTATAAGACGTGTGGCTGTTGTGGTGCTTCTCCTTGTCCCGTCACAAGGAAGAAGGAATATAATACCAGGGATTGGGTCTCAGCTTTATGAGTCTGAAGAGTGTAGGTATCAGCTGTTTATGGGAATACTATGCTTCTGTCACCTTCGGTTGCCAGTATGATTCTCTGCAATTGGAAAGCAGTTACCATTGATGACTTTGCCTACCCCTCCTCCCTCAAAAGGAGGCACCTACAGGGAGTAGTTCACTCCTCCTTCATATTACCCTATCATGTGTCTGAACAACACCTGCATAAAAATCTTTCTGGATTCACTCTTGGAAATAGATAGGTAAAGTGCAACCTCTCCCTGCTACAAAACACAGCTACACTACACTACAATTGTAAACTTTTTCATTTTGTGTGTCAGGCAACATAGACAGAAACTTGTAATTTTGCTGGACAGAAGTATCATACCTGACCAGAGCAGCAAGACTCAGAATACTTGCAGACATGAGCTACACATGGGAAGTAGTCTTGCAATGTTACTCAGACCATATTTCCAGCAAGAAAAGAAAAGGGTACAATGGTGTGAAATGGAAAGTTATGGTAGCCTTCTGTATATGCCATATGGCAAACCTTTACATGGCTTTAGCTGAAGAGTAGGAGTTTAACCTACATAAGTTGAACTTACTGGCTAAAAATATTTTCTGCTTCTTCAGCTAACAAAAATGTGCTAGGTGAAAGCAGTGGATGTTATTTACATTCTTATGTGCAACAGCAGAAGAGGGTATAGGGGGTTGGAAGCATATGAAAATTCATCCTGAGGTGCAATCTTGAACATCTAAATGCAATAGCTAAAAGAATGAAAAGATTATTAAAAAATAAAAAGTCTAAGTGTAGACCTGTTTTACAGAATTGTGCTCCTGGCAGATTGCTCTTCTATTTTCTATTGTAAGGAAATTGATTCACCCAGACCATACAAAGATAAAAACTATGGTTTAATTTGAGAGCTATAATTGCCTCAGATCTACCTCACAGTTCACCACTATTCTTTTTTCTTAAATACTAGTTTACCAAGTAACACTTTACGAGAAAAAAACATGCATGTGAGCGTATCAAACCAGCAAAGTTCTTTTGGCATAGAAACAATATACTCTGTTATAACAAATCCTTCAAACTTTGAATGAAATAAGACACACTTGTTTAATTGTAGTTTTGCTGCTGTCCATGTATCTATGAGTAGGAGGGATGACAATGCCTCAGCAATGTAGTCTACCAGTAGTGTTCGATAGAATCATAACCTCATAGGAAGCTTTTTGTGTGTGGGACCAAGAATGGAGTGTGTGTGGGATAACTGCTCACTGATGAACATTGTCTAGTATCTGCATTTAGAGTTGCAAGTATTTATATAATCCGTAGCCTCTTTCCCCTCAGTTTTAGCATAGCAATTCATTTAGTGACTTGTAACTTTCAATGTGTATGGGTGCTAGAAGTGTTTCTTTCTTTGTTTTTTTGGACATGCACATAATACCTCTCCCCAAACCGCTTCACTGTCCGATCTCAGCAGAAGTTGTAGCGGTACCATAACTCTGCTGAAGTCTTTGATGGGAGTGACAGGCCATGAAAGAGCTTTCTCACTCCTTTGGCATGTGAGTGGCTGAAAATGTGTATCTGCAATGTTCCATGCACCCCGACAGAAGCTACACACTTACCCATGAGACTGTCCTGAAATTTAGCAGCTCAGGAATATTAGTTTTCTCTGTGTACTGACAAATCTTTATACATTGATTAATTTTGGCTACCATGGACAGTTTGTGACTCTGAGAGCTTGCATTTCATTTAATCCTATGAAGTTATTGTATCAGCTGGAACCAAAGGGGCAATAGAAATCTGAAGTACTGTTCATTTGAAAATGTGCTGATAAGTGACTATTCTATCTAACAAAGTCTTCTTTGGCAAAACCTGTTAGAAGCAGGTGATATTCCCTTTATTGAATGGGTTGCATTACATAACATATCTCTTAAACAATTTGAGATTTAGAATTTACAGTTTTTACTTCCAAAAGTGATTTTTTATGTCCTAATGAGACAGCATATTCCTGTGAATATGGTGTCCAGCTTCTCTGATAAATCTCTATGGTAGTTTATCAACCACTACTGAAGTCTGTTTGACAAGTTCAGAAAAATGTCTTGGATATAAAAAGGTTAATTTGTTCAGAATTTAACTAAAGCAAAAGGACTGTACACAGCCTTGAAAAAGTATAGTGTGGCTGTAGAGAATAAATGCATTTATTACTTTATGGATTGTGTCAACCACATCCAAGCTAGTGTGCAATTTGTCTCTGAGATAGGTGTCATGTCACCTTCTGGGTTCCCCATCCTACCATTTAACAGATAGTTATGGATGAGTGACATAAAAATCATGATCTGGTCTTTTGGTCATGCATTGATTTTTTTTTTATTGCTGTTTTCTTTTGGGTTGCAACCAAACTATGATAATAGTTTGAGTACAACTACATATGAAGTAAAGAAACATTACATGTATGTCTTTTTCATGGAAGAGAAATAATGTTGCCTAGTAGTAGCCTTGCATTTCTCAAGATCCAAGCTTGTGACAGTGCCAAAATAATTTAACACCATTCTGCTAGCAAGGTATTTGCAACAGAATGAATCAAGCCTTACTTGATCTTAAAAGTTCTTATGTTCTTACAAATAGATATGTTTCAGTACAAAGTCTGCTCATAGCTAAGCATATGCTATCCTGCAGTTTGCTGTAGGTTTTTTACCTATTCATGAGTCTGTAGACCTAAATCCTTCAGGCAACTTTGGAAATATGACATTTCTTTTACTCTGAGCTTGCCAGAGGGCTGAGTGGCTTCTACCAGCAGAAAAATGATGGTTCCTCAACTAGTGTGTGTTGAAAAGACAATTTGAATTGACTTCTACTTTCAGATATCCAAAGACTAGCCATTACATACATAGAATACTATCTAAGTTGTGGAAATGTGTGTGATGAGAGCTTTCTAAACAGTAGCAGATGCTTTGGGTCATTTGGAAAATTTTACCAGCTTTTGGGAGAGAGGTAAAACTGAAAAGGGGCATGCGATCGAGATAGATCCTCTGCCTGTATGTCAGAAAAGGGCTTTTACTCCTGCCTGTCGTCATCCATCTCCACACACAGATATTTCAACAGCCTGGTTTGCCAGATTCTCCAGTTCCCAGCACATTGGCAGTGCTGGGCTGGTGTCCCTGTTCCTGGTATGAGGCATTCCTGAACAGTTTTGGTTCCAGCTGTTGCCGAGTTGATTATCTTTTGGCCTCTCAATGTTTTGACAAGAGATTCAATACATGCGGAAGACTCTGGGGTGCATTAAAAAGGCTCTCTCTTCTTCCTTCTCCATTCTCATTCCTCTCTTGGGTCCTGTGCTCTGCAATCTTGTGCCTATGAATACGTTTATGTGTACAAGTATTTTTCTTTAGCAGTGTGAAGAAAATACACTCTTGTGTAAGTATTTGCCAGATTGAGCCTTAAATCTGCAGTGTAGTGTTTCCCTGTGCTGTTGAATATTTATCATGCTTTATTGCAGAGATGGATGTGTTTCAGTGAAGAGCTGAGTTGATATATCAAGGCTATGAGTCTTGCCAGGATCTCACTGTTTGTGTAGTCCTACTGAATATAACAGGGCAGTAATGTAGCTAAACTTGCTCACTGGTGTAAGTATTGACAGGATCAACTCCTGCTTCTGCAAATGTTCAAGGAAGGAAAGAGTAGTATTGATTTATAGCAAGGATTACTGAAAGAAAAACACATGAAGTATATTAAAATACTTGTAAATGAATGCTACAGTAGTGCCTGAAATTTTATTGAAATTGAAATATTGTTTACTACCAAATGCAGTAAGAGACATTGCTCAGGAGATATGCACCGTGAAAATAACCTTAGCACTGGACCCTTTCTTCATTTGTGGTATTAATCATGGAGTAATAGTCAGGATCTTGATTGTGAGTCCATGCTGTGAAGTACAATGAATGTAATATCTAGAAAATGGGAGAACAGATGTAGTTGGGTTGTGTAACCCAGCGCAACACCCAGCACATTGTGAAAAGAGTAATTGCTGATCTTGAAAGACAAGAATATATGGAGTAGAAATGGTCCAAATTTTTGATGAATTGAAAAGAAATGCTTAGCTTCACAAACTGTGAAAATCATGATTAAGTAGGTGATAATTTTATTTGTTCGTAACAGACACAAGAGTCTGTTGCCATATGCCATAAAACCTGTCCTATGTCTTTCAAGGTGCCTAATTCTACTGCAGCTGTTTCTTACTGACAAATGATCTAAAATGGTATGAAAGGCTGATAACAAAATTCTTTATCTAAAAAAATATTTCTATATTCTGTAATTTGAAAAGCCAATAAAAACATGGGTGTCTTTATACAAAGGTAAACCATAAACCACTGGTTTATGTTATTTGCATTTATAAAATAATTTAAATAATTTAAATTAATGCAAGTGGTGTTCAGATTTTAAACAAAAAAATTGTCAGAGGTGTAGGTCAGCACTTTTCTTCAGTAAATATTTTGGATTATACTCACTGCTTACTACAAGCAATACAAATATATGTTGCAAAGAAGCAGAACTACAACATCACCTCTTTATACCTGGCTTTATGCATATTACTTTATAGCCCAAAATTTCCTATGCATTGTGAAAAACCATATACATTCAAACTCAATAAGATAGTCAAGATCCAAATTCATGGAAAAGCCCCTCTTTCAAAATAATGTGGTTGTGCAAGAAAACTATCAGCTCCATGTGTGTAGATAAGTAAATTATGGCCTCTACCTCAAAAGAATTTGGCATACAACTTCTGAAGTTCAGTCTGGTTTTCCATTTTTGTTTTCTGTTTTGGAGGCAATTAGATATGAGACATATTCATAATATTATTTGTTTCTGTAGTTAAGAATATATTTTCCTCAGAGTGGAGGAAAACTCAGCAGTCTGTGTCTTTTGGATTTCAAGATGAATAGAAGAGCTTTGTTTTAACAGGGAATGTGTTGGTAGTGCTTTTGCAGTGTTATTTTGTGGTTTGTTAATAGAAATAACATGCAATGAATTCTGCACCTCAAATCCCCTATGTATTTCCTTCACTCAGGATGGCATTTCCCAGTGTAAACAGATCATGCACTGTACTTTCCCCAAGTATCTGCTGCAGGCTGCTGTCAGACCTAGGGTGCTAGAACAACCTTCACTCTTCTTCTCCACTTGAAATCCTTTTCTTTTTTTTTTAGTGTGACTAAACACCAAAGAGTGAGGGAAGTTTCTGCTCATTGATTCCCACCTCCCTAATGAACATACTTCCAGGAGTGAGCTCTTGAACTCATCAGAAATCAGTGGCAAGCTCCCACTGATGTTAAAGGTGTTGAATCAAGTCTCAAATGGACATGATGGTGGTATCACACGTAAAAGGAGCAGAATTCACTGTGCTGAGTTTCTGACTGCCTGCAGTAATAAAAATGCTCAGTATTCTCTTCTGCCATTGATTTCCCAAGTTCTTTAAGGGCAATTCCAGATAATGAAGAGCAAGTTACAGATACGTATTTGAATTGGCTATGTTACTAAGTATTTGTTTAAAGTTTTATACTGATTGCATAAAAATCCAGGGAAGAGTCTCCAGATGTTGAATACACTGCACAAATTCAGTGAAGTACTCTTGTGTATTAGCGTCATTGTCAATTGTTATGAGCATGAACAAATTCAATCTTTCATTGCCCATTGTGCTTGAGTACTTTGACTTAATGATCCCCATCCTACGGAGAACTCTATTAGCACTTGCAGATGTCACTTTAAATGTAAGGGTGAAAAAAGCCTTAGGATGTGAAGTAATCAGACTATATACTGCTAGTCTCTTGCTGTTAGTGGAGTATTTGAACTTCTCAAATTGGTTTCTTTTGAATGAATACTGAATTTTAAAATCCTGCTTACAATTCTTTGTCACTCAGTTAATAAGGCATGCTTGGGGGTGACTAAATTTCATCTTCAAGAAACTCACAGGTTTTAAAGATTCTAATTTACATTACATAATTGGAGTATCATGAGAGCTCTGAAAGGATGTTAGACCTCTTACAATGCTTGATCAATAAGATGCTGCATCTTAACTATTATGTGGAAAATACCACCCTTTGATAATCCAGATGTTTTATAAACAGATGCTTCCTTTTAGGATCACTACAAGTCACTAATTTTTTTTTCCCCTCCACTTTGAATACAAAAATCCGTTATACATTTTCACTGACCTCATAGCTATTGTGCTGTTCCACTGAATGGACTGTGTTAATGCAACTGTGATGTTCAAGGTCAAAGTGCTGTAAATAGTAATTCAGTACTCTGCAGAGTCCCAGATGATGTCTGTGTGTAATAAGGCACAAGAAAGCTCAAATGATGACATTTTGCCCAAGCAATCTGCTCAATTCTATTGCTCTGTCAGGGAATTTTGATGTCTCTGCAATGTCATCTAAAATTTCCCACATTGTTTTAGAGGGGGTTTTTTGTGCATTTCTATTATGGCTTTTATTCAGCAATACCATTTAATTCCTGACAGTTACTTCAGTTTGACAATCTCTGATTTAGCTGTTATCTATTTTGCAGCCATGCCAAGAGTGACATGATGAAGTGGGCTACTTTGATGGAATATAAACAGAATCTGGACAGTTCAATAAAAGTTCCTTGCATGTTTAATTCCTAGCTGTCATGGTATCAGCAAAAAGCATATAAGAAGATTTAAGATGATCTTGGTTCGCTTCTTTTAGCTCACCTAAATGTAGTCCATTAACAGGTTTATGCTTTATGCATATTAATTGTGCTGCATGCTATTTTTGTGTGGCAAGACAAATTTGAATTGGATTGGAAATATTTTTAGCCATATTTTTTGCCTTATAAGTGAATTTTCCCTGTATAGAGGGCCCAGATGAGCTCTGCATGTTACTGAAGTGATAACTAAACTCTTTAAAATCAGGTTAATTTACTGAGGCCCTCATTGTATCAATTATTCCATAGAGAGGAGGAGGATGCAAAATTAACTTATTCTCTCTTTGAATATTTAAATCTACGGTCTCTGAGTGGAGAACCTGGTGAGTCTTAAGTTCACATCTCCTTTCATACAACTTAAATTTACTTTCACTAATGTAAGTAAAAAGAATAGGAACTCAGGATCCCAGACAGTCACCTGTGGATTGACACTTTTAAGACAATGTATAAAAAATATGCAAAAATTTTTTAAGCATCTCCATTTGAGAACTCCAATTCTAGAGTTTCTTTGATATATAACTTGTGCTATTTCCACTGTCTATTTTGTTTTGAACTTTATTTAGCACCATCTTTGAGTTACACCTAAAAAATAGCTTGAGATCTTTCCAGGGATGGTTTTGCTTCCTCCTTAGTGGGAGCTGGACTTTTTTTGGTAAAAAATTCTCTATTTGTTAACAGTGAGGGATGCTGGAATCCATCAGCAAATTTACCAGCTCTCTAGTAACATGGACACAGTGACAGTTCAAAACGTAACCAGTCTGTTTGAGGTTGCTGCTTAATGAGAGGGTACAGCTGCAGGGAAAGGGGTTGAGTTAAATAACCATGTTATTCTTTTCATTTTTTGGTGAGATGCACAGTCTATACCCTAGGTTTTACTTGTTATGGAGGCAGCATGGAATGATGTTGATGTAAATACCAGTCCAACAGGAAGTAGTAAGTGAAACACTGGCAAGTAGTCTTGGAATACCTCTGGACCCTGAAACCAAAGAAATGAGCATCTCTGTACTGTTATCTTACTATTAGTTGCATGTCTGCTTCTCTGAACTGTAGCATATGCTGTCACCAAAGGGATATATCCAGGGTACAGATACATAAAATCTCTGCATCCTATTCTCTTTTGATTTTTCCTTAACTAACAGTAAAAGCTGGACACTTGCAAATCTGACTGTTTGTTACAGGGTTGGATTTCTACCTGATAGATTGACTCTTCCTAATTGCTTTACCATCAGAGCTTAATTATAAAATAATTGCAGTGGGTGCATTTTTTGATCTATCATGCACACCATTTTCACTATTTTATGTCCTTTAAGACTTTAAGTACTTGAGCCTGATGAAAATGAACAAAAGCAATAGGGCTTGAAATACATTTTTATTCTGCTTTCCAGTTAGCTCTATTTTTAAGGTAACAAACAAAGTTCCCAGTTGATTAGAAACAAATTTGAAATGTCAGTTTAAAGATAAATGGCCTTTTCTTACCTTTTAATTTTGGCTGAAACCAGTCCTTGTTGTAGATGAGCAGGTTTGAAAAACACTGATCTGTGTTTTTTGCCTTTCTTTTCCTTTTTTACTAGGAAAAGTAGATCTTAAGAAATGGTTAGCTAAGTCTTGAGACACTATCTTCTAGGTATACTGTAACTTAATATCTAGAATGTGTCAAGGTAATGCATCCAAGAAAAAGTCCTAATGGGGAAGAATAAATCATCTCCAGCTTCAGCAGGGGTTATCTGGGAAACAGCAGCTATTCATGATTAACTTCCACCAGCTTTACAAATCAACATTTAGGATCTGATTCTTACTGCTCTTTAGAGCAGCTTAAGTCCATTGTCTATCATGGAAGTTATCTCTGATTTACATCAGTGAGTGAAGAGGACCAGGGTTCATAACCTCTGAGCACGGTGGTGGTGTCACTGTTACCTGCTATGTGGTGACAAGTGGCATGTAGAAAGCTTGCAGGGTCACAGCTCAAACCTTGAGTTCTTGCCTCAACTCTTTGTGCATTGTTGAATTGCAGAACTGTGCAGTATACTATGTCAGAACAAAGTTGTTCTTTGTAATAATTCTCTCATTACTGAGTTGTAGGCTGGCTGCAAAGGAGAGGAAATAGCTATTCTTAGAGTATTTAGGCCGTTCTTCCAGCTTTACTTGGGCAGATAAAATTCTCTCTCCTATCTCCTTCCAGGCTCCCCATTTGTCTTTGATATTGAACTGCCCAGTGAGAACCTTGGTCCCTGATGGGTCATGTATCCTGGGGCTTGATGTATCTCACTATCCAGCTTTAGTGACAACAACAAAAGCCATTATTTGAAGTGAGTAACTATGTAAGTCTGGTCACTTTCTGCAGTCCATTCCATTTGTATGTCTTCAACATCCACAATTGCTGGGTCAAGGATGATTATTTAGTATCTGGGTTTGGATTTATTGTCTATGAACTCACCTAATCCCTTTTTAAATCTGCTCTTTCTGTCTGTCTTGATAAGCTCAAGTCAGCAAACTCAAGTAGTTTGCTACCAGCCATGTTGGGAGGTTTGGTGAATATAGATTCTGCATTCACATTATCAACAGTGTTCACGACTTTGTACACCTCAGTCATGCTTTTCCCCTGTGCAGTGAGGAGTACATTTTATTTATTTAATTGGTGTTAGAGGCAGTGATGTCATAGTTCACTAGATGATGTGCTTTTCAACAGCTCTTACTCTAATGAACTCTTTGGAAGCAAGCATCTGGGCAGCAGGATCACGAGCTTATATCTGGTATTGCAAGGGAACTTGTTTGTTAGAGAAGTCTTCCTTGAGGAAGAGCTCTGTCCACAGAAAATTCAGCCAGGGCAAGGAGAACTGACAGCTTAGTGGCTGGTGAAAAAATCATTGCAAAATTGAATTGTGAAAATTGCTGAGCTGGTGTCCACTAAGCAAACTACATTTCTCTTTGTAGACAGTCCTTTTGGCAATACTTGGTGTGTGTGCCTATTGCCAGCCAAGGACCAAGTTTGTCTGCAACATCATGAAGGAGAATAGGAAAGAGGGAAGTTAATGAAATAAAAAGTCTGGTAGCAGTGCAAATATTGTTGCAAAATAAGAGAGCTGCTTATTTTTTGAAACATTTCTTTAAGTTGAATACAAGTCTACAGTGCTCACAAAGGCAGAGAATGTGAGGAAGTGGTGAAAACCAAGTGTAATTAAAGGACAAAAAAGGCTGTTTATTACAGAAGTTCTCCATCTGCAGCTCACAAACCACCTGTGAAATGTGGGAGGTTTATACTGAGTCACAGCCAGAAGCTCTTGTGTGCTTATGATGTACAATACAAGTACTCCCAAAATTGTTTCAAAACTGGTGTTACAAAAAATTCAAGGAAAACAGAAAAGCAATGAAGCTTCCTGAGCTGCAATTACCCAGTGACAAAATGCAGTCAAAATGAGATTCCTTTCCTTCCATCCCACAGGAGAGACCAGTGTGGGAAGGAGTCATCTCACTGAAATTCAAAAGGATGGGGCAGGGGCTGAGGAAAAGGGAGGTATGGGAGCTAGGGAGCTCTTGGGCAGGAGCAGATACAGAGGTGATCTGATGCTGGAGTGAAGGGAGAGGGAGAAGTGAGAAGCCAATTCTCTGGAATTGCAACGAGATCAGATAAGAGATTAAGGGGGAAAGAGAAAACGAGGAGGCAAAGGGAGAGGAACTGATCTGGTAATGACTTATGTACAGGAGAGGGAACTTTGAGCCAAAGAGGGAAAAGAGGGATTAGCTTGGGGCTGTGGGGAGAAACTTAGTTTAGTTAGCATCCTGGGGTGGTGGTTGGCATGCAAAGACAGTTAAAGAGGAGGAATAGATCTAAATAGCACATGAATTTGGGAATTAGTGTTATTTGACAGTGGCATTTGAGATAAGGTTGCAAATCCTAAGGAGAAGATATGAGGCCCAGGAGAAGACACAGATGTGAAAAGTGAGGCAGAAAAGGGTTCTTCCAAAACTTTGAGGGAGCTCAAGGCAATCAAGTTCGTTTCTTTTGTTTGCAAGTGTCTGTGAAATCTGAAAGCAAAGTTTGTGTTTCGTCCCTTGTAAGAGTTACTTCCAAAGATTTTAAAAAAATAAGAATCCTAGAAATCAGTGGTAGATGATCACTGGAGTTGCAGAATGCAACATGAGAAAGGCTATAGAATGCCAAACTGATGTCCATGCTATTATGAGTAGAACTATTATTCCTTCTTTTTTTCCCCCTTTTTCTAACACTCTATAAAAACTGCAGGTGATACGCAATAGTGTTACCTAAGGTGAAAAAAACCCCTCAATTTCTGCTGAAATGAAGTAGAATATGCTCCTTCAGTCTCTCTATCTCCTTGCCCAGTTGAAGTACTGGCTCCTTACTTACGCATACTGTTGTGAGGAGAGTACAATCCATCTGCTGGAGTTCTTATGACTGTATCTGTAGTAGGAAATAATCTTCCAATGGGATTTAACAACTACAGGTACTGAAAAGAAGCTGCTGGTTGCATTTATATGTCTTATGCCTGTCATATGCCAGCTTTAATAAATGCAGAGGTTCTCCCTTGTGCTGCTAGCTCCTACTTATGTGCATTTATAAACCTACAGTACTTTTGTTCTCTCCAAAAACCTGCTTCCTGCAGAAATGTGTGTGCAAAAAATTAGGTGGAGAAGCACTTAGAAAGTAACTGAAACTATCAAGTCTTTTAAAATGGATGACTGTCATTTGGTGGTGTTTGGGTTTTTTTTACACCTTTAGATACTAGCCACAGTTGTATGTCCTAATGTACATTGTACTAATGAAGGAGATGTTCGTGACTGAGGAGGGAACATTGCAAGGAAGCAGCCTCTGGGAGTCTGCCTTGGTGACAGATCCATCTATTTTCTCCTCTGAGTGCCACACACGCTCTAATGAGGGAAAATGCCCATCAAACTCTGCAGCCTCAGTTAGCCTCTGGAAACGAAATGAAGGTAGATTCAGAAAGGAGAAAATATCAAGGTTGTTCAGTCATTCTATGATTTTTATTCTTTTTCTTTCTTCCTTTTATAACCAACTGTATGGAGGTTTTTGGTTGTTTTTTTTAAGAAAAAATAGAATCTTCTGTGCATTTCATAGCAGAACCTTCCACAAAACCTAAAGGGGGGAAAAAAAAAAAGCTTTGTGATAAAATTTTAAAGTGGAATGTTTTCAGAAGCCAGGGGCAGTAATGATGGGGGGAGTTGATGTGAAATTTCTTTTGACAAGATGATGACAAGAGAAAAGACTGAGGAGATTTTATGTATGTTTTGGGAGAGAAAAAACAAAACTGATATACCTGATAGCTGACTTGGGATGAGTCATTCCCTCTTTATTTGCGTTGAAAAGAGCTACTTCAAAGATTTTAACATTTATCTATTTTTCTCTGTGATCTATAATTCAAAATACCGTATCAACTCCTCAAAGGTGAAGACACCTTTATTTTAATGAGGAAGCAGATCACCAGGCTGTTGCATCACCATGCTAATCTCAGCACTGGGTGGAAGGTTTTAGTCAGGACCAACCTTCTTTGGAAAAAAGGCTTGTGCCAAGGCAGTTCTGGTAGAAGATATTGAAAATAATGATATCTGATGCTGACTCACAGTGTTGTCACAGCATTAATAATAAACTGGGAGAACATTTGTCTTGCCATATGGGATGAGACTAGATAGTCCAACGTCTGCCTCTGGTATAGGAGAGCATTATATAATGTTATTGCAGGAGGCATATAGATTTCTACCTCCTTTAAAGTACAAGATAGATGTTAACTACCTGAAGAAACAGAATGTTGTTAGAGAGCATTGTCTTGATATCTTTTGGAAGCTGTGGCAATTGTCAAGGATTCCTTCTTTGCCTCAGACACTTGCAAGAGGATTTAACTGTGCTAAATTCTGTGCACATGTTCATACTCAGAAATAAAATAGCTTTAATTTGATTTAAACGTAAAATGCTTTGGAAGTCAGGTAAAGAAAATTGAACCAAGGCATTTTTAATTTGTAATACAAATGTCTGAATAACAATTTAATGCAATTTAGCTAAAGCACTTCAGAAACTCATTGAAATTAACCCTTTTGCTCCCATGATGACAGACAGTGCTCTATGGGCACTGTTTACATGGCATTATTAACAGGCTGGTAATCAAGAATTCCCAAGAATTTCAGCATTAACAATGAATTCTGTGTAGGTATTCAGAAGAAAACATTTACCTGCATGCTAACAAATCATGACTGGGTTTTACTGATGAGGTTTGTCATTGTTTCAATGCAAAATCACTAAACAACTGTCTAGTGGATGATGTGCAGATCTTAGAGACGTCTCTCTATAGCTTTCTGTTTGGATTTCAGACCATACAAGACTTTATCTGGTAGGCCAGAGAAGAGCATGAAACTAACCTCTTAGGATGGGCTTTATTAGACAGCTAGAAGAAAGTCCTGGCTCACAAGCCCATGCTAAGCCACCCTGTGCTGGTGCTGAGCAAACTGATATGCTCAACAGCTCTTGGCAACCTGTAGCACACATCTGCTTGTGTTTAAATTAGGTTTCTGTTCCCCCCAAAAGCTCAGTTACTTCAATTTGGTTATTTGGCTGTCTTTCCTGATTAATGGCTCTGCAGTGCAACTTCCTGCATTTGTTGTCTTCAGCAACATTTTATATAGGAGAAAATGGAATTCCTGTGTTGTTTTATGTCATCTGAATTTGTCATCCTCATTGACAGGTATGATTACCTGGCCTCTCACCTACTTACAGATCTCTATCTTTTGTGACACCTTCTTCAATGTGTCAATTTTCCCTGGAGGAAGACTTAGTCTTTCACTTTTCTACTCTTCAATAATAAATCAGTGCCAAATACATTTCATAACATTCCTATGCCAAGTCATTTGGCAGCTATTTTAAAAATAAGATTGTGTAAGGATTAGCAAAGTCAACTCTCTGTAAATATTCACGATGACTTAACTAATGGGAAAGAGATGAGGCAACACAATGACTAAAGCAAATACTTCAAGTAGAAAAGCAGTGGAGTAGAGTTGATTTCTATCTCAATCAAATGTAATTCTTACAGCTATCCTGGTAAATTAAAAACTCTACATTTATTTTTATGCTAAGATAAGAGGTAGGAGAATTTTAAGCTGAGGGATTTACTATCATACTTCAAACGATAATCCTCTCCTTTTTGTTAATATTGTAAATATCTTTGCACAGTATAATTCAGACACAGCATGTTTAGTTGAGGACTGTAGCATCATGCTATTGCCAGACAGGAATAAATCTGGATTCCATGTCTACCTGAAAACTGCACTGGGAAAACCCATTAAAATAAGGAAAATTGAATTAGTATTTTATGATGTTTGAGAAAGCTGGAAACCTGAGATAAAGAACTCATTTTTGTGTGTGTGTGTAAATAGGCACAACATGCATCTCAGGACAAGTGTGCATTTACTTCAGTGAAATGTGGATTAAAATAAATATGGGTGGGAAATGGAAAACATCTCCATTTCTAATCATGGTGATGTCTCATTAAGGAGAGACAGCATCCTGAGTAATTATTCTTTTTCTGTTACAGAAGTAAGAACCTCAGGCTGGATGAATGAAATTTTCCTTATAATAGTACTTCAGTGCTAATAACAATAACAACAAAGAAACCAATAATTCAATAGTGAAGAATGCTGCTGAGGAAACATTGACATAAGGGCAAGTAAGCAGTGCTGCTGCTTTTATTAAAACTAGGGAGGAAAAACCCCAAAACTTAGTCATTGGAGCAAAGGGATTTTTAAATTGCAAAGAAATCTTATTTATACTGCGAATCCAGCTGAACTAAGTAAGCTAATCAATATGATGTGCAAATTCTATTAACAATACAAAAACCCTGACCAAATAATTAAAGTATATCAAGGAAGAGTAAATATTTTGAGGAAAGGGACAAAGCTGGCAGAGCCTTAGTTGGTCAGTGAAATGGAGTTACTGTTCTTCAGCCTTTTTTCTGCCTCTAAACTAATCAAAGACATAAGACTGCATATAATTTCTAGCAGTATAGAACTTTCTGTATTGTCCAAATAAGATGGGACATAAGTGTGGGAAATGGGAAGAGAAAAACATATGTTTGAACACCAAAAAATTTGCTTCAGCTGAAGTTTGAATAAAATTTCAGGTCAGGCTTGCAGATCCTTGATGAATCATTCTAATAGAAATAGACCTCAGTGGACATGGTTTGCTTTTTTGATATAGCACTGGTAAAACCCAGCAAGTTAGAACAATGATGAGTTTGGCACAGGTTCTCCAATGAATATATATGGAATTAGCCAACTTGTAGATTTTTTTTTTTACAAATTCCAGGTGAAATGTGTATTAACAGAATGGTGTTGGGCTTTTTCCCTACCTTTGTTAGCAACAGAATTTTGTTTTCTTCCAACTTTGAATGATGCTACTTGATTTAATGGAAAATTTTGGACCTCTTTTCAGGTAAGGGATGGGCTATTGCTATTTTTATAGAGAGCCTAGAATACTAGCCTCTTGATCTTGGCTGGGGCTTTTCATGACTTCAGATATATTGAACTATTTTTCTTGGTTGTAGCTTTGCCCTTGTGTCTGGGGAATTGGGATTGGAGTAAGAACTGGTTTGAGCACAAAGGCCTGTGTGCTGGACAGCAGAAGAACGAGTGAATGAGAATTAACATATTTGGTTGAAAAATAGACATTTTCCTTACAACATTATCTGCTGTAGAAAGAAAATCTATTTGCTTTAATCTGCCTCTTTTTATTTCATTGCAGCAAGGAGGAAAAAAAAAAAGCAGGGTTTAGTTTTGTGTCAATATGAAAATTAATTAGCATAAATTGTAAACCCACTCTCTTTCTGAGAGTACTAAGTTTTCCTGTTATTTCCCTTTTAAATGGAATCCTAAAGGGGAAAAAAATCAGATACCATGTCATAAATATTGCATTATACTTAACTGATTTGTATTTATAAAGCTAATTCCAGTTCTTAATGTAATTCAAACAGGAAAAATGCTTCTCTGTTAAGACTGTTTTAGAAGTTGGATCAAGCATGCCAATGCAGTCAAAATAAACTGTGGCTTCTGGCCTGATTGTCTCATTTTTTACATGGCCTCTTCCCATTCTCTCATGTTATTTTTCTCAGTTTGGTAGTGTACTTCAATGACTTTCTTCTTGGCTAAGGAAATAACTGCAAAATACACATCTGAGGTGACAGCTGCTTCTGACCTTCATGCATATTATATTATAGAGCTGGTCAACTTTGAGCTCTGGCATATTGGATATTTAGCCTTTGACACTGAGATGAGGGCACATGGAAATTCAAGGGCTTTTCACAGCGTAACATAAATGGCTGGTACAACAAGGCTGATCCTTCATAGTCACTTTGGTACCAGAGTGTGTCACAGGAGGTCAGGTATATTTCCTGATACAATGCGAAGTGCAGCAAGCTATAGCAGGTATTGACCAGGCCCTTGAAGAGCTCAGTTTTTCATGGTCTCTTACTCAAAAAGGGAGTTGTTAGTTTTGAGAGATAAAAATATGAGACTCTTTAATTGAGATATCTGGTATGTGCAGCTGCTGCTGAGTATGAGTTAGCTGTAGCACAGTATTAAGAGCTTTCATAAGCCATAGATTTGAAACTCTCACCATGCAGGAGGGAGGTAGGAGCTAGTTAGATAAACTTTGTATTAACTAGCTCAGAGGCAGGACAGGGATCATAAATATGAAATATGACCTCTGAATAATTTCTAATTGATTGCAATTATGCAGCAGAGCAAGAGAATACAGATGGAGTCTAACATCTGGAATAACAAGCTGTAGCAGTGACTCAGGGCTGTTTGTTCTACAGGATGAGTTCAAATAGCAGTTCCAGGTACCTAGACAAGTCACTCAGGCTATTAGTTCTCTAAATGTAGATGATGTGTTGGGAAGGAGATGGGTTATTGTGAGAACTCTGGACATTTTCTTTACAAGGCCTCCCTAAGGCTGGGTATAGCTCTTCTCTGGCATAGAGAAACAATGGCTTTTTTGTGTGTGTCTGGAATCATACTACCTGCATTTAAAACTGTGAAATCTCCTACCTTGAAGGCTGCTGATGGGACTAAGATTTGTAGAGAGCTGACATTGATTAGACAGAAAAGTGCACAGTTGTGCAGTGTATTGCTATCAAAGGAAAATGGATAAACCTTCCAAAATGAAGAAAGTGTGTTCTGTTAGAGTCTAGTGCTTCAGGTCTTGCTGTAGCCTTTTCCTTCCACCTGTAGTCATCCATGTCCTGTTGTCCCATCTGCTGCTGTTTTATTCTGTGATAGGATTTTATCTTGTTCATTCCTTATAAGGCAGGACCATGTAGTAGCTGTGAATATCCAAACAGCCTGCCTGAGAATTAGTTGTCATTATTTTTATCAAACTGTAATGTTTCTGAATGAGTATAAATCAAATGTTTTAACCATGCCAGGACAGGTTCTCATATGCTGGCTACAAAAGTGTACCAGGACATCTGTGTGGATAAACCTTTATCCCAATGGAAGCTGTTTACATGTGGTTGTGTTTTACTGCTCAGCCAGAGAATAAAGGAAAGTTGAGCACAAATGTCTCAGATTACTTCTGCTAAAGATGTCAGAAGGCAGACAGGAGCCATCTGTTACAGAGCAGGTTCTGCTCCCCACAGGCACTAAAATAAAGGTTTCCTTTGGCTGACTGCTTTTAGGCTCTCTAGGGTTTCTGTTTAGGACTGCCCTTTTGTTCATCATCTGAGGGTGCCTTTGATTCCAGTAAGAGCAATCATGTTAAAAACATATATTTCCCATCTTTAATTAGCTCCTCTCTTTTCAAGAATGCGTGTAGATACTACATCATTTTCCTAGACAGTTTTGTGAGTCCCTTATTTTATTTAACATTTCTTTGATATGGCTAATAAAACATCTCATGTTGGATAATTTATTTCCTCTCTGGCACAGAAAGCCATTAGCCTAAACTATTTATTCAGTAACATTTTTGTTCTGTTTAATGGTGTCCAATCCATCTCTGGGATTAGCAGTGTGAATGCTAACCAAGTTTTTGCAGGTTTTTCCTAAAGGCCCAGTGGAAGTTCATATTTTATGTAAAATATAAATTGTAAAATATCATATTTTACATTTGTAATGCAGAATTATTCATTGTCTATTCAAGAAAAGGCATTTATTAAAGCCTTGACTATTGCAGTTTTACTGTATTGCAGCTTAACTGCCCAAGGTTACAGTGGTCAGAGCATTATTATTCTGCTTCCCCATTGTGACTTACAAGCTCTGTAATTGGGATCAGGGCAGAGGCAGCAATAGATTGGCAAGGACATCTCATTGCCTTTAATTCACTGGAATTGTGTGAGCTTCATGGACTTTACAAGTTCCAATCTACACTAAATCATGCCAATCAGACTGAATAGGGCAGATAGTTTAAATTATGAGCTTAGTATATCTGATTTGCAGATAATAAAGTAATAGGCAGAGAAAGCAGATTTGGGTTAAAAGCTGCACCCCTTTACTTGCTGGATGAATTGGTAATATCCACCTAGTGCTCAAAATGTTGTACATCAGAAAGGTTGTGTAACATAAATCCAACATACCAAAGGGGCAGCAGGAGGCTGGATTTGCCTTTACTGTTGGCTGAGCTGCTGGAAGCTGGCAGGGGGCTGGAGAAGACACTATGTAGAGGATAGCTGGCTGGCCCAGTGAGCAGTCCACACCCAGCATGGTAGGCAACCCACACAAGGATCAGCCTCATTTTTCAACCATCTACTGAGCTGATGCTGTGGGTACCCTGCCTTACTGATGCATGTCATTATAAAATATGCAATGGGGGTGTGCTCCTGCCTAAGCCCCTAAATGTTTCTTCCAACCTCTCATCTCTTTTTCTAGGCTCATGTCAGCAACACCTTCCAGCCTCACAGACCTGCCACTCCAGTGCCAATCACCGGAAGAGACCTTTGGCCATCTTTCCATCTTAGGAACTTCCTTTGAGAACTGAAGGGGTAAATATCTTTGTTGTTGGTTTTTTTTTTTTCTATATAGCTCTGAATTTCCCTCTTTCTATGTTATATCTGTTGACTTTATAACTGCCTTAACTTATGTAAAGAATTTTGGCAAATAGAATGTGTGAATGTATGGTCTTTCAGTAGCATATTAAAAATGAAAATTGGAAAAACTTCAAAAGATCACAAAGGAGGGAAGATAGCTTGGGGAAGGTGTGACAGTAGACTTCTGGCTGCTCTCCTGGGCACTGCTGTGATGTTGAGCATGAATGTCCATCCCACATAAGGGCATAATGAGAAATATCTCTTTCAAGTGGGAGATTTTTATGAAGCAGAGGAGGTGGCTGACTTAGTTTATATGCTTAAGTGCTTACAACAGTGCAAAATGGAGCCTAGAAGCTTTTAGCCTCTCTTTAATATATAATTACTGCTTCTATAGCATAAAGAAAAGTGTTACAAAAATGAAACAATGCCATACAATGGCAAATCTAATAATTCAAAAAAATTTTTTCTTCTGCACATGATTTCAAAATTGAGATATATCACCTGAAATAAATATATTCTGAGATCAAAGTTCAGTCACAAATCATTTTTAGGCAACTGGTGATTCTTAGTAGCATTTAAATGGTAAATATCATAATTAAAACAAACCTGAAAATTAGATTTATTTTTTTTCTCTCACCATTCCTGGAAATAAAGGCTGAGTTTACACAGGGCAATAAAATGGTCCTGAGAAGGCTCAATGAGCATTCTCAAGACACAAATTTATCATTATTTTTCTGCTGTCAGTTTATTAGGAGCAAAGCCTCACCAAGTGAGAACAACACTGCTATCACCACATCCTCTGGATATCATGACCTAAGCTACTACCATGGTTATCGGAGGAATCATGTTTAGACAGCTGTTTGCTGCTCTTTGTGTTGGTAGCAAGGGGTTACTGACAATTTTCTGGTCAAAGCTGCTATAGTGACAGATCTCATCACTGCTGTAGCTCCCAGGACTCCACACTGCAGAGGGATCTTCTCCAGACATGTTTCTCAATTCTTGGCCATAGCAGAGGTGAAGAGTTTCCTCTGCATCCTTCTTGGAAGCCTGCAGTGTTATACCAGCTGCTTGCAAGGATGAAGAGTCAGATGGGGTAAACTGTCAGGTTAATACTTAAATTTGGGCCCTCCACAACATCCTCAGCACTTTTAGAGACACTATCTATTCACAGCTCAGCTGCTGGCTTCAAGTATTAACTGACATCAGCTCAGTCTGGAAGATCTCCTAACAGACTTAATACCTTAATGCTGACAACCCCCTACTAACAACATTATTACTATCCTTAAGTATGGGAGACTGCCAGTTTTGAAATAGAAATCACCTCTTGTCATCTGTTTGTCTCAGCTAGACCAGTGTGAGCTGCCAGAACAGAAACCTGAAACCAGAATGTGCCTCTGCAGGTAGCAAAATTACCCCTTCTTCATGCTACTCCAGAAATGTGTCTCCTGGACTAAGAATATCTAGCTAGAGTTGTGAACATAATTGATTTTCTAGTTTGGCCACTGAACTGAAAAATTAAAATATGTTCAGCTTGGGTCAATGTGATTTTTTTTTTAATTATTTTTTTTGCAGCTGGCTGTGGATTTTTTCCCTAGGTATAGATTATGGAGGCAAAATAGATCCAGCAGTTCCTGACACCATAGAGAGCTATCTTAGTGTGCTAACACTCAAGTTTATGATGACTCTTCTGCATACATAGACAGTGTCTATATCAAATTTGAGATCTCTTATCTGTCTTGTTGCTGCTGATTCTTTTCCCTTCTGATTTACTTTTCGATTCTCAAAAATGGAAATGTCTTGCAGCATTCTGTCTTCCTTGAATTAAAGTCAATAACTACTTTTTCTGACATCAAAGATCACACTTTCAATCAGATTATTTCATTCAAGTTGCCCCCTATGACCTCTCCCTCTTTTCCCCAGTACTTATTGATCACTGTTGAATTCTATTTTTCTTCCTTGTCACACTACAAGAGAGTTGAGTGAGCAGCCCCAATTCAGTGCTCCTCAATAACCTACCACCTGCATTTTTAGGTGTTTCTTGGGGTGCTTGGTAAGCTAACACAGCATTTGAGCCCTGAAAATATTTTCCTTTATTAGAAGACTGCTAAATGTTGTGCGACCAGCTTCAGAGTTACCTCTGGAACATTATGATCTCTAAATCTTGAAAATCACAAGTATTATGTCTTTAGGACAGAGTCTGGTTAAACCTTTTAACAGGAAGGGTTAAAATTAAGCAACCACCTAAAATTAAACACTTAGATCTCTGGACAGTGTACTTAGTACTTGTGAAGGGATATCCATATCTAGTGTGGTGAATAATGATTTGTGTTGCATAAATCTTTCTCAAAGCTAAGAGGACAGATAGGTGCTGAGAAAGACTTCTCTGAATCATCTGTAGAATCATATAGCTTTTGTATGACCATATGAAAGCATTAACTCTGTTAACTCTGTTAATTTCTGATGAGCAGCTAAATCAGAATTGTTTCTTTTCATGCTAGTGCATAATTCAACTGTATTAAAGGAAATCCCTCAGCTTTATAACTTGTTAGAGAGTAGTTTATCTACTGCTTTTGCTGGTGAGCCATAATATTACTGGATAATTTGTAAAATAGCAGTTTGTCAGGCTGATCGAACAGGGCTAATTTTGGACACTCACATTTTCAACTTCAGTGGTATTTGTTCCTTGATTGTAAAAATGGACAGCTTCTGTGCTGCAAGTCCTGTAGATGGCAATGTTACACTAGTATAAAAACAAGTGGTAACTGTCTCAGTAACTTCACTCTTTATTAATCACTGAAGAAAGGCATTAATAGTAATTCAAGATACAGTCTCTGAAACTGCTGCAGAGGTAAATATCTATAAACACATCATTAGCAGTAAAATGTAAGCCTGATTGGATCACTATTGTTTGTTCTTATAAGGACTATACTGAGGAATCATGCTTGCTATATTTTTTTTTTTACAGCAATTCTGTGTCTGGTTCAACAACAGCCAATTTTCCCCAATTCTTACCTGCTTTAAACACATGCCATTCATCTGAAGGGCTCATCATCATCTGTGAGAGTTGTCGTTGTTTCAGTTAAAAACAAGCCATCCTCTTGAACCAGCTCTGACCCTCTCCTCTCAGTAACAGTAACATTTTTGTCAGCTTTTGCTTACTTCATGGATATCTTTTATTCTATTTACTTACTTTTTCTAAATGTTCTTTTGAGTCTTATTTTTCTTGGTAGATAGCTTAATCAGTCTCTCTGTACCATAGGTTTTGATCCAGTCAAGTACTTAAAATCTGTCCAAGAATGTCTGAATTTTTGTAACTTCAGTTAGACTATTCAGAAATTGAAAGCTGCACGTGTCTTTAAGCAGCTTTGTTTTAAACCAGACATTTTCACCCTCACTTTCCTGGAGATATTCAGTAGTTTGGGAAAATATTTAGTTAGCTTACACAAAAAGAGTGAACTGGGAATCCAGTCTATGTGCTATGTGAGTTAAAAATCCAATCATAGAGCCTGCACAGCAAATATTCAAAGCACTATCCAGGACAGAGAGTTTATGAGCAACCATTAGGCAGAAATATACGTGAACAAACCATCTGTTCTGTAAATTCAAATCATGAACAAAGTGGCCAAGGAAGTCAACACAAAGAAATTTTGTAAACCATTCATGGCCTTAAATTAATCAAATAAATTATTCACTGTGAAATGCTTATCCAGTTCAATACACACAGAACTGCAAACACATTTCTTGAGGTCAGGTCTTCATATAAACAAGCCATTGCAGTTCTGTAAGTATCATCATGTTGCAACTTTATTTGCCATCACAAGTAATACAGTTGTGGAATAGAGTGTTTTATTTGGAGACCTGAGTAACAGACTGCAAATCATAGTTGAACGTGACTGTTTAATTTACTGGGTGTATGGGTGATTGTGCACACAAAATTATAAGCATTAATTTTGACTGTGAATTAAAGTTTTTGTCTGAAAAGTTATTCTGTGGTGAAACCTGTACTTCAGCTGGGAATCCCTTTTGTCTTAAGTGACCTTTTGCAAGTATCCCTAGGGGTTTCATTGCAATTTTGTTTGACCTTTTGTTAAAAACCAAGCTATTCTAGACAACTGATATTTGGTAATTACTTAGAGGGGATTCATTGGAAAAGATTTTCAAAGGCACCAACAGGAGCAGGGCACTGGATAACCATCAGTAGCACACTGAAATGCTTTGTGTTGTGACTTGACACACATGCTATACATTACTCAGCTGTTTTTTTCTTGGCAGACCCAAATAAGTCAGTTTAATGCTCAGGAAGAGAAATGCAGCCTCTGCATGTGGTAGATGGATTAAAGGTTCTCCCACTTCCAGCTGCACTGCTCACTCTGCACTAAGAAATGTAGTAAGTATACATGAAAGGAGGTATGCACCATGTCTTCCTTCAGGGCAAAGTGGATGGTACCCTCTGCTGGAGGAAATGACAGTTTATTCAAGAGATCAACACAGAAAGGGAAGGAAAAAGTCCATTTTTTGTTTTCTGATAAATTGCTGGCTGGCATCACATGTATACAGAGGGAAATTGCATGTACGTATGCATTTAGGAGAACAAAATTTGTGGATGAAGCTGTTCAATTATTCAGTGCTGGTGAGACTTGCTTTAGAGACAGGTACTATCTACAAATAATTTTTTAACCTTCAGAGTGAATTCCCTTCTAAAGGTAACAACAAAAATACCTCTAAAACTTGTGGCAAAGCTTGCACTTTTGTGACTATACATCGCATACCTGACACAATCACACTTCTTTTTATTTGGCACTGGACATTCCCTTGAAGCATACAGCAAATATTCAGGGTTCCCCTCAGTTTGTCAGCTTTCAGACCTACCTTCTCTTACAGTGGTGTGGAGTTTTAAGTTGTTATATCTCCATTCACATCCTTGACTTTACATGAACAGCAACTTGATGAGAATCAATTCTTTCCTTTTGTTTTTGTTTGAATGCTGCCTTGTGTTCTTGGAAATATGGAAAGAGAGGATAACTATAAAGTAATATTTCTGCTCAAGATAATTCTAGTTTCCTTCTCTTTCTTGACTGTATTCTATAGTTTCCTAACCCCCAGTGGAGTGACTGGTTAAAAAACAAGGCTCCCTGCCAAACTACATTTTTCTCTACAACAGTTTCTCTGCTATGATCTGGCTGTATGCAGAAGTAGTGCTCTGCTGAAGGCAGAAGCCACCACAGTGAAATGAGAAGATTGAGCATAGCTAGAGGGCAAAAGGTTTGTTTCTGGACAAAGGGATGTTTTTATTTCAAGCTTAAGTAAACTTGAAGTTGTGGTTAGCTACATGCTGATGAAAGAATAAAACTTAAGCTTTTAAAATTATTACTACATTTTGTTTATATACTAGAACTTCAGTTTTCCATGAGTGTCATAGCACTAATGAGTCTTTAAATGGATTTTGGGCCTAACCAGCAAAAGTGTGTCTTCCCATCAGCTTTTAGTGCCTGTCTTAGCAGTGAGCCCCTAACACCAGCACAGCAATGGTCTTCCAAGCTTCAGCCTCATTTCACTGAACACCTTTTTTTATACCACTCAAACACAATTAGCATCAGTGATGCGCAAAGATAAAAAGGAAATGAGAGGCTAACTGGTTGTAAGATTAGATGTTATGTGTTTATAATCTATCTCAAGGCTAATTTAAATAAGATCAAATCTTTCCTTTGTCTTCAGTGAGTTTTAACTCAGAAGATTATTGTAAAACCAGGTGAAGATGAGACAGCATAACTAACAGCCTCTTGAACCTCTGTCTGAATTTTGAAATGAGTCGTCTTACTTTCTGTCTAAAATAATTTGATTAATTTATCTCTTGGAGCTGAGCCACTAATTCAGAGAACAAGTGATGAATTTAGATTTCTATTTACGGATGGTCCTTTGAGATGAGATAAAGCTCTCATGCAGCTTATCAGTTGTTTTTTGAGTGTGTTTTTCCCACGTTTCACTCTTCCTGGTGAATGGCTTGTTGTGATTATTTGGTAGTCAATATTTAATATGCAAGTCTTGTGTGCTCATTGTGATAAGTTGCACAATGCTGCAACTGTCTCTATTGAATAAACATTGTGCAGGAGAAGAGTCTGAAGCTGTCCCTAGGACTGTGAGAGTCTCAAGGAGAAATAGCAACTTAGGAAAGAGAAAGGGACATTTAGAAAATATTAAAACTATTTTCTTGTCTTCACCAGAGAGGCCTTGTATAAAGCATAGCTCCTTGGAACTTCCTACTGTAAGGTTTATTGGGAGGGTGGAGAGTTCATCTATAATGTTCATTGTCATATTCTGCACATTTAATAGCCTTGGGTATGAGATATGAATGTACAGCAGTCAGGTCTTAATCTGAATCATTTAATTTCTGCCATGGCTCTGTCACGATTCTGGCATGAACTTTTTGGAACTGTGAACCCACAACCTGTCCTGAAGCTCTGAAGAGCATGCCACATACATACAGTGACCATATCTAGTTCAGTGCTCATCTGCACTGGCCTTGTACATGTATGCAGTGTGTCCAGCAACCCCTAGAGAATTGTTCTCATCCTGCATGCCCACAGACACTTGTTTCTCTCTATAACTACCTGAAAGGAGGTTGTAGCAAGATGGGGGTAGGTCACTTGTTGTGGGTTAACAATGAGAGGACAAGAGGAAATGGCCTCAAGTTGCACCAGGGGAGGTTTAGAGTGGATATAAGGAGGAATTTCTTCACTGAAGGGGTTGTTAAGTCTTGGAACAGTCTGCCCAGGGAGGTGGTGGAGTCACCATCCCCCTGGAGGTGTTTAAGAAACTTATAGATGTTCCACTTCAGGACATGCTTTAGTGGTATATTAGTGATAGGTATGGTTGAACTTGATGATCTTAGAGGTCTCTTCCAACTTTAATGATTCTGTGATTCTTGTAACAGTGTCTTTGGGGGAAAAAAAGAAAGAAAAGAATGTTTGTATTGTGGTGGTCTCAGCTGTGTGATCTTCTCTCATCTGGACCTGTAAAAGAGAAAGGAATACACATAGATTTGTATGAAAACACCATTGAGAACAGATTGAATAGAAGTCACATTCTTAAAGGAGTATGGAAAATCTTACCTTTCCTCTGTGAATGAATACCATTGTAATGAGTATTGTGCCAAATAGCAACCAGCTGACTGTTCTACACTTTGCAAAGCTAGGATGGCTTCAATATTGCTAGCAGCCTTCCAATGAGAACAATACCACACCAAGAAAATTAAACACTAGAAATGATTGAAGTATCCCTGTTCTGAAAGCATAAGTGTATTTCTTTCTCAATTCTCATCCTCCCCAGAAATTAAGAAATGACCTCTGAATCACTGAGAGTATTTTCAGCAACAGGCCAAGTTGTAGGTGTTGAGTTAATTCAGACTCCTTGCCAAACCATTGAAAACATTTCCAACCACAAGGTGACTTGGAAGTAGCAAAACTGAAGTGATAAAATTAAATATACTAAGACACAGTTTTATTGTGTACCCTTGGTTGAGAAATACCAGATTTGTGATCGTGGTTGGTATCCAAGCATATTTCTAAAGGAGTGGATGTTAGAGGCATCCATGTTTAATAACAACTTTTTTTAAAGAAAAGGCACTAGCTTAATTGCAGTGTCATTGTTTTTAGGTTGTGAGGAGTCTTCCAGTGTGGTGGAAGTGTTACATCTGTAAGTGCAGGATATTCTTATGGTTTTTTCCATTCAGGAATGTTAAGTGTGTAATATGGGAATAGAGGTGATGAGATATCTTCACTGAATCATCTACTCATTTCCAGTCTTCTTAAATTACTATTTCTTTTCAAACACAGCAGCACTCTGCAGGGACAGGCTTATTTTCAGGAATGCTAAATAGTGCAAAGGGAAAGAAAAAAGTAGTATTTTAAGACAGACTGCCTTACTACCCATTATGTGATTTTTTTTATTTTTTTTATTTTTTAGGGGGGAACTGCAATAGAGAAACTATCATCATAATTTTTAATTTGGTCAAAACCCAATAATCTTGGTAGATATCCATAGTAGCAAAAATGTGTTTCTTTTAAGTGAGGTCTTTGTGTCTGTGTTATGTAAAAGTAAAGTCATAAATGTGATAATAGTGAATACTCCACTTTTGTGTGATACAATTGATTGAATACTCACTTTATTCAAACACATAATCATGTGGCCTGATGTTAAGCATTAGGTTTGCTTAGAAGAGTTACTATTTTTATTAAAAAAAAAGATGATTTCTCTTTAAATACCATTAAAAAAAAAATCTATTCCATAAACTTCTAAATGTTACTCATGTTTGTTCATCTCATTATTCTGTGGTTTGTGCAGCATATTCTTCCCCTTGTCTATTCAGAGTAGAATGTCTATAAGGGCTTATTTTAGTCTTCAGTGTAAAGACAATCCAAAACATTTCCCTCCCCACATTTCTCACACTGCAGAAGTATGAGTCATGATGATGCTCATCTTTAGAAGACACCTCAGATAGAGAGCTCTGTGCCAAGGTTTCTTTTCCTGCTTGCACTCACAAGCAGGATGTGAAGGATCCTAAAGAATGTGAGGATGTGAAGACTGCCCTTTTGCAGATATCAGGCTAGATCTAATCTAGCCCTAAGACCCAAGGGCATGAGTAGCTCTTTATTACCTATTTAAATACATATATCTACCACTGTATGTGTATGTGTGTGTATATATATATATATATATATATATCTCATTTTAGAAATTACAAGGATATAAAACATCAGGAATAACACCTGGACAGTGTGTGGGATTAACACTTCCCAGGTGACCTCGGTTTTATTAATGTTTCAACCTTTGGATGCCTTATTTCACAGTTTTGAACTGATATTTTTTTCTCCAAACCTTAGCTGCCTATTTAGGAAAGAATATGCCTAATTTCATTTTAGATTTAAATTTTTGGCTTTTCTTTCCCAAAGGATGAGGGGAGAGAATTTGAAAGCAGTTAGCTTGGTTATAGTCCCCCATGGAAATGTGTGTGTCTGTTAGATTAATTTTTGCAAATGATGTTAAATCATGTATTTTAAGGCTGTCTCATTTTTTTGCTATCTTCCTATACTTTGGAATGCACTTGAATTTCTTTTAAACATTTGACTTTATGAACAAATTTATGTTTCTGTGTAATTTATATGCCTAAATCTTTCAAAATTGTGTTTCTCTCTAAATCCACACTTTTATCAACAACTAATTTGAATTTGCAGGATAAGATTGCAGTCTTTTGAGATGTCCAGGTTGGAAGTGCCATAGATGGCTTTATTGCCATGTAGGTGGTAGGCTTTTTGTGAGGTATTGATGGTTTTGCTGCTTCTCTGAGCTGCATTTCTGCCTGTTAATACACCACTAGGCTTTTTCAGTTAAAAAATGGTAATGAATTGTTTTTATGAACGTGTGGATTTGAATATTATTACTGGATTTATTTTATTAACTACAATATGGACTAAAGAACTTGCAGAGCTCCAACCCCTAAAGCAACTTGGTTGTATGTGCAGGCAGATTTAGGCAACTCTTAAATGATAGTTTTTGTGGATCCAAGCATTTGTAGACGAAACCAGTGTCATGTCTTAAGAAGTACATTCAAATAATTGGAGAAGCTCCTACATGAAAAGTGTGTTTTGTCTCAAACAATGAGATGGAAGTGTTCAATATTCTCCCAGTAATCCAGGATAATTTCATGTTTGTGGGCAGAGCCTGCTTTGTATGAGACTGCTGAGGATTCAGGATCATTTCTCACATGCTCCATCCTTTTTCATTCTGAACAAGTTGTGTGAATAATTAATATACTGTAGTCTAGAGGTCATAAATGGCATGTAACAAATAATTCATGCAACAAACTTACTCTTTTCTGCTTCCTGAATCCCTGTGAAGGGATGGCCATTTACTCATGTAGAAAGTGGCTGAATCTTTGCACTTTTTTCCTAGTTGTTGTTAATTAGTGGCATAGTGTATCTTATAGGGCAAGGCAGGCAAATTATTGTTCTGATGCTAATACACCATAAGTTTCCTTATTGAATTTGACCCAGTGACAGAATTGTTAACTGCAGTCAACTGTTGATTTCAGTAGTTTTTGTGATTTACTTGCCATGCATGACATTTGAATAATATACAGAATCACTTGGCTTAATAATAATATTGCAATACGTTTTTGTAATGGCTATTGCTAAAACACATGTATTGGCAACTTTCACTGGTACCTATTCTATTCTCATCTTCCTGAAATAATGTAGTTTATTTTCAACACCTGGAGAGCTATGAGAAGGGTATTGTAAAAGCCCATCTGGGCAAGTGAGCAGTGGAAATATAAATTACAATGCTGAAAGGCCATATGCATGAAGTAAAACTGGAGGAGCTTTTGGGTATTTGGCCATATATTTTATAAAGATGTCTTTTTGCCTGCCTGGAAACAATAATGTTGCTAGGTTAGTTATAAATGATATGTGGTTCAGAAATGTAGCTCCTGAAATTTTTCATTTGTTGTTTTTCTCAAATGTTTTGTCTGCAGATGGTTTGAGCCTGCTGTTAACAAAAGATAAGCACTGATTCTTACATTTTTATTGCTGAGTTTGAATATCATTGGTAGAAATCTACCTACCATAAAGAGTCACTTAATATCTCTTTAGTCTCTTGGTCCTCATGTTGTAAGGTCAGATCTACACCAGTGCACAGAATGGTATCTGCCTTCCATAGGTTTTGGTGCTGGCAGTGTATTTTTCTGCCTCTCTTCATTTCTCAGGGTCTTCTTCACAACCTTTGCTTGTCTGCTAGCAGAACCAACTATGGTCTTTGGTCCTCAACTCAATGATAATTTATTTCTGAGAATTCTGGTCTGAATCCAGATTGGCTAGTTGAGTTTTATCCTCCAAATCCACATGATTCCATCAAACCATTTCTACATTTTTGCCTGGATTTTAGTTTTTTTCCCAGCTCCCTAGGGTTTGAGGATGTTCTCTGGGTAATGCCAGCAAATCTCTTCTGAAGTGGGGGTTTTTTTCAATCCATTTCCACTCTCGTCTTTTCCTTTTTTCCAGTTGGCAAACATTCTAAATCCTGGGTGAATACTGAAGGCAGGGACAATGTTTGTGTTTATGTGATTCTTCAAACATGGAATAATCTCAGAAGGTACCTCAAAACAGCCAAAGCTTTACCAACATTTGAGTCCAAATAGCCATAGGAATAATTATCCATATACCCAGCACAGAACTTGAAAGTATGGTAGCTCAGGGAAATATAAATTCTAGAAGAACAAAATTGGCAGAGAAACTCCCAAGAAGAAACTGTCCTGAAGAACTGTCAGGAAGAAACAAGGGGAGAGAAAATTCTTTAAATGCCAAAAAAGTATACTGTCTAAACCCTGAGATATTCTTAACTTCCTGCTTTTAAACACAGCTGTATCTTCCTGCTACATAGAAGAGACATAACTTTTTTCCTTTGGAAGAAAAAAATACTTTAAAATTATCTCCCACATGAGCTTTTTAATTTTATAATCTGACTAAGAATGTCTTGCTTCCTTCTGTAATTTTTCAGCTGATTAGAAGCTATCCCATGTGTTCTTACCGGCATACAGGATTTGTATTTATAGAATCATCAGCAGATCCTGTGGTAATGAAGGAACACAGAGGTGCAGAAATCTTTGAGGTCATTTAATTGCTTTGAGAGTTGGAGATGGGGGTTACTACTATATACATACATATATAAACGTTGCAGCCAAGACCAACCACCACAAAACTAGCACAGCCAATCAAGTGTCACAGTGATACATTGATTTTTCTTTAGCTATATAATCACCTAAATTTCAGTGCCAAAACAAACGTCGTTTTCTGGTTTCTGTCCCCTAGACAGTCTCACCTCCAGTGCTCCATTCTTGTCATTACTCAAACAGGTGCTGAGTGTGAATCTGCTGCTTTGGATATGTTTAACTAAGAATATGTCTACACTACTACTTTCAGAACATTTCAGACTTCCTGAAGACACAGTGAGTTCATTTTTCCTTTACATAATTTCCCTCTGTTCCTTTTGCAGTTGCCCATTCCTTACTGTATATTTTTTGTCAAGGTGGTTGTTTTTCTTTGTCTCCCCAGCACCTGCATATTAAAAAGTCATGGTGTTTAAAATCAGAATCAGGTTAGTTTCTTACACTGGAGTCCTTCTAGAGGCCTTTTGAGCCAAATGACTGCTGAAAGCTGAGTAGTGGTTTTAGGAGCTGCGTCTGTCCTAAACTAAGGATTTCATATATTACCACATAGTAATTCTTCCCTTTGTTCTACCTTGTGTATCACTCAGGGTCTTGTCTGCATGTCTTTAACTCAAGAGCAACTCAGGCAATTCTTAAATGTTCAAGCAGGTCTTCACTACAAAAAGCAACTCAAGGATTTGTGAAATGTAATGTGTCACTTGAGAGAGCATACTTTAAGACCTACAGAATTTAACAGAGGATTTAGACAGTAACTTCTGTTAGTTTTGGACCTTCTACTTTTACATCACTAAATGCTTGGTTAGATTTCTAAGAGCTTTAACAGAAAATAAAAGCCTTTTTTTACTGCCACTATATTTGGTGCTATTAAAAAGGTAAGGTTCTGCAATTTTCTTGCTATGCTGGCTGCACACATTTTCACTTGGCAAATTGGCACAGATTACATTTTTTTACTTCTCACCACCCTGACTGAGTGAGTTTTGCAGTCACCATGTTTCTAGGTACATCAAGACCAATGGTATGTGAACACTATATTGCTAAGAGCTTTTGGTGAGTAATCACATTTAGCTGGCTTGGGCACTTTTAGCCATAGCAGTGCTGATTTCAGTGCAGGCTAGCAATCTAACTATTTGCTCTGCTTCTTAGAAGGTTTTTATAGTCCAGATTGAGCTTTTTTTTTCCCCCTGCACCTATACTGCTCTCAGCTACTTAGCTGCAGGCTGAGACAGGGACATCTAACCAGGCTTCAGACTGCAGTGTAAGCAAGATAGAGATTTGACTTTCAAAATGATGTTCATGTATTTGCAGTTAGGTCATTTGACCACCTTCAGGATTAAGTGCAAAACCAGTTACTTCTTCATTTCACTAAAATCCAAATGCAGCAACCTCTAAACACCATGTATTACTAAGAAAAATATATTGTTGAAATATTGTTAGTGTTTGGGAGGCTCTCCCACTCATTTAGTAATACTACTTTTGATAGGTCTTTTTGGTAGACCTTGAACAAGAGTAACAAACAAGAGGACATTTACCATCTTCACTTCCTTGAGTACGTGCCTGTTTGTTTCTTAACTGGAATCTCTTTGGACTCCCACATTGCTCTGCTGCTTTCTGCATAGCCAGGGAAAGTGTCTGTTCCAGTGTTCAGCCTCAGAGTGCTCAATGACAGGGTCTTTGCCATCAAGACATGGAACTGAGCAGAGACAGTCAAATTTGCAAAGTAGATTCACCAGTCAAATAGACAAGGTTTGAGGAAATGGCAAAAAAACCCAGATCTTCACCTTTTTTGTTGGCTTCTAAGTATGTCTGAAGTAATCAGAAAGAAATGAAGTTTCAAGTTGACAGTTTCCCTTTAAAATCCCTTAAAATGTTTCTTTCTTTTTTATATAAAAAGAAAAAAAAAGAGAAATATCTATTAATAGATCTCTGTAACAGCAATTGCTTACCAGTTTATGCTTATGGCTTATCACAAAACCAGTCAGGAAGACTTGTAAGAACTGTAAGCTTTATGTAACTGCAACTAGAGGCAAAGCTTTGCTTCAGGATCTGCTACACTATCAGACTCTGCAAGAGCCTAAAAATAATGATGTAATTCCAATGACTTGTTCTAAGGGGCTGGGTGATCTTGTTTGACCCAACAAGACGCTCACTTTGGCAAGCAGAAGAGCTTTGTATTAGAGCTCCTTGTGATTAACACGGTGTTCTCACTGGTCTTTACTGCAATGATCTTTTGATCTTAGTCATGTATTTTCAGTGGGATGTGATAATTAAACTAAAATCAAATATTTTAACTTTTCTTTTTGTGTGTTATCTGCAGTTACATTTGTGTAAGTGTTCCAATGTAGGAATAGGGAAAATTACCACAGTGACAAAAGAGCAAACATCTCCTGTTTTTACCTTGTGCCATGGGATTTCAAGTAAACTAGAACTCTTTACAGATTAGGAGGGCTGCCAGTCCTCCTGAAATTGTAATCTTAATTGGACTGATCATAAACAGTTTGCTCTGGCTGTAATACTAGACTGAGAAGATTAAATCTATTTAGCCATAGTTTGGGGAACAGCTGACCTTTCAGCCAGTTTTGTTATAACTGAAAGAATAGTCTTTTTTTTTTACTGGAGTTTGATGCATGGAATGTGATGTGAAATTTTAATATGAGAAATGGTACTTCTGTTTAAAGATGTAAATGTAGTAGGTAAATACATATGTTATTCTCACTTTTATTATAATTTATTTAAAATTATTTTAATTTATTTAAGATGTATCCATTTGGAAGTTTTTATTATTAATGTTAGGGAAAATACAAATGGTTGATACACATGCACCAAGTCAACTTGCTGTTGACCCAATTCTTTTTTTTCTGAACTCTTCTGCCTTAAAATTGCCAGCAGCCTAAAAATAATATAAAACCTTTTTGTCCTGTCATCTCTTTTCACTGTGCTCTTTGCTACCTGTGGTCCTCATCAGCTCAAGGGCAATGGAGAACCCAAGCTATTTCCTTCAGTCTAATTAACTCCAGACCATTACAGGCATGTTTGGTGTTATACTTGCAACCTTTTCTTCTTTTGTTATTTTAATGAATAACTTGATTTCAGCATTTTTGTCATATTGGCTCTCTCAGATAACATGGTGCTCATCTTTGCAACAACTTGCTTTCAAATCTTTACCTTTTTCTGGTTGACCTATTGGATGAAGTGTTCTGTACTTTTTATCTACCACTTTAATAAGTTTAAACTAATAGGTTTTTGCTTGGGTGGAAAGAAAATCGTGGTTAAAATGCAGAATATAATTCTGACATCTCTTTTCAGCATATTTCTAAGTACAAGCAAAGTAGTAGAAGTAAAGCAATGGAAAATGGGGGAAAAAAATTAATGCTTTGCTACCTTACTCAAGAGCTTTCTAAGGTCTGTTGATTTAGCAGGTTTACCTGCAAACAGAAGATGCAGTGATTTGACACTTCCAGACTAGTTTTCTCTTTACTCCCATAAATAGCAATTCCATACTTTTGCCTTCATAAAAAGATTTATAGTGAAAAATACAGCTCTTCAGAGATTTCTAGTATTGACAAAGATGTTTTAGAGGAATAAAACATGCACACAAATACCTAGGCTCTTCAAATTCAAGTATTGTATTCTTTTTAAATTTTTCTTTTTCTTCTTCTAAAATACAATGCAAGTCAGCAATACTTCACTGACATTGAAGCCTAGACCATAACTTGGACTGTATGAGCACCATAATTGTGATGGATTGTGTGCTGCAGCAAGCTTTCTTCTTGGACTGGAGTTCAGATATACAAAGAGTAAATAAAACTTTCACTCAACAAAACATGGTGTAGAAATCTGGGGAAAAATGGAGAGTATCAGACATGCTGATCCCATTACTCCTCAGATATTTCTTCTTTCATATATATGCCAGCAAGAGATTTCAGAAGTGTGTGGTGACTTTATGGATGAGCATGAGGGAAACTCTCCTTCTGGGTACAGAGCTGTTAAAATGGATTGCTATCAAGGCTTCAAGAAGTAATTAAGTATTATGTCTTAAATGAGCAGATTGTAGCAAAGAGGGTTAGTCTTCCAAAAAACTATATGATACCTAGAAAAATTTATTGGATGAATTTCTTCTGATTACTAATTGCATACACTATTAAGTCATAATTTTCTTTTCTTTCTCATTTGCTTTATGCTTCAAGGTAAAAGATGGAACCCGGGATTATGACAAATTCTCTTCTGGGATCTATGTAGTGGGGCTTGACTTTCATCTTCCTTTTCTCCTGTCCTTGGAGACCAAAAGCATTTTTGCATATTGCAAATGAACAGAACTGTGTGGCTCAGAGCTGCTGTGCTGATTAGAGAGAAGTTTCCTGGAATGTTTGTGTTCTGCATTATAGAAACATTAAAATTGTCATGCAGCCTGTTTGGGACTTATTAGGGATGTGCCTTTGTGTCCTGGCCTGGAGGCTATAAGTCTGGCATGGGAAGAGAGGTCAGATAGCCTCGAGTTCCAGTGTGACCTGAGCTATTGAGTCGTATGAAACAGCTAATTTCCTGCTTTTCCCATCCCCCCTTTTTATGTCCATTACCCACACGTGAACATGTGGCTAATATGGGAGTTCCCAGTAATTTTTAAAAGCTGTATTTTCCTGATAACCTTTCATTATCTCTGCTAGGGAATTAAGGCTATAGTGGGCATAGATTTCAAATGGATTCTGTTAGAGAAGCCAATCGTGCCAATCAGAAGAGGCTGATAGCTAAGACTGCACATTGAGGATCCTGGCTTACAGTTACAGAGCTTCTCTAAAGCAAAGTCCATATCAGGCTTTGCTAGGTCAATGGTACAAAAAAGCAGTGTTGAGCTATGTGCATTAGAGATAACATGAAATTAGAGCTCTTCTGCAGTACAGTTAGCTTACTGAAACTACTGTGTGCTAGGTTTCTTGAAGGTGCTAAATTTATGATATTCCCTGCAAGGTGTGTTAACCCTCTCTGAAAAGCAGAAGGAGCCCAGCATGACAGTGCTGAGCAAAATACAGAAATAGGAGGGGATGTGTATTGGAGGTAACCAGAGGTGGACATACTCTATTCATGGACCTGAACAATATAGGATTTGCTCCACTACAAAGTAACCTAAAGATGTACTAATTGTTGATCTTGAAAGCTTCTTGTGTAATTGAGTTATAAGGATATATTTGGGAAAGACAAGGCTTTGCTTTCAGCTGCAAAACTGCCCTGTGGGATTTTCATTTCCCTGAGCCAGTATTCTTCCATAAGTATTTTTTTCCCCTTTATGGCTAGAATAGATGAAGGAAAAGGAGACCTAAGGATGCTTTTTATTGTCTGTATTACATCTAAGCAATAAGACCTTGTATCCACTGAAACTTGCAGATGAAATCATGACAAAAATTTAGTCTCATTCATAATAGCTAACAAACAGATGGTACTTTAAGGTTTTCAGTTTGCTTCTGAAGAAAGCCCCAAAATTGAATAGGTTTTGTTATATAGAAAGCAACTTCCAATACCTCTTTTGATTGATTTCTTTCTCATTTCCCATCTTTTTCCCTCCACAGCTTATTTTTTTACTTCTGTTACCTTTATTTTGATGCTTGGGGTGGTAGTGTGTTCTCCTAAAAGGAATGGCTCAAATAGTCCTGAATATCACCTTTTGTTGCAGTTCAGATAGGCCATCAAATGTAAAAACTTCTTCTTAAGTGACAGTGGAAAAAAAGTCGAACAAATAGCCTGTATTTTTTTTATAATGGGAGATACATTTTTGAGCTATCCTGACTTCCTACAATAAAACCAATTCCTATTAATATAGTAAGAAAATTCTTATGCTAAACAGCTTCAGAGTGATGTATTTGCTTTCTGATGCATGTGTCACTCCCTGATCCAATTATTACTGCAAGTTTCCGAGGGAAAATTAATTAGCAGTCTGCCACAGTACTCCTAACTCCTGGAGTTCCATTAATGACTTGATTTTTGTAGAACTGAGCTTATTCCATGCAACAGACAAGCCTGGACAAAACAACTTAGTTGATACTGCTCCTGATAACTTGTTACTATTATCAGGATCCTCTCTGCAGCTGCAGATACCAGATTTTAGGACTGTAGCACAGGAAGAAGAATTCAGGTTATACCTGGTTATATGGGAACCAAATCTTACATTTTTCACTCCTCTCCAGTAATTATCATATTACCAGAAAGAATGATGGATGTTTTTGGGGTTAAAGAAAAATTACTATTGAGGGGAAGTCCCTACTTGAAGCACAGCTAGTGTTCTCACACCTGTTCAGTGCTTTTATTTTCCAGGGCCACATAATGCAGCTGCCCCTGCAGCAAAGCCAAGAGGTGTCCATTTGAGGACTCCAACCCTCTTCCAACTCTTTTCTCACCTCTTCAAAATATGTGTTTCCCATGAACATGAGGACTTCTGGAAGGTTCATGACCTGTGAGCCATCAACAGGTACTTGCCTTAAGCTTCCTATTGCTGCACCCTGAAAGTACTGGAGATAGATTCCTCTTGGTCTGAGGTGTAGCACAGAGCAAGTGTCTGAGCAGAAGTGGTAAGGGGAGTATGAGTGGAAGATAAAAAAGTCTCAGCAAGAAGCAAATATTCATCATTGAGGAGTCCCTGATCAAATTCCTCTAACCATATGGGTAGCTTTCTAGACAACTATCTAACTAATATCACCAAACACCTTTGGGAATCAGATACCTTTGATGTTCTAATGGGAGTGGAATCCTTTGCAGAAATGATTCATAGAGAATAATAATTTATGCAAGAAATTTTACCTTCCTGTTTTGGTGATTTTTAACCTTGCTTTTCTATGTATTCAGTCATAATTAATAGTTTTGTTCTTTTTCCAAGCTGTAAATAATTACTTGCAAAATAATTATTTATAAGTTATGAATTATAATTACTATAATCATTTCTAAGCTGGGCAAATTGTGGGTAAATATTTTCAAAGGCAAAGAAAAGGCAAAGGTGTTACAGCATGAGGAAGTTTTTGACACAAAGGTAAGACCTATTTCTCTATTTGCAAATTCTAGTACCAAGTATAATTTGAAAAGCAAGGAAATTCCTTAGAAAACCTTGAGGGAAATTACTTTGATTAGTCATTTTAGTATCAATTATAGGCTGTTTTTGGAGATGTTATGGCCAGATCTGCAGAACTGTTGTGAAATTGAGCCACATTTGCTACAGCTCAAACTCAATTTTCTGAACAGGGTATGATGCTTGAAATGGCTTTTTTTCAAAGAATATTAACTGAGGCTTCTCTAGGGAGTCTCTGTTCTGCTTTTGGCTGTGCTGAGCCTTGGAACTGTGATCCAAATCAGGAGCTGGGCATTTATTTCAAAGAATTGCTCTTTACTCTTTGGTAGAATAAGGTAATAAGGTATTTGCTGCATAAAACTATTGCAAAATGTTTGTAGCCCACAAAACATCCAGACACATTCAGTGCATACAAATAAATGAGAAAAATGCAAGAAAATAAAAAGAATAAGCACTTTAACTTAGGCTAAATCTTTAGAGTCAAGCTATAGCATGTTCTTAAGTGCTTATGTGGAGTGAGAGCTTATTTTTTTTAAGGCTCTATGCAGTAATCCAGGGCTACAATATGTTATTTTTTCAGTTGCTTGGTGAGAAATAACAATACACCATAGAATGATTATGATAGCTATATATTATTCCTTCTTTCCTTGTATTAATTCATGAAAGCAGTTATCAGTGTGTCCATCTCCTGATAGAATTAGCAGCATGAATTTATAACAGTGAATTGATCTTAGAATAAAATGTGTTTCTGAGCTGTGATTTAGAAATTGAATCAATATAGGTATATCCTAAGAAAACCCAATCTGTTATGTCTCAGTGCAAACTGTTGTGTACCTTGTGCTCATCATAAATGCAGAGTTCACTTATCTGGAACACAGTATTTCATTTTCACATCACTTTGGTGCATAGGCATGCTTCAGTTCAAGCAGGACAGCATATGTTTGTGTTGTGTGGGATTAACATTTTCTCCATGATAATCCTTTGAACTCTTACTGCCCTAGTACTTTTCTCAGTCCTAAATATAGTGACACTTACATGTGATTTAGTCACCTAAAGATAGACATCTAGCTCCTTTTTTTGTGCTGCACTGATCCAGAAAGGCAGAGGTCTGCTTGTAGACCTTGCATCACAGCTGTTGGCTATATGCCAACATATATATGTGATGTCAGATACTCCACAGCACCTAAAATCACATTGGATCTCTATCTTCAGACAATATGAATCCTATCCTACAAACATGCACACACCCATATGTACACAGACACCTGCTCTCACCCCTTGGAGGGTGAGACCATACAATTTGTTTTGAACAGTGCAGATCCAAATATTTTATTATAATTTACTCATTGATGCCGGGGCTGATATTAGAAGTCACCTTTAGTGTGTACAAGCTTTAGAAGTAGTTTCTGGTTTCTTGACACCTGCATGCTGCTCTTGTGCATGTCAGATTTTTCCAGTCCTGCTGCAAAGGACACATTTTGTAAACCAGGTTTTTTGCTTGTTAACATGATGGTGGCCTCCGGAGTCATTCTGCCCCTTGCATAACAGCAGCTCCTGGGGAAGGATGAAAGAAATCTTATCTCTTTCTGCTGTTACCTTAACAAACCTGTCAGAAACTCTTTGCACAATAAAATTTACTTGTACATATCCTGACACCTTCCAGGGATTTTTCTTTTCAGCATCGTGCCCTAGACAGGTGAACCTAATTTTCCAGTTTAACTACTTTAAGCTAAATTTTTTTTGAAGATGATGATCAAACACAGAGAAGGGAGATCCTCAAGCTTGCAATGAGGAGATGAGCTATCTTCTAATGCTTCACTTCTGTGACACTGCTATGATTCCCTAGGAGTCTTTGGGTCCTGCTATTAGAGCATTGCTATTTTAGTTGGTGGCTTGAACTAAAAGGCTTTCCAGCACCTGGGTATGGTGGCCTAAATGCTAGCTTGCTTCTTTGCAGTAGTGGCCAGTCTTCAATTTTCACATCATCCTGTGGCACTTTTCACTCATTTTCTCACTGAACTTGTTACTGCAGTGGTGACTATTCCTAATAATTATGATTTTAAAAGAAAAACTATATAGACCTATTTGTCATTGCCCTATAGTTGATAATTCTTGCAGAATTGCTTTCTCTACTGAGGAGTGAAAAGGTTGATTATGGACTGTGTGAGAAAGTACTCCATCATTTGCTGTCATGCTACAGTGCTGTGTCCTGTTAGTGTAACATGTTTAGGACAGAATTCTTTATAAGCTTAAAGCAGATATTAATGCATTTTTTGTATGCATTTAGAGATTTTGAGGCATCACTATAGACAAATATGATAATGCCAAGTCTGCAGAGGAAAGGACTTTGTTGTACTGTCTGTCCTAGAGACAGTGACTGATCTAAACATCAGCTTCCACTGACATGTTTCCAGTGATGCTAGATATTACTGTTTGCTTTTCCACACCTTGTGTTTTATCTATCTTGTCATTTATGTTTGAAAGGGATTTATGTTAACTATACATTCATTCCTCCTTTATTCTTATCTTGCACTGAAATATTTGTTCTTTTTTCTTCTAATCTAATATAAAACTTTGTTTAAAAACCTGGGAAGTTTGACATGGCAAAAAATATTACAGATTTTATTGATGACAATTAGAAACCTCTAGGTTGTGGCTACCTAATGACTTTGTGGAGTGATGCTGGAGTCAAAGCAAACGATCATAGCTGTGGGGAGAGCAGATAGCAGAAACACTTGCTTACATTTTGGAAGCAGGCATTTCACACATCTAGTTATATCTAATGCCCTCCAGCATGCATCAAAAGCAATACTTATCACTCCTCCATAAAAAGCCCAAGATGACTTAATCAGCCAAAGTTTCTCTCTGTTTTAACTGCTTGCTCCTATTTGAGGCAAGGAGAAGCTGTCTGTTGTTGCACAGTGGAATTGTATGTTGTCATTAAATAAAAAATGAACTTTCCTATTCACTGTGTCTCCTTTTACATCCTAGCATCATCTTACTCCCTCCTGACTCTCAGTAAACAAAATAAGCTCAGACCAGACAAAGCTGATAAGTTGCAGCCAGGCAGTGAGGGATGGAAGTTCTTTTTGGAGTCATGTACTGGGCTTTCCACTGATGTGACAGCACTGAAGACAGTCAGACATAGGAAGAGATCAAATACTGAGCCTTTAAGACCTCTAGCTTCAAAAATACACAAACAAAACCTGGAGTAAAAGCCAAGTCAATAATAAAAAGATAAAGTGAGAAATAAGGAGAGGAGAGATTGATGGACAGAGCAGTAGCTGGTCATACATGTATATTGAATGCTGGTTGAAAGTGTGCATGGGAACTAATGAATTGTATGTTGTGGGCCCAGGAAAATGGAATGGCTTAAATTATGCAGGATGTGTCATCTTGTTGCCAAATATTTAACACCATCACTACGGAAGAGAGACAGCTCAGGGGATCCTTATTTAAACATTAGCAATCAAATCCTTTTCTCATCATGGTAAATTCTTTTGCATAATTTGTGCCTGCCACATCTAGAACTCACACCCAAGCTAATTTGCAAAGAGGTGGCTCAGTGTTGGTTGACAAAACTTAGTATTTCAATAGCAATTTGTGCTGACAAAAAGTGTGTGAGTGAGTAAATACAGGTGTGTTTGGGTCACCGTGTGCTGATTATAATTGTTGTCTGTGTCTGTATATTTTACAGTGACTTATGATTATTTCTTGTCCTGGCATTGAGAAAGAATATCTTAGCTACAGAAAATTACCCATTCTGACTTCGAAAAGAAAAATGTTGGAAATGCAAATATTTTCCACAAGATGAAACAATAGCTCCCCACAGCTCTTCTGAAAGTAATGCTTTTGGTGCAAACTGGCTGATCTCTCTAATGGGTATAAATTCTTCCTGCCTGAAATGAATTTTATTTCAAATTCAGTATCTTTCAAAATTTATGATTACTGCTCTGTAAGGGTTTTTTTGGCTCCTGTAAAATGCACAAAGATAGCTAAACCAGTGCAATGTGCCCTCATAAGAGTTATTTGTTACTTTAGTCTTATTCTGGAAGAGTTATTTGTTACTTCAGTCTTATTCTGGCTCTATTTTGATAAGCAAAGAGGTGATCTGCTGTGCTGACCTCTGTTTTGTCCAGCTGATTGCATTTGGTTGCTGATAACTTAGTAAACATGTGGGAGGAAAGAAAGGATAAAGAACAGCAGTGAAAACCTTAGGCAACCAACAGCTTTTATAGTAGCAGATGAAGTTTCAATGGGAATTACAAATGAGGAGACAGAGCAGAATTTGTAATAAAGATCCACAACTCAGTGCAAGCAACAGAGCTTCCACCTACATATTTCAAACTTATTTCCACAGTGCTTGAAATTCCATCATGTTAATGCTGACCTTTAGTATGGATGAACATTAGGGGAAGGAAGATGTGTCTCACTATATTGTGAGGGCACAAAATTTGATAGAATTTGAGAGTGTGATGGGAAGGTTTAGGAACTAATTGGAATTAGTCTTCAGTATGAACTCTCCTATGTGTTTGATGTATGAGTTATAAGATTGGATTCTGAAGTTAAACCACCACAAAATTCTAATATGTTGTTATGCCATTTTGTTAAAATTTGATATAGATTACAATGGGAATGTCTAGGCAAAAAGTATTATAGTACTTTTATGTGTCTTGCAGATTTTAAACCACTAAGGTTTAAAGGTTTAAGGAAAGGAGATATGTAGCATACACAAAAAAGCCACTTGAGTTCCAGAAATGTTATTGGAGACAATTCTGCCTCCAAAGTTGTAAAATCTAGACTCTTATATCTGTTAGTTTGTTTTAGTAGAGAGCTCCTAGTTACTAGAAAAGCACAGGCTATCAGTGGCCTTCAAGTTGGTTGTTGATGCAGAGCATTATAAAGAATATAAGGATACATATCATACTGAGCATTATATAACATTTAGAGACTATACCATTGATAAATACAGATAAATCTTGTCCCAGGATATAGCCTTTTGGCTTCTGATCAATCAGCTTCGGGGATTACCTGAGCTAATGGCAACAACAGCAACTTGATGATAACTATGGCTGTCTTCCTTTCATTTGTATAAGTTTGGGTTTGTTCCTTTCATCATTTTCACCTTCTAATCATTAGTAAATTATCAGCACGTTAAAATTTAAAAGTTATTCCCCTTTTCTTTTTCATTTTTAATTTCAGTCCTCATGTTACAGTGCTTTCCTTCCCCAGAAGCTGTCCTTTGCTTGACACCTCACTTATTTTGTTTTCTGAAGGGGAGATATAGATAAATGAAATGCCCTTTTTCAGCTTTGAAAAAATTGGCTTTGGGTCAATGACTAGACCTCTTCTCCCTTCTTCTGACATTTCTTCCATCTTATCGTTCCCACACTGTGCCTGACATATTACCTCTTCTTGTCTGTTTCTGTACCTCATTTTTCACAACTGTTTTTCTTTGTTCTCATTATTTCCCATTCTTTGCTCTGATATTTCAATTTTGCTTTTCATCCTGTTCATTTTGAAAACTTTACTCTTGCCTTGCCGTAATTCCACACAGTGGAACAAACTTCTTTATCAAAGTTTATTCCACACTTCGATAAAGAAGAATCAAGCCTGTTAAATCTCATTTGCCAATACATTGGCTTTAATTTGCTACAGAAAACAGTGACTGGTGTGGTTTCCCCCCAAACTTTCCTCTTTTATCCATCTCATTGGCCACGCTTCCAGCCCTGCACGTTAAGGCTGATGTTTGCACAAAAGCCTAGTGAATGAGGTGAAAGCTTGTCACCCAGCTCCTCTTCATACCTTTGTGATGAAGGCCTAGATAGGGCATTTACTGAATTACCAGCTCTATATAAGTCTGAAAACCTGTGGTTGGAGAAGCAGCTTTTCCTACCACTAGACATTCTAGTTTTACTTGAGATTTATTCAAATTGTAGCTGTCAGATGCCATCTATGATAAAGCTGCATGGAAAAAAGGCAGACAAACAAAGGGAGCTATTGGAATTCAGCAGAAGGGCTTAGAATCCAAGAAAAGGACAACTTTTCAAAGGACTAGTTCTTGTCCTGCATTCAGTTGAAAATTTGATCTAATCAAATGGAACCGTTTGGGATCTGCAGCTTGCAATGACAGTAGGGCATCAGTGACTGTCCTCCACAGGCAAAAACAGAAATAAAGTTTCTGATGACTTGCATGTATTAATCTAAACAGAAGTATATCACTGGAATACTTTATCATTCTTTCTTCAGGGACAGAAAGTATTACAGGATGAAGCCCAAGCTCCCACTGTGCAATAGAATAGCTTTGACTTACTGGTAATGAGAGTAGAATTAAACCCATTCTACCTAGTGGGTGTGAAATTAACTCATTTAATGTGACACTATTGCAATTTCTAGAGAGCATAAGAGAAAAACTTGAGATGGGCTGTAGAGATGATCAATAGAAGGTTTCTTGAAACTAATAAACTTGATTTTTATTTGAAGAATGCCCAGCACATGACAAAACCAACTGAAATACCACATATCTTGGTCCTTAGCTTGGAGCTAAACTTTTAATTGTTTAGAGGTTATAAGACTGAAGATGGACAAAGAATTTTCATTTTAGACACCAGACATTATCCTTCTCTTACATTTAACAGAGTGAAGCTTTAGCTCTTTTAGTACTTTCCAGCATCCCTCCTTTCACTTCTGAGTTTAAATACTTCCATGAATTATGCAGATTAGTTGTATGCTGGCTGCTTAATTCACATGGCAAATGAATAAGGTTGGGATGACAGAACTCCCCTGAAACAAACACAAAAGCAGATTGCAAAGAATCTCTGCTTTTATAAAGAGATTTAGCCATATTGAGGTGTTAATTTAAGGATTTTTCAACTCCATTTTTTTCCCTAAATTATCATGTTTTTCTATATTGATATCTGCTCCAGTGGCAAGGATCATGCTAGGAACAAAGAGCATACTGTCTTTGTGTCAGATTTGCTTGTTAACTCAGGAATAAGCAATGTCAAAGAGGAGAAAAGTCTTTACTGAAGTCTTGACCAGTGTATAAATTAACTCATATATAAATACAGTGTTACAGAAGCTCTGGAGAAGAGCTGCTGATTCTGTCTGGGTAGAATCAGCACAAGGAGATATTCTTATCAGAAGGGGAACAGATAAGTCATTTATATTTGCAGAACACTTGCATGGCCAAAGAGCACTTCCCTCAAATGTTATAAGACTTTCTTCCTCTCTGTTATCTGTTTTCCATGTGATAAAATTGTGCAGTTGGCTTTCAAAAGCATTATGCGTATGCCTAAATATGTGTTATTTTAATTTATCTTCTGAGTTCTGACTCTTTTGGCTAGGGTGAGGTCATTTTCAAGCTTTCCTTCTCCTTTGGAGAGTGTAGAACTCCTTTTTCTTATCTAAGTTGAGATTCTCTACTGTGAATCTACTCAGCAGATGAACCTTTACAAGAAATAGAAGTATTAGTGGGCTGACGATGAAGATTTCAGCTCTTTGCAACACTTATTACCCCCACAGAATAAATGCCTTTTTTAGCTTCAGATGAGGATCAATTTGCATGTGAATCTACAAGGTAACATTGGTTTTTTCCCTCACATACATTGTGGAGGAGTGAAAGTCCTTGTGATTGAAAAAAAAAGGAAAGGAAAAAAAAAAGGAAATAAGATAATTTTTAGAAAGACTTCTTTCCTGCCTCCCTTTTTTTTTTCATCAGATACTGCCATGATCAATTATCAGAAATAAGAGTCACACAAGGGTCAAAGTTCATTGTCAACATAAAGGGAGATTTGTAGCAAGACACTTGCTATGGATCTCCAGCTGTCTGTTTTTACAGTGCTGGTGGATGTAGGGCTACTCACAGATGCTCTGTAGCAGATCATCACCAACAGCTCCCCTTAAAACGTAATGCAGAAGAATTTGCAGAATAGGAAGGAAGAGGAAAAGTCCTCTCTTTTCTGAACAATTCCATGTTTTCTCATGTCTGACATATTCTGCTGTCCTTCCAAATGCTTTAGTATTTAAAATAAGACATTGGAGCTGATTCACTGGAGCAATTTTGCATGTAAGTTCAGGAAAGTTATTTGTGCTTGAAGAGAAGCTGCAAGTCATCAGAGTAAGTAAGAGTTATCACCTGGCCCCAACAACTCTATCTGAAAAAAAATAATTAGTGTGTAAGTGGATTTGTATCTGTAGTTTTTTATTCTGTTGTAGTCTGACATTCAGTCTTGATTCAAATAATCTTCTGAGCAGGTGTTTCTACCTTTTGAGCAAATAAGTATCTATTCCTCAACCTGTCATACTTAGTTTTGAAATTATATATTATTGTTACCTTGCCTGCAAGTATGAGCAGCAGAAGTTATTAAATTCTGTTTAATTATGTGCATTCATACATACTGTATGTTTCACCACAAAAATGGACATATATTAGCCATCAGAAAAAGCAGGAATATCCACTTACCACAGACGGCACTAAGGCAAAAGTGTTAAATTCAAGGAGTCCCCTTCCACTGATTTGAAAGACTCTGCTGTGGCCCTGCCTTTCTTTGAACTCAGGTCTTCTTTTTTATTGTGGTTGTATTACCTCATTACACTGATGGTCTCAATTACTTTTGCTTTCTGAACGCTGAAGTTTACTACTTCATACAGTAAGATCTCTGGGACCTGTGACCATAACTTGCACACTGCAATCACCTTTTCACCAGAAAGACACCAGAAACCTGAAATACAGTGCTGAATTTCTTTGGACCAGATATTGGTCATTCAGCTAATAAGCCAATTATTTTGCACTTAGAGAACAGCCTCCCAAAATCCAGCCCATAAGGTACTGTTATGTAGAAAGGTCACAGGTGTCCAATGGCCTGTGCTCTTCCACCTTAGCAAGATGCTCTACCAAGGACACATGGAGTGAAGCACTCTGGGATGTTTTGGGGCATGTTGCTAAGGAAACTTGTGCTTTTGATGAAATGGTCTGGGAATGGCTGGTTTTGGAAAGCTTGTCTCTTCACTGCCAAAGGGGGAGCAGAAGCCCTAAGTATCTGTTTTAAAAATTTTACCTAAGTATTTCTTTATAATGTAAACAAAGGAAGAAAGTGGAAAGCTTCTTTTAGAAGAACTGAAAGGAGAGTGAGGGTAATTACTTCAGTTCTGAGAGGACTATTTGTATGTGTCAGGGACTCCTTGTGCTTGCAGAGGATATTGTGCTCCTTTGGTGGCCAAGCCCCTAAGTCATATCCTCACTGCATCTGTGCAAAATCTGTTCTGAGTTAACAGAGAATAAAAAGAAATGTTGGATTTAAAGATAAAAATGTAGCATATAATCCAACCTTCTGCTTAACTCAAGATTAAATATTTGCCTCAGTCTTAATTTTTTGAGAATATTTCCCCAGCTCTTTTTTCCTCACGTTGAGAGTGCTGCTTGCAAGGTGGAAGTGCACAAATGTGAAGAACACCATGAAGTTCAGTGAATTCCATCACAGGTTTCCATGTGTAGATTAGAAACATAAAGACTTTACTAAAAAATCTGTAAGGTCTCAAAAGACCACAAATAGAAGATAAGCAAAACAGATCTTCTAAGGCAAAATAACTCTGATCACACGGCATCTTAGAGCTCTTATCATGTCTTATACTTGTCAGCTAAAGTCTTGGCAGGCATAGATGGGTTTGAAATGGTTCCTTGAGAGTTACGTAGGTAAAAGTGCAAAATGAGTCATGGCTAAGGTGTGTGCAGCAGTTGGTTTCATTCTCTGAAGTAAAAACTGTAGATTTTTTTGAGGCAGCATAACTTCAAATTACAGCAGAGATTTTATTATAGTACATCTGTGAACAGGATGTTTAATGTTTGACATGTTTATTAAAAAAACCTGAACACAGCACATTATCCATCTGCTGTGATTACTGTATAGGTAGGCAGTTGGGACTTGGAATGTGAAAATCTGTGGGCTTCTGTGCAGCCCATCACTGCTGCCTCCAAAACATCTCAGTAATAGATCTTCACAGTGAGGTTTCTACTGTCCTTCAAAGTCTCATTGGCTTCTCCCTCCTTCCTAATTAAAAGAACTCTTTGACATCTTGGCCTGAACCTGTTTGATAAAGTCTCTTGTGTCTATCAGATTTTCTGTGTGCTTTGGAATATAAATTATCACAAAGATCTGTAGCTTCTGAGGTCATTTATGCAAGAAAGCTGTAGCTGACTTTCAGGATTGAGAGTCACTTTCAGCTGATGACAATTTTGGTTGCTGGTTCAGCCAAGTCTTTTCCTCTTGGGGTTCTTCAAGAGACTGAGCTCTCTTAATTTCTAGAAATATTAAATTTCAGAATAACAGTGCTCACTAGAAATACGAGTTACCTTAGCCTGCCTGATGCTGGTTCCACAGAACATGGTAAAGGGCTGAACAACAGCATCCTTGCTTCCTGCTTTATTCTGTCATAACAGGTGTTGTCTCTTGGTTCTCCTTCTTCAGGATTTTTTTATAAACGACAGTACAGAACTGGAAATGTTCCACCTCCAGGGTATTTTCTATTGCTTAGGTTTTGTTTGAACTAAATACTTGTGCTTGTTGAAATAGTAGACCTCACATTGCACAATCCCTTTGTAATTGTCTTAACTCCCATTGCATCTAAGTGGTTTAGGCAGTATCAAAGATTCAGGTGAAAAACATCCAAAATTCTCAGGTTTAATGTAGCTAAAGCAGAAATAAAAGGTGAAAACTGCAAGAAGATTAATGAGATTACTTATTTAGTAGTCCAGAATGGAAAGAGTATTCCTCAGACTATCATCCATCATTTCTGTTGCCTCAGGCAAAGAGGATGCCACAAGCTTGCTTCTAATTTTACTGAGTATATTCAGTTTCCTGTGTAGCTTAAGATCTTTACTTGTTTCATTAATTCATTGTGACTAAAAAGTAAAAAACATAAAAAATTTAAACTTTTTTTTTCTGCTGCAGGGTTGCATCTCATCGCAGTTGAACTGTAATTCAAATCATTTTCCTGGGCTTTTTGGTCCTATTCAGATGCAGCTGCAAAGGAATGTCAGTATTTTCTCCTAATTTGTATCTGCAGCTTTTTGATTATCTTCAGATACTGTTACTTTTTCATTAATCTTTCCTCAAGGAAAATATTTCCTATGATTTTTTTGATCAATATTTATTTTCATTCTTTCTCTTTCCTGTATTTAAATTCTGTAGCAGGTGAGATGTTGAAAGCAAGGTTAGATTACACTATAGTATCCTCATACTAGTATTCTTTAGCAGTCTTAACTTCATATTTCTCTCGGTTACACAGCAATAAATTAGATAGATGCTCTTTGTCACAACAAATTTGAGAGGTGAGATCCCAAGATAGTCCCAGCAGTGTTGAGTACTTGCAGTGAGTATTGTGGGAAAATACAGGAGAATCAAATGGACAGTGGTGTGTGAGTCAGAAATACAAGTTTTTTATTTCAAAATTAAGCCACAGCGCTGTTATAACAATATAATAGAATCAAACAATGAAACATTTGCTCTGTTTGGGTTTTGTATGTTATTTTTATCTTAGGCAAAAGGAGTTCTGCATATAGACATAGTCAAGGCTCAAAGATTTTTTCCCTTCGTTGCTATGATGCTAGGTTTTATTAAAATACTGCATCAAACTCAAGACTTTTATTAAAACAGAATCTTCATTTTTCAGAGATCCTTAACAAGTTGGCTCACTTCCTTCTGAAAATATGGAAGTAGGTTCATGACATTGCTCTAATACAAGAACAAACACAATTTGCTCAATATACCTTTATAAGCAAACTAGCATAAAGCTTTTGTAGAACCTGCAAGTCAAGTCTGAACTGGAAGTTACATTGGTAAGGAGTCACGTTAGGAAATGTGAAGAAGTGAAACTTAAGTCTCATCTACTGAGCTGCCGAAATATTTACTTACTGTACTTCAAAGAAGCTTTTTGTTAGAAATGATGATGAAATGCTTTTCAATGCAATCTCCCAAGGGTCTTAACAGTAAAAGCAGAGTCTTCATCTATTTGATGATTTACAGAAAGTGACCCATTTTGTTTGTGGAACTATAATGCCTGTTTCTGTAAGAACAGATGAAAATAGGGATCTGATGAAAAGAAGCCGGGTCACACTATTAAGGAAGGAAAAGCTGGCTTGGAAAGCTTCCTTTTAGATATTCAACCAAACTTTCCAGTTCTTAGCTGTAATATGATTGTGTGTAATATGTTTCTCTTCACATAGTTTTTAAGAAGTTCATCTAATGCTCTTTATATAATAACAATAATAATAAAATTACTTCTTAGTAGAATTAAAAGATCAGTTTGCTGATCTTTTTTAGTTTGTTTCTACAAACATTGCTTTCTGCTCCTTTAGCATGTCAATGAAACATTTTAAAGTAGCTAATGTCACTGGCTTTAAAGAAAGGACTTAGATTGTATTTAACATTAATTTACACCTCATACAACTAAAAAGCTGTCTAGAATATTGGTGACAGTTTTTGTGTCATATATAAAATGCTTTGGTAGATCAGACTCTCCTTTTTAAATCCTGTTTTCTGTAAAGGCTGAGTATTACAAATAAGAACAGAACAGGATTTAAGAAGGAACACATTTAGAATGATGTTGACGTTTTTCAACACTTTGTGCAGTTGCAATTTCTGAGGCCACAATATGTGCAAAACCTGAGGTTATTAAAATGATATATCAATGTAAGATTAAAGTCTGACCTTAAGTTATCTGATATTATATACTCTGTCTTCACACTGTGCTAGATAGTATCATCCTGTTCTGATCTTCTCTTCAGGATTATCTGTTCTATCCACTGTCACTTGTCCTTCTAACTTAATTGTTGCAACTTCATCTTGGTTTTTGTTTTTTTTGTTTGTTTGTGGTTTTTTTCAGAGTTTGCAGATAAACAATTAGTGATTAGTGGACATAGTTTAAATCAGCCTTCAATTGTTTTTGTAAGCATCTCTCACATTCTGTTTAGATGAAACCCCCAAGTAAAAATCCATCTATGGGAAACATTAAAGTTGGTTTCCTATATTGCATTTACCAAATACGTGAGAAAGATGTATGAAAAAAGCTTTCCACTTTTGCTGTACTGACGGTTGCTTGCAGTGGAGGTCAGAGCCTTTCAGTGATCTGCCACTCTAGAATGACTGTTCAAAGTGCTGCAAAGGCTCCCAGTTGAGTGTCCATTTAGCAATGTTAGTCTTACTCTTGCTCCATTGAACTCAGTAAAAAAACCATCCTTTAATGGAAAAGAAACAGGCTATGACCTCAATACCCAAATCAAAAATTGATCTTTCAGTGCATTTTTTTGCAGTCTGTTGCTTTAGATCGTATCTATATATATCACTTAATAAATTCACTATCCCACTGTATAACCCAGACCTGAATGAAATGTTGAAAAAGAGCTGGAACTTCAGTTTGCTTTAAGATTCTGGTGGTCTGAAATACTCATTTCTCATACGTGCAGGATTCCACAGCATGTTTCTGTAGTGAGAAAATCCAGGTGCATTATTCCTTTTATGTGTTTTAATCTCCACTCTGTGTTCTGTCATGCAGCAAGGCATGGTGTGAAACAGCCCAGTGCAGGGTAGAAACGTAAAGCAATCACGCTCTGCAATTCAAGGCAAAGAAGTCCTGTGGGTATTTATAGCAGATGTTAACCCCCTGACCTCCTGGCCTCTCCTCACCATGGAGCTGCATGAAATCTGATGTGCTCTCTTGAGCTCTTCAGGGCAGCTGAGGGAGCTGACTCTTCAGACAAAGGATGGGATAACAGGAATGGTATTCAGGCAGGCTGCACTCTGTGTAGTGTACATCCTCGCTCTGTATGTCATTGACTTAAATTTCCTAACTGCATTCAGATGTGGAAAGATATAAAGACATATCAGGCATTTGAGTGAGAGCAATACAAAGGATTAGCTATCAGAAACCTTCGGGCTGTCTTTGACTCCTTTGGTCTGGCTTTTGTGATTTGGCTTTTAAATCTTAATTGTGCAGAGGTGATGACTCTGGGTAAGTCTAGGTGATAATCATAGTTTTAGAAAACCTGCTTTGTCATCACCTTCGTGACAACCTAATCGAAAATAAAGCAGTATTTCTCTGTAATCTAAAGGTAAATGTTTTCTTTATCCAAGCTTACAATTACAAATTCTCATTTAGACTTAACAGAAGATTACTACAAAAGCAAAGCGAGTGACCTTAACATTTTCCACCCTAAGCATATATAACTGGCTGTCTCTATTTCTGCATGATTTCTGTATATGAAAATAACTACACTCAGTGTTTTTCACTGCATTTAGTAGATTGACTGACAACCCTTACATATATTATGTGGCATTTCTCACTATCATTACATAAATTGCCTCAACATTTTTTGTGCTAATAGTGATTTCTGACTGCTTCCTTACTGGAGCACTGCTGAGGGCAATCCATCAAGGAATTGCATGATAGTGATGGGACTTCACAGTGGTGAACTGACATAATTTTTCTGAAATTGTACCAGCTAAATATCTATCTAGTAATTTTTAGCACAGCAAGATCATTTCAGAGAACCATTTTTCAGATGAGTGTGGAACTTGTACCATTTAAGGAGGAATAAATTCAAAGCACAATCAAGTTCAGTAATCACTTGGGCTCTTGCACTATTGCCTGCCCTTAGGTTTTCCCTAGAGAAGGGTAAAATCAAGCTATTTGGATTCTTGGAAGGTGGGGGGAGATAGCACTCAGTGTACTGAAGGACTACACGTAGAGAAAAATGTGGTCTTTGATTAAATTAGAACATGGATATTCAGACCTGAATTTAAGGCCCATTGTTGGTTAAACTAAAAAGACTGCCCTATGTCCAGATGAGACTCAAACCCTGCTCTGTAAAGTTTTGGGAGGAACTACATGGAAATGTATTCAGTTTTATGCTATCCTGTTCCCTTTGAACACACAAACATCATACTCTTCATGTATTTTGTTCTGTTCTTATAGTGACTGAGCTTTTTAGATATCTGTAAAACATAAGCCAGAATTTTGCTGCTTTCAGTGCAGATAACATTGGAAAACTTCAGCTTTCTTTAGAAACACAAATGCTTTCTCTGTAAGAATTGATGACATCTTGGAACTTGTTTTCTTTGAAAGCAAATGAAAAGTTTTTTAAATATTAAAAATACATAGACAAAATCTATGGGAATATCAGAACTAAATTTCAATGGAAGTGAACCTTTTATTTAAAGCTAATATATCTACTTTGAATTAGCATTTTGAAAGAATGGCTTTCATTTCAACCCTTCTTGTTGAAAAATCTAACATGATTACATGATTTCCATTGTGGCTTATAGATTTATTTCTTTTTGTGTGTGTGTGGGCAGAAGAATTTCACACACAGCATTTCAAGATGCTTTATTGGAGACTGAAAAGCAACAGGACATGAGCCTTGGTTCCAGGAGTCTAGGCTCAGAGCCTAGAGTGTCTGAATGTGTATAAAATTAGGCGTATAAATAGATATGTTTCCTTCATCTCCTAGTGTGAAAGAAACAAGGCTTTGGAACTTTATTCCACAAATATGCATTCACTTAAACTCCTTTTTGCCCTTGCCTTTAGATTAAATTCTAATAAACAAGATTGAGGCATCCATGATTTGTCTTTCACACACAAGTCAGATTGTACCTGGGAAAAAGAATCATTGAAATAGATTATTATAGTGAGTTAATTTCTTGATGTATTCATAGTTTTGTAAAGGGAAGAATATGAAATTTTATAGTTGTCTGACAACTTACATATGTGGCAAAGAGTTTAATGAAGCTAGACAATGACACAAATGCACCATGTTCTTACACACATATTTAGATTCAGGTTATACTTTTTCCTTTGACTTCTGACTTAAACAGTTTCTGCTTAATTCCAATGCAAGTTTGCAAGAATTATGTTTTGTAATGGAAGAACAACAGTACTCATGGTTTATTCATTTGGTTTCAATGTTTTTGAACAGCTTTCTTGGCTTGCGCTTTTCTTCTGGACAATGCAAAAAATTAGTAATTGAAAGATTATTTGTGATTACTTTTGTGTAACTGAAGGAAAACCAGGTAACAATTTTGCATTTTAAAGTGATTATCATTGCAAATAGATAAGTAATAATTGTTTTTCAGGACTTCTTGACCTATCAAATCAAGTCTCTACCATTGGGGAAAAGATCTCATTTTTGACTTATACTTTATTTATCTCTTACATCTTTATTGGGTGATTAATGTTAAATATGTAGCTTATTCCTCCTTAGATAAAAGCAATATTGATTTTATTCACAGAATAATATCATTTCCACCAGTATTTTAACTTCAATAGATGGAGATATTTTTCCTGAGGAATAGAATGAAATACTACTTAGAGAAAATTATTTTTGCTGTCGACGAATCAAGAAGTACCACTTATTTCACATTCACAGCAGAATAAACTGCAATATCACAATTACTGTGGATTAGACTTTAAATTCATGACAGAAATTATTAGACGTTATGGTAATTAATGTATTTCAGTTAGATGCCTTTTAAATATCTTACTTTTTGTAGATGAGTGGGGAAATGCTTCAATTAATCTCAAAATGTAAGTAACAGTATACAGGTTGTAGAGAAATAATGTGTTAAGCTCTTCAGCTACTTTTTTGCTATAAAGAACTTCAAAGTGTTTAATTTCCTAAGCATAAGCTACTGAAACCATCAACAGAAATTCTTTCTTTTAGAAGATGTCTTTCGCATGGATTCTTGTAGGTACTTCATTAGCAGGATGTTACAAGGATAGGTGAGCCCAGCACAGGCATAATTGACAGTGCTAAACGTTTGCATTGATGATGCAGCCTTAAAAACCCTGTGTCTCTCTCACAAGAGATGCTGTGTGATGGTCAGTGCAGCCTCATAAATTTTGACTATCTTGGAGGAGTTAGAAATGGAGTTTTCCACAGCAGAGGAGGCACATGGTGTGAGAGACCTGTATTGCTGGACCACAGCTCTGAAGAAGATTCCCTCTTAATTATAATTCTTCCTAAGTAAGTAATTTTTACAGGCAAATTTCACGTAAGTTTTTTACACTCCTGAAATCTTTTATCACATAGTTTTTTCTTCCCTTTTGTAGCACCAGAGAGATTCCTTCTACTCCAGTGGTTCTGGAAAGAATACTCCTACTAATCAAATCTCCCTACATTTAAATCAGCCAGGTTGGAATTTGTATTTGTTTTCTTTGAGAGCCACATGTTCTGAACAAAAACTGTAATAAATATTAAACAAAACTGGCATCATGCTGCCAAGTGAACCATCATGCTATCTCAGACTGTGGAGATGCAGAATTTTGAAAGAGGTAAAGCTCAGGGGAAATCTGAATTTGAACACTTACATAATCTTGAAAGAAGGAAAAACTGCTCTTGTTTTGTTAAAACTGTACAATATTTCTGGTCTTGTGTTCTAGAAAATAAGTGGCTTTCTACAAAAAAGAGGGAAGAGAAGCAATTTCTACTCTTATACTCCAAAGATTCAGTGCCTGTAGATTAAAATGTGATTGATTTCTTAATATTTCATTTGCCAGGATGTTTGACAGACATGCCCAGATTCACATCATGTCTCCTTGAATGTCTTATTCCATGAGCACTTATCAGCAACTGCTGTCTGTAAAATGTATTAGGTATGCCTGTTAATACTCTGACAGTTAATAAGTTCTCCGTTGGTTCAGGAACCAGAAATATTTGCTCGTGTTTGAAGATTAATAATAGGTCATGTTTGTCTATTAAAAGAAAAAGGAATCCTCCTCTCCTCAGTTCATTCTGGCCTCCAAATATAATTCACTCCTTGAAGTGTGATATTTTTAAAGTTTTAACTTTAAGGTATGATTTTTAAGAATGTTTAGATTAGCAACCCCAGATTTTGGAAATTGATGCAAGGATTTAATAATTGAATCAATTTAACCTCAATTTAGCAACTGATTGTGGTTCAGACCACAGCAGCACATCATGCTGCAGTACAGTATTTGGAGAGGTGGCATACCTGGAAGTGCCTGTGCTGGTGATTCCCTCTACCCCAATCCGTGTGGTACAGGATGTGACACTTCTCTCTGGGTCACACAACAATCCATTGGAAAGTCAAATATGGCTGGTAGTGTACCAGAGCGTTAGGGCACCCCCTTAACTTGACTTCTGCCTCCCCTACTCACTGGGGATAATGACAATTACCTCCTACAGTGGACCACAGCATGGAGGTACCCCCTTGGTGCACCTAGCTTCTACCTCCCCTCCTTATCTTGGAAAAAAAATGATCAGTTGTACCTTCTTACAAGTGGTACTCTTGTATTGGGTCATGGCCCAAACTATGGGAATGCCAGATCCCAAGATCCAATAAATTCTGGGCATGTGAAACTGATGGAAAAATACTGCTCAAACCAAAATATTCCATCACTTGTATTAGGTCAAAATAGAAAAGACACGATGATTGTCATTTCTTTTGACCCTATAAATAGCAATCCAATAGCAATCCAACAGGAGACACCTTGAGATCTCCTGGATTGCAGCAGACTGTGTCCAGCACCTCACGTCAGGTGGGATGCCTCTCAGGACCACCTGCTGGCAAAGTTAACATAAGGCCTGGGAGAGTCAACAACCTTGTGGCAGCTCTAGAACTGAGGTGAAAGTTTTTTCTGTTTATATGCAGTCCATAGTCAAATAAAGGAACGAGTTTAGGCAAGTGTTTGATATGAATGAAAAGTAGCTAGATTCTTTCAACCAGACATCTAATCCTCTTCAAAACTTTGTCACTGAATTTTTAATGTCATCTGCCTCCTCACCTGCTCTGCTGTATGAAGAGATAGCTCAATAGATTCGCATCTTTTCTAAGTGTCCATCCCCTGAACATTCCCTTTATATTCTTCTCCTTTTTGTTTCATCTCTGCTTTGGCTCTTTTCATCTCTCCCTGCTGTCTCAGTCTTCAAAACTGCTGTCATGTCTCTCTCATCAACTGCAGCTTCCATCTCCTGTCAGATTTCTTGAACAAAACTAGTGGAAAGAGCTAAATTTCCTTCTGCCTGCTAACTTGAATTGACTCTAAAGTTGAGTTTACTCCATATTCATTGATGGGAGTAGATTATTAAATATAATTACATAAACAGAATTGTAATCCAGGAGATGTGAATTTATTCTGAGATCTGAAATCTTCTCACATTTAGTGCTGTACTTGTGCATTTATTTATGTTGTTCATCTTCATGTCAATTTTTCTTTTTTTCAAGTTGTAAGCCACTTAGTTTGTTCTCATCTCTTCATTTACCTAGGATTCCTCAAGCCAGAAAACTACTATGTTTAAAGCCAGCCACCAGTGTCGTAACATTGCCTGTTGCCTTGGGAATTCTGTTACATGGATACTTCATGATTATCTGTGTTTCAGACTTGCATTGTTCATACTGTATCCCCTCTGCTATGTTTGAAGGCAACTGGGAAATTTTCATTTATTCTCAGCTTTGCCATTTTCTTCAGAAGCATTTTTAAGGTCAGTAACATCTACAAGATATTGTGACAGTTCTTACTACTTTCCATCTTATTTCTCCCAAACCAAGTGGTACAGGAAGAAGAATCCCCATTTAATTTTGCAATGCAGTTTTAAAGTTTGAAATTAGAATAAAGTGGGCTTGCACTGTTTATCCTGAGCTGGTAGGAGGAGATTTACTCTTGTAGGAGGAGATCTTACGAAGTAAGCAGTGCCCTGCAATGAATGTGTTTAATACTGTGTGCCCCACAGATGTTGAAGAGCTAACAAAATTGCCTTTCTCCCCCAAAATAGCTTTTATCACCCTCAATATGTGTATATCAGGGAATATCAGCATACAGCTTTCAAAAGTTATACCTACCTATTTATGTATTTAATCTATGTTTCAACTCCATGTAGGCACTCTGCATATACATAAATAAATAGAAAAGAAACAACGGCTTGACCCAGCAGCCGTGTCCATAACCTCCTTTCCACATGGAATATCCGCACAGTCGGAGCTACAGTGGAGGTTCTGTTCCCTGTTTAAAAGTGGCTTCATGCTCTACAATTCACAAGTCTTTTTAAGATTACTCTGAAACAGGTGAGTTTAAATTCATTATTCCAGCACTGTTGGCATAAAAAAGATGATCTGAGAGAAACGTGTTTTGAAATTGTAGCTTTCTGGTCATCCTCTCTCTCAGTTTTTGTTAAGGTTGATATGTTCTTCAGTATATGCCCCTAGGGAAACGAAATATGGATCTGGCAGTATACAAAATGATCTCAGTTGCTTAATTGTTATGTCACATTGTGCATGACACAGCTTACTGCTCACTGGAATTAAAATTACCATCAATAGGCTCTCAAATAGATTGGGTTATCCAGATGAGCTTATGTCCTGAGTGAATTATATTGGAAGTATATAGTTAGTGTAAGCAAAAGTAGTCATTGAACTTAATCTGTGGGAGAAAGGATATGAGTAAGGCTCTTAATTTGTACAAATGGTAGCAGTAGCCTTTTGTGACTCATAACAAAATGAGTTATGATTTCAGGAATTGACTAAAAGCTGTGGCTCTCTCCCAGAGGTTTAAGTTTTCCCATCTCTGCATATCCTCACATCAAGCCATTTTTAATCTTTTAGTATAAGTGATGGAAGAGTAAATTGCACAATTCCATCACTTCAGAATGGAATATACTTAATATCTTGGCCCATGATCTCTGAGATGGAAGAAAAATTAGGTTAATTATTACTTATGTGTTTTTTTCCTTAGGAATTGAAAAAAAATCACCCCTCTTTAAGTTGTTTGAATTATTTCCTTTTGGCAATTCAGCCAGTGTTAAATGAAAGAAATAACTTGAGTAGTTGGTTTTCAACTTCTGATCAAAACTACTAGCATGGATTGATTTTGACTTTTATAAGGAAAGTGAAGCAAATTTCTACTTAGCTTTTTTCGTATGTTTTGTCATGCAAGATTGAGTAGACATTAATGTTTATTTTCATATTTAAAAGATAATTTTATAGATAATTTTTTGAAGTCTTTAAAATTATTTGCAACTTTACAACCATATTTTGCAGCTTTATTTTTCTGTTCACAGTCTGTAAGAGAATCAGACAACGTAGTTTTCACATAGACAAAGCAAGCCCACTGACAGCTCTTTTATTAAGAGCTTCTGAAAGTCTATCAAAACACAAACTCTATATCCTTTGACAAATATTTTACTCAAAAAAATACAAGAAATACTTGAATTGAGAGCATCCACAGAGGCTAAACCTAGAAAGAAGATAGAGGTATTGAACAGGACTTTTGAGGTTAAAAAGACTTATTTTGCAACAACAGAATATGCAAGTATCAATGACAAAAACACCCCAAAAAACCCAAAACAAAACCCCAACTTAAAGAAAAATTCTTTTAGGAAGTACTGTAAGAAAAACGTTATAGCTTTTAATTATGACTATTAATTGTCTTATAATGTGATCAACTATTTCCATAATACCGTTTTCTAGATGATCACAGATGAACAAAGGTGTGAAGGAGCATAGTGACACACTAATATTTTGGGGGGGGGGAGGAGTGTTTGGTTGCTTAGTATATTTTCTGACAACATCTTGGATTGGTGGCAAGAGGTTACAACACACTCTACAGCATCATCTTTATCTTAGGAGGGAAAGTGTGTTTGTATGATTTAATGGGCCTCTCAGCTGATCAGTCTGTACTGAGCAGATTGGGACTACCTGGTAACCACAGATAATTTGAATGTGAAATAACAGAATGAGTAAACTAGCCAGACAGTGAGTTAAATACTTTTTTTCCCCTCTTGAAAGAGTCAATGTACTTCTTTTGATACCTTTCCCTAATCTTTTGCTTCCTAGTGTTGACCATTTAACATATTTGTAATGTTAGGAAGGCAATAGCCACAACATTTAACAAGATAGGTAAGTTTGAATTGGACTAGTGACAAATTCTCCAAGATGTTCCAGATCAGTCTTACTGGCACAAGGCGTGCTTATGGATATGTAATCAAAGCATATCCCACTCTTTTCTAAAGAATTTTTGTAATGCCATTTTTTTATTAGGAAAAGAAAAACTCTCTTTATAGCAGGTAATTTTATGTATGGCATAGCACAGTCACAAAAGAATGAGAACAACATCCTCAGTCCCCTCCCCTGAGAAGCTCACAACCTTTCCCCTTCTTTGCTCATTGAATATTGTTCAGCTTCTTATTCTCCAGACCCTCTCCAACTTTCTAACAGTAAAGCTCTTATTTCTGGTGTGTCTTGGTGAAGACGTTAGGGTACAGTTTTTGTGATCATAAGAAGCATCTTGTGAACCTCAGACATAATACCTGCCTTTAGAAGTTGCTGTATATCATTTAACACTTAAAGCCACCAGCAAATGTGGGCTGGCTGTGCAACTCCTCCCATAAGTTCTGCTTTCAAGAGGAATTTTGTCATTTCTGTCTCCTGTTCATGCCATGGCTACCTTTTCTTTTCAGCTATGAGTAACAAAGACTATTCAAGCCATCTTATGTTCTACCTTTGAAAACTTAAGTATCCTTGACCAGTAAGATGGGGTAAGGATCTCTCATCAGACCTCACTGTAGTTGCAGCGTTCTTTTTATCTCAGCTGCCATAACTTTCCTTATCATCCACTTTAATTTAAAACAGAGATTATGAATTCTCTCCTTATTTTTTGAAGAAGTATATTGTCACATCTCACTTCAGGAAAATATTTGGAAGAGTGAATGCTCTGTACATTAGCAATGCCTGTAAGGAAGAAACATTTAGTCTTTTTTTTTCCTGTAAGCAAAATATGTGAAACAAACTAAAAAAACTGTCATCTAAGTGAAATGTGTGTTAATTTGAGTCATAGCTGTCAAACAATCAGGCAGTTCTTTCCTCTCTATGATTGAAATAACTGACTTTGCTAAAATGAATATTCACAGATAAGTGCTGGTTGCTACTGGATTTTCAGTCAATTACAGCCCTAAAGGATGCCAAGAGATAAAGTGAACTGGGTTTAATAGGTCACTGTTTTCATCCCTCCCTTACATCATCATGAGCAGAAGATATCAGAGAACTGGGGCACTAAAACTAAGGCTCATGTTGGGAAATTTTGAGCAGCTCCTTTTTCCAGGCCCAGGGCTCTGTACTTCATAATGAGCTAAGAACAAAATGGAAACCTGTGCCTACAACTGTTACAGATCTATCTAATACGTGATTTTTATATGCTTTGATTCCTTTCTCAGAGCCAGGTTTCACCTGCAATGATGATTATCTCCTATTTAATTGAAAAATATGTTGGGAACAGGAAATGCAGCCTTGTACTAATAATAATTTCCAGAGGTCAACTCTTCGTCCCAATGGAAAGGCATGCATCCTCCAGAGATGAGGGTTGTTTGGGCTGGCATTTTGGTTCCCAGCAGAATTATCTAAGCTGAACAGATCAAAAGGTGAAAACGGAGCAAAGATTCTGCTATTGAGAAACTGATGGATGGCTTTGCTCGCCTACAAATAAGCAGCCCTTCAGAGAACACGGTAGGGAAGTCATTCCAGTACAGTGTGAAAACCCAACAGCATTCTGGAATGAATGGCTCTTTTACAGCCCTGGGATCTAAAATAAAACCTACAGCTGTGCAGCCAGGAACTTCACTGTATAGCAGCAAGAAACACAGGACAATTCAGGGCACCATTCCACACCAGGCTTAATCTAGTCTAACTGCAGGCTCTCACCCCTATATATCTTCTCCAAATAAATTACTTTCCCATCGGATCAGTGAGTCATATTCCAGCAACACAGTGAATTACTAAATCTAATATGAGGAAAGGGTGAGGAACACGTCAATGAAGTTAAAAAGGGAATAGGAGACAGAATTAAACCATCACTTCTGGCAGTGACACACAGTTTGATGAAATTAAGCACAACATGAAACTGCCTCTGGAGAGCTTGGGTGAATTGGAGATATTTCAGAAAAAAATGTTTTGAAGCCTCTTGCTATGAGAAGTAAGTAGTACAGTATGGTTTTGGGGTATTTCTACCAAGGAGAGAAACATTTTATGATGGTTATGTGAAGAATTAAGTATCTGGGAAAATAAGAATTCACCTGTATCAGGCTAGAACCTTTATTTTTCCAGTCATATTTTTACAAAACAGTTGACCTGTTCAAGCAGTTTGGCTTTCATTTCCTAACAGTTTAAGCTGAACTTGGCATACATCTGTAACAGCTGTTTTTGAATTTTCTCAGACTGAGTTTACTAATAGTGAATGTTAACTCATTCCGGTTGTAAAAAGGCTGAAGTACCACCTCATGTGATATTTAATGTCCTGTCTGCAGCTCTTTTCTTCATCTTCCCCATTCTTTGCCTTTTCCTGCAATTCTTGCTCTCCGACAGACCATCGTTGTTTAATTCTTGTGCCATCTTTTTTTCATGGCACTGTAGGGTAGCAAGGCTCTTTATAATTCAAGGGTTTTTTTCCTGCAGAGGGACAGTGCAATCCATTTGAGGCTCACATCCATCTGGTGTGGCACAAACAGTATCTGACATTGGGGCAGGTTTGTAAGTAGAGCACTGAGAGCAATTAGCATTTGAATTAAAGCTACCTGTGGATAACAACAGGTGATTACCCTATTTAACAGCTGTTAAGTGGTGTTATTTGCCAGCTATAGACCACAGACTGAGTGAATTGTATGCATACAAATGGGAGTTAGTGTGCATACAAATGAACGGCATTAATTTAATAATATTTTTTAAATTGCAGTTATGATACCTAGATGTTGATTCAAAACAGGTAGCAAAAGAAAGGCCTTGGGAAGCGTTTTCTGATGCAGGACAGTAACATCGTAAAGGTTAGAAAACTGTTTTGGCAGTCAGTGTTTTGTTCTAGAAGCAGAAAAACAAAGCTTGCTATTTACACTGATTCAGCTTCTGGCAAAAAGAGAAAATAGTGCGAAACTAAAGCACATAAGATTATTTTATCCTTCTGTTTTATCTCTGCATTTCCAACAAGGCTTAATCAACCTCAGTGTTCTCTGGAAAGTACAACGCTGTTCCTGCTCTCCATGCCTACTTGCCTCCTCGCATATGTGGGAGAAGTTGCTTTGCTAACTCACTGCCTTCTGTGCTGGGGGTGGACGAATGTCTTTTTTGAACATTTGCTTAGCAGCATATGGCTGTGCAGCATCCTCTTAAATCCATGAGGGGTCTGTACTTTGGTTCTGCTTCATGTGCTGCTGCAGAATATCTTACTGAGTCTGGCTGCACCTTTTCAGTAGATAGTCTTGTTTGCTGAAATGTTCTTCCTGCCAACCTCTTCTCCAAGGGCATGGATTTTCAATGACCTTTTTAAAGACCTCCCAAGGTATATGTAGGGAATCTATCCTCTGAGAAAGGCTGATTAGATTTCTGCTTTAAGTATTTTCTTGCACTCTAAAAACTAAAGTATTTTATCCATCATGATGGGTCTCATTGCTGCTCCAGAACTGCCTGAGTTTAAGTGCAACTGTCACAAATTACTACATGAACTTAACTTTTTCCCTGGGGATAATTATCCATTCATTTAAAAAGCTCCTGTAATTTGTGCATGTGTGCCTTTTCATTAAATTAATATGAATAGAGTTGTCCAATTCATATACATATAGAAGTAGACATTCAGTGGTTCCTTCAGAGAGCTGAAATGAAGGGTAAATACTGCAGTTTAGAATGGATGGTTGTTGATTTTTATTAATGACAGGTACCTGATCAAAACACTTGCCATACCAGATATTTGAGCTGAAATTAAATGCCTGTTAACCTTCTAATGCTATACAACTATATGCTACATCCAGCCAGAAAGCTTAGTTAGCTGGAACGTGATGTTGGTCAGCACCGAATCCATCTACTATTAAGAGGCTCAAAATGGCTTGAAGTAAAAGCACCATAGTTACATTGCAGGAGGCTTGGATTGTTCACAGATAAGCCTTATGCTGTCAAAACAGCTGTTTGTCTAAAGTTTAGTAAGGGCTGGATATATAAACACCTTCAAGTATATCAGCTCAAGAAGGATAGGGAGCTGCNATCTTTCTAGGTCCCTTCCAACCCCTAACATTCTGTGATTCTGTGATATCGTTTCTGTAGATTTACCCAGGGATCATTATCTCAGTGATGGTAACACTCATTCTTCTCCCCTGAATTTAGGACAGAAACAAACTCCGTATTGGTGAGCAGACTCTCTTAATACAGTAGAATATACATGGTTTATCTTTTCTTTATGCTTTTGATATCAAGCAGGAAATTATATATTCTTTGTAGATGGTTTCCTGTAACAAGTAACTTGAAAACTTGAAGAGATTTGGTGCCAACCAAGCAGCATTTTTTAAAGCCAGTAGTCCTAACTGGTTTCCAGATTAGCATCACCAACATGTATAGTCTTTCCTTTAGTATCCCATGATGGGTGTTAGGCAACTTAGATGAACAGAGTTCCTGGTATAGGCAGAGCAGTAGTGTACTAAAGAGAGGTGCAAGACAACACTGACCCAATACCTGAAAAAGCAAAGCCCCAGGAAAGTATTGCTAAAGCAGCTTTGTGGAGAGCATGTGGCACATGGTGGTGCCATGGGATCAATTGAATTCATTTTGCTTTTCTGATGCCTTCTTCCTGCTAACCTATATTTGGCAGTGTTATTTCACATAATGCAAACCCAAATGTCTGTATTTAAAAGTAACTAGCTGAAGTAAAAGTACATCTAGAGACAGCTCTAGATATTTTTTTCAATTAAGAAAAAAAACAGTTTAAACTGTGGAGAGGATAATGCAGAGAGGATAACTGTGTACTTGACCAGTGACAGGCTTTAGCCTCAGTATGTGATGAATGCATTGTCTGAAGTGAGAATTTGGTGTTTTGGTGTAGACCTAAAGCTGTTTTCTATGTAGGATAAAATGTCATTTGTCTTTAAGTCATGAGACAAATCAACTTTCAAATTCACTTTTTTTATATAGCAAAATGATTTGAAATCTTTTTTTAAGGTTATAGGATTTTAACAGTATGACTGATGATAGCTCCTATGAAGGTTGTAGTTTACATAATCCACAGAGCCACATGACCTGCAAACATGCAAAATTGATTCATATGCTTAATTGTTACTTAATTATGACATTAAGCTGCAAAGGAAATTATAGTATGTTTTAAATAATTTGATTTGTTTTCTGGTTTTGTATTTGGTAATGATGTACCAATTCATCATGACCAAAACCTAGAAAATGCAAACGTATATTAACTAACAGATGACTAATGTACGAAAGAAATATGACACTTGTGGTGCTTTATTGGACCCATAAAGCTTTTTTCTTTTTTAATTTGTTCTTATTGTGGCTCAAAAACATAATAAATAAAGGATGAAAGAAACTTAATTAGATTAAGCTACTGCATTGTAATGCTAGCACTATTGATAGAACAGCTATTTAACCACACTGTAATGAATGTTCAGTCGGCACAGCTTTAAAGGTGTTATGCAGTGGTTTAATAGTTCATTTCTTTTCTTGTTGCTTTCAAACTCTGCTTAGTATCAGTCATGTCTGTGTTCAGTTGTTTCCAATCTCTTACAGAATAAGAGAATTCTACAACATAGGTTTTCATTAGTTAAAATTTACCATTCTGATCAGTTTAAAAAATGAGTAAAAAAAAAACAACCTATCAAGCCAATGTTTTTTTTTTTCACAATGCCTATAGAAAATTCTTTCAATAAATAAACTAAACTCTGTTAGTAAATAATCAGGCTGGGAAGGATTATGTGTTCCTTTCTGAATAGAGACACTGTCTGCAACATTCAGATGCCCGGGGTAATATTTAATTAACCCACCCAGTTATAAATTCATGCAGACTTTTCCTCATCATGATAAAACCCATAGTAGAAACTGACTCAGAAATTATCCTCTCTCGGACAGCAGCTAATATTAATTTACCAATTGTTTAATCAGAAAGACCATTGCAAATAGAGATGGTTAAGGGCTCAGGTGGCCCTCAGAATTATTTTATGTTCATTTGCTGATGGTCTGTGTTATCAGAGACTTATCAAGCAAGTCATCATCTTATCCAAACTCACTAATTAGTTCTAGATAGACAATAGTGCTCCAGTCTCATCCCTACTACAAATCTTTCCTTACCCTTCTTTGCTCCTTTTTCATGTGGTACCCTGCACTTGCTCTGCCCAAATATCCCCATCAGTGAGATGCTTGCTATTGATACTCATACTAGACACAGCCATCAGTGAAGCTCTTAGGAAAAAAAGCACAAATTGGAGACACAAACCATCTAAGAAACAGCCATGACTTGGCCTTTCAGTCTATTTCTGACATGTAGGACTACACCAAACTCATTGCCATGATTTATAATTACCTTTTGACTATTGTGAGCTAGTCATACTCAAATGATGTGTAACTACTGTTGTTATAGTAGTTTTATAAGGGAATGAGATAGAAAGAGAGTCTCTCTCTTGTCCAGCTATTACTTTCCTGAACTCCTCAGAGTCCACTGTTTAAATAAAATCTAATCCAAATTGGACAAAGAGCACTTAGTGTTCCCTGTTGAAACCTCCCAGAATCCTTAAACCATCAACTTGTGTGGTTCACTGACTACCTGAATGAACTGTTTCCAACTGATTTGGCATATCTTCAAAGGAACAGATGGTTTCATCTTTACTGCAAAAACAATAACTGCAACAACAACAGAATAATCTGTGATTCTGCCTGGAAACTCCTTAAATATAAGGGAGAGCTTGATGGCCATATTACATTCCTGACAATTACCTCAAAGAAGAAATATATTCCTCAAGAAAACAAGCAATTTACTAAGCAAAGTGTCTCATCCTTGGAGCAGTTGTCTGAAGTTGCAGGGACACCAAGCTGTTACACCTGAGTTTCTAATAGAACCTCCCCAGCAATACAGCAGCTGGAAAGAGGAAGATTGTGAAAATATGATGTTCAGAGTCCTCTTTATTGAAGCTAAAAATAAACTAATATATGTACAAAGAAAATCATGGACGAAGAATATGGGAACTAAGGACGGAGAAGCAGAAATGCTGTGACTGGGCCAATGCAGCAAAAGCAGGAGAGATTTCAAATTTCAAACAGCCAACAATTGTCCAGATTACTACCCAGTTTCCTTTAGAGACTGTTTTCTAATGGTCATTGTATAGGAGTGATTGTTATACACCAGTATCCAGTGCATCTTTGGAATGGGATTCCCCTGAATTTTACTTTTAGTTTCTACTGTTTCAGCAGAGGAGAAGCAATATAACCGACAAGGTAATTTTCAACAATTATTGAAAAGAAGGAATCAGATATACAAGATTAACGTGAGGGACAAGGCAATAAATAGTGCTCATTGTATTAATTGCATACTGGTTTACAAGTTGTAACCTTTCCCTGGACAGACTAGCTGTCTAATATGAAATCTGATTTTTTTTTTTTTTTAACATCTAGTTTTAGACTCCAGGTAAGTTCTCCAGGACACTAAGATGTATTACAGAAGAGATAATCTTCTGCATATAAGATCTGTGTCAACACCAGTTTTCTGTCTTTTATAGGCAATTCTAATTATTAGGATTATGCTACAGGAGACATGTTTAGGAAGCTATTTTCGCTGAGGCAGTGCTTAAACATTTATTTGCTGTGCATTTGGCTTTTCAGCTGTTCTCAGCCTGTGCTGTCCCTTCTGTTCAGCTGGTAAACAGGGTGGGGAAAAGATCCTGCTTAGAATCACTATGCTGCAGACTTCTGGTCATTTTTCAGCTAGATTAGCTTCCTGATCCAATTCATTGCAGGGATCTGATGATGAGACTGCCACATGGGGGTAGGAGTAAATTCTAATGAGCACAGACTCTGTAATCTATTGCTGCTACAGAGTAAATGCACATCAAGCTATGACTGGCATGAACAAATGTATTTCTCTGCTTCTTGAGTCAGGGAGAGCCAGACCCCGTGAAGGAAATCTCTGCTTGAGTCCAACAGATGTGCATTTGCATTGATGGAAGACCTTCGGGGAAGTGGTTGAGATGCTGAGGTGGTTCTCTGGGGTAGGTTATTCCTACAAGCAGGATGACAGGTCTGCAATCCCTGCAGCCTGGCAATATTCTTAGGGAAGTACTTCTGTGGTTATATGGTCTATTCCCTCACTGAGGTACAGCTGGTATTTAACTGAGAGGTTCAAGGGCCCTGAAGATCTTTCAGAGAGGGTGAACAGGTGGAATCCAGCTGTGGCCATGGTTGCTCTTACATTTCATGGATTATGCTAAATCCTACAAGATGCTCCTTATTTTCCCTCTGAAAAGCACTTGTGGGTTAATGTATTGCCCTCAGTCTGTTGCCTGGGTCCCTCCTTGGTGAGGGTTTAATTTTCTGTTTGCAGAGTAAAAGCAGTAACAAGGAAATGTGGAAACATCCTTAGGTTCTAAATAATTACATTTGTGAAGAATGCACAAAGAGCTTGGCTGCACTCTCACCATTGATCTGGCTGATTTCTGGCAGCTGCTTTAACCTGATGCACTGCTACCACTGTTAGAGTGCTTACAGAATATTTACAGGGGTATTCCTTTTTCCTGTGTGATAAAAATGATGGTAACAATCAGCAAACAGCCTATGGCATGATTACAGACACAGGTAGTTATAAGAAATATTTTCTGTGCTGAACAGAGTAATTTTATTTTGCTTAAGTGCTACTTAAATATTCCTTGTATTCAAACATTCCTAGGGGAAAAAAGCCATTATATAAGAAAAAGAAAAAGGTTCAGGCTGTTCTTAGTGAGTTCAATACAGCTCATCTGTTTACATGATTCTAAGTAGAACATGTTGGGTAAAATACTTTAGGGAGAAGTTCTCTTAGTGGAGATAGAATGATGGGTCTTCTTTTTTTCATAATTAGTTCATATTTAACTAAAACATCATGAGGTCAGCATTTAAGCTTACTTCAAGATTTTGTTTTTCAATGGATTATTGAAGAAAGACCAAAAGTATTTAATGCACATGACTTAAGCAAAAAGGTTTTTCTACTACATAATAAATAAGGTGATGCAAAATGAACTGTCTTTTTTTCTCTCCTTTTATATTCAGTGGCTGACAGTTCTTAGGGTTTTTGTTCTGTATCTTCTGTCATTTATCTCATGTCTTTAAATGAGTTGTAACTTTCAACCATTTTGTTGTCCATCAAAATCAGAAAACAGAAAAATTTCACCATTTGAAAACTTTTGATTTTCAGTGCTGCCTGTTCTGTCATTCTTAGTTCAGCCTCAAATTTAGGATCTCTCAGTGGGAGAAGATGACTCTTTGGTGAAGACTGACTTTGTCACAGCTTGACAGCACTTTATTATATGCCTTAGCTTTATAGGCTTTGATGTTTCATGTTTATTTGACTGAAAATTGAAAATAAGTTGAAAAGTTAAAGCTAGCTGCAATCAGAGGTGTTGGACAGCTTTGTTGTGGATGTTTTAAACCCTTTTTGCTAAATGAACCTTTCATTTTTTAAAAAGAACTTTGGACTTTTCTTTGACCTACCTGGTAATTATGGTGATGGAGTTGATGCTGTATAACTGCTTCACTGAGAACACTGGAAAAATGCACATGGAGAGTCAAACTGAATGGCAAAATAAATCTGAAGTCATTCTGCTGAATCTCTGTGGCATGTGAATCTTTGACTGTGCTCAAAAGTATCTTCACAGTTATGTTCTTTGCAAAGAGGTTGCCTCTCTGAGAAGTGAGGTAGTGAAGTGAGCTGTGCCTTGGAGCCAGAGACTGGCAGGAGAAGCTACTGGGAATAGCTGTGCAGGTACAAAGGGTTTTCCGTATCACCTGGTATATAATCCATTCCCTCTAAAACACTGTTGGGTTGAAAAGGTACAATTCATAGCAAATGAGTGTTGGAGGAAAGGATTTCACCTAGGAAGGCTTTGCATCAGCAGCAGAGAGAAGCAGAAGGGCTGTGTGTTGTTTTATATCCTAAGGCTGGAAAAGCTTATCTGTACAGGTGTGAGAATTCCTGCTGTCTTTGGATAATGCTGATACACACCACTTCTACCTTTCAATGGCATGTCATGGCTCTTCACTTAATCTCAGTCTACAGGGCTGTTCCTAAAGAGCTAGTGGAAGCTTAGGTTAAACTGCATTTTCAGGCTGCTGTAGCCAGTGTTTTGGGGCTAGCTCTTTAATGAAAGTGTCAGTCACTTGATAAGGGTGATTCCAATCAAACAGAGGGAGGTGCAAGAAGAGAAACAGACATGTAGATCTCTGAAACCATATAAAAGGATAACATTTTTAAAGTGATCTTAGGTATTCTTTTTTTTTGAATGTGATAAGAAATTATTGTTTTGATCAATGATGGGTTTGTCATTAAAAAAAAACATGTTTAAAAATTTCCTTCCTCTTTCTCTTCCCTATTCCACAACTCACAGTTCAAGTTGTAGAGGCTTTTCAAAGCCATGAGTGCTTTCACATCTTCAACATGTTTCTGTTAAAGTGTTCTAAAACAGGATTGTGTTTAGCTGGTAATCTTTGACAACTTCATTTGTTGTTTAATGTTTTATCTAGATATAAAATGGGACAACGATATGGCAAGCAGGTGTTGAGGATTTGTTGCTAGTTATCTGCAAGAAGCTTTGAGAACCTGATATGAGATTTATATTTAATATTTACTGTGTTGCAGATTGCCGAAGGAACTGGAGGGAACCGGATAGAAGTTTAAGAAGGTGGGAACTTTTTGTGATGGATTCTGCTGCTTCAGCCTGCTTTGTCTTGCCTAATTAGCTGGTATTTAATCTCTTGGAGCAAAGGCTTCCCTATTACATGTTTATCTATGAGTGAGATCCTGCTAGAGGACTGTGGATACTTTGCAGTTCCAACAGGTTTGTCATTATTGGTACCATATGTCTTTTTTATATATATATATGTGTATATATATATATATATGTATATATGCTTCTAAGTGAAAATGAGCAAATCAAAGACCATAACTGAGATGTTTACAATTGCAACATGGTGAACAAACAGATAAGGTAATTTTACCCCTTCTACTAGTTACCGAAGCAACGCTATAAAATCCCTTTTAATTTAGATTAGTGCTGTGAAGATTAAAGCTTAATTAAAATGTTGATATTAAAAAAAAATTAAAACCTGAAACAGCATAGGAAAAATAGAAAGACATAATTATGGTCCTGTGAATACTTATCACTGGTTATGAAGCTTTGCAGAAGAGGTATTTTTTTCTCAGCTGAAAGTAATTTTATTCTGATCATAAATTTGAATGACCAGAATAACCTAGAATCATAACTGTTTATAAATTAATAGAGACAGTTGGAAGTAATGTGTTATTCTGCACATAAAATAGAGAAGAGGAAGATTTTCTTTGTTGGTTCATTTCCTCAAAAATTTCTCTTGCATATCCATCAAGAAGAAAGACTTTATGAGGACAAAAAAAATTGCTGTATTCCAGTATTTCACATGGCTTGCATAGAAATTCAGCTATTCAATATTGAAAGATCTCTTACTTTCAAACTAATTACTAAACATACTCTACTGTGGTCTTTGAAGGGGTCAGACTTTCAAGTGGTACTAACTGGCATAATTTCCTTTTATCAACAGAGCTATACTAATTTGCACTGAGTGAAAAGATATGTGGAAGAATTCCACATGTCATTCCTCCAGGAATGAGACTTTTATCACATTTGTTGGCTAGTTAAACATTTGTAGCTTTGCCAGATTCATCCTAATGAGTTTAAAATCATTGTGGAGTAACCATATGTTTGCTCAGTAGAAGGCAAACCAAGACATGAGACAATATTCTTTCCCTGCAAAAAGTAGCAGTCTCCGTCCATGACAAAGCAGGAGTAGCTTCAGCTTGTTAGCTTTGTTGATAGCTGTCTTGCTAGGTTCTTCAAGAACTTAGCTGGCAAGATGCAGTAGCTATTACCCTGGAGAAGTAACGCCAAAGATCACTGGGCTAAAAATGCCCTTTTTCTAACTTCCTCTGTCCATCTTGCTCAAGCATTCTGAAACTATCTTTAACCATGTGTTACACATGACATGTGGAGTCTCCTTCTCTGGAGATATTCAAGAGCTGCCTGGATGCATTCCTGTGTGACCTCATCTATGTGATCCTGCTCTGGCAGGGGGGTTGGACTAGATGATCTTTCTAGGTCCCTTCCAACCCCTGACATTTTATAATTCTATGAGTCTAAGGTTGAGGAGGGGAAGGCTTTCTCCTCTCTTTTCCGGGTGAAATGATATCCTCTAGGATATCACTTCAGCAAAGAGCTTCCTAAAGGCAAAGCAGTGTGTGAAGTTCATGGTCTTCTCCTGGGATGGGGAAAGAGAGAACAGAAACCACAGTGACTATACAAGGCCACCCTGGCACCCTCCAGTTTCATCTTCATCCCCCAGGCTGTGGAAATGGTTACCAAACGCAACCCGAAGATAACAGCAACTGCTTTCCTAGATGAGTTTTTTCCTAGTGATAGTTTGATTTATGGAGAAGGCAATTATCTTTAGCTGCCTCATTTAATAATTGAAGGCTTCCATTGGTTGCCAAACAAATGTGGAGGCTTTTCACTTTCTTTCCTCAAAGGAGGTTGCTTTGTTGCTCCCAAAGGAGTTCTTTGCGGCTTGCTTGGACTCCCAAGGATTTAATCCCTAAACCTTTTGGATTTGTTGTTGGATTTTTTCCCCCTCCTGGGCTGCTTTCTGTTAGTTTATAACCACTGGAAACTGCCAATAACCAAACTAAACATTGGAGACCACAAAGAGATCAGTATCATATGAAGGCAGTTTGGGCAAGATTAGAGCAGTATGGGGGGTCATGTAAAATGGCTTAGAAAATCATCATTCATCAGTGGTAAAAGAGAAGGAGGTGCTGAGAGGCACTTCCAGGGCTAGGCTTATTTTATTAATTTGCAAATGAATATATTTAAAAGTTCTGTTCAAATCTTGTATTGATCTCACAAGCAATTCTAAGAATGAAGTCCTTGTTCAAGGTATTCTCAAACAAGGAGAAGTGAAGAGGCACTAATTGCAACAGTGATTATCTGTGGTTCATTTGAAACTCTTCCAAACATATCTTGAAAGCTTCCTGACAAATCAGGAGGACTAGGGGATAAAGTACCAAAGTTACTTGTGAACCTGGAACATCTGGAGTACAGGCTTCTGAATGTGCTTGTGTTACCTTCCAAAAGGTTTTGGCACAGAGTTGTAAACCCAGAATTAATTTTCCCAACTGTGGATTCTCAAATCATTTGTACACAGCTAGAAAAATGGATAAAAGGCAAACTGTCATCTTTATGCCTGCCTTTGTTTCAGAACAATGTAGTGTCTGAGCATGGATGTATTCAGAGTTACAGGCTGTGGAGTATTTGCAGCAGAAGGGAAAGAGAAACGAGTCTGTATTTTTGGTTATATTTTTCCTCTGTAAGCTTTCTTTTCTTCATATCTTGTGATAAGCATCTGAAATTGCTCATTGCTAGAGAAGGGACTGAGCCTCAGGTGCTAGACATCCCTGTGGTGGCTGCTGAGCCTGGTTCCTTTAACTAGTCTGAAAGAGATAAGAAATCCAGTCTGCTGACTCTAGTAAAACTGCTGTCTGAGTTCAAGCTGTTCATTCACCAGAAGGTAGGGAATCAAATACATCAGGATTTTGAGCTTTCTGTGACCCAGTGCTGGGGAAAGACTCCAGTACTTGTTTGAAAAGAAATACCAAACTTTTGCAACCACTCTTGTCTGTCCTGCATTGGCCTTTTCAGCCATCAGCGAGCTTGTAAAAGGTGCTTGTGAAGAGCGTGGATGGAGCCCTCCCCGGAGCTTCATTCACGAAGCCTGCCCATGATGATGACACATGACCTTCTGGGCACAGAAGCATTAGCAAAATTAGACATTTAGCCTTTCATCAAAGCAACATTTATTACAATATTGTGATGACTACTGCTGGTACAACTCAATCTGGTAGCTTAACTGTGACTTCTCACCCCAGGATGCCGTGGAAACAAAGGCTACTGAGCTTCGTGGACAAGCCCATGCAAATAATTCTACTGAGGTTGCTGAAGCTGTGTCTGGCACATGCTGTCAGTGAACTTCAAATGACTGGAGGATAGGGGAGCACACAGGTGAGGTATTTCATCAAAGTCTACCCCATTCTCAGACTTCTTCCTGATACCTTGTTTTGTCCATTGTTGGAGAGAGGATGCTACACTACCTGGAGGTCAGGTCCTGTACAGCACTCTTATGTTGCCAAATAATTCTGGCAAATGAACATTTCAACTTTAAAAATGTTGTCCCTCTAATCAAGGTACAAATGGATTTCCTGGCTTCGAGGCTAGCATATAGGTATGAAATGTATACAGGTCCCCAACTTAGTTATTCCAGGATACATTTCTGATTTTATTAACTAAGCTGTTCAGAAACCTCATGGTATAAATATCTCTGGTGGTGTTTCTGCAAAACTAAAAAAAAACCCAAACCCATCAAAAAAACCACCAAAACAACAAAACCCAACCAAACAAAAACATTGAAAAAGCCCAACAACAAAAACCCACAACAACAAAAAAACAACCAAAACCTGTTAACCAGGCAGTACTGCAGGAATCTCTGCCACTCCCAACAGCTTAGTTACTGACTTTGAGGAACCATAGATTATGGGCACATGAAGGGCTATATAATCTAATATCATCCAGGAGCAAGCACAGTTAAGATTATAATTGCTATCTTAAGGAAGGTGCGGAGCATATATTTTTTACAAAGAATGTGTCAAACCCAATACATCTGCTTACAGAAAAAAAACAAACCGCCATATAAATTTATTCTAGAATGCCATTGTACAATTTACCCTGCCAGGGACTCAGGTTATTTATGTTTTTGACTGCATCGTCTTCACTAAACTTAAAAAAAACCAACCCTATAAATTTCCATGGTTACCACTGCATCACACAACAAAGACATGTATTCACCACTTAGATCTTTAAAGAGGCAGAGTCTGGAAAGAAATTATAGCCCAGTTATATATATATATTTAATATAAAATAATATTCTTTTTAGTAAATGCTTGTTTTGGTGGGGGTTTTATAAATTATATTCTTACATTAAAAAGCATTATATAGAACAATGTATCTAAAATAGCATAGTTCTGTCATAAAACTGTTGACTTAATGAGAGCCACTGATGCAGAGGAGATCACTGAGGAGAGAAGAGGAGAGAAGGAATGGGTGTGAGATGGTGAATACTCTTCAGTTCTGCCTTCTATTACTTCTCCTAAACATTACTTTTCTATTTTTCCATTTTTATTGCAGTACAAAGATAAGGTCACAGTGGTCACATATATACATGGTTGCCATATATATATGATTGTTTTCAAGCTGATTTTTATAGGTACTATCCTGCAAACAAATGTGGAAGTCATTTGGTTTGTCTCTAAGTTTTTAATGAGGCTCTATATATTCATAGGAAAGCAGAGAGCCCTTTAATCATGCTTCTTATTTTTGATCTTTCAGTTCACATGCACCATGCCAGCCCCCAGGTCTGCACTGTGATCCACACAGGTAAGCTGTGTTGCAGAGACCTGACATAGGAAAGCTTGGAGGCAGAAGCATTGCTGCTTTGCCTGATTGCTGCTTTAGGTTCCTCTTCTTACCAGGGCTGTTAAACAGCACCAGAATGTCAGAGCTGCATATTCACATCTGCTTACACAGCAGTGTCAAACAGCTGGAAGTCTATGCTGGGTAACATCAGTGGGTTAAACAATTATCTTTGTGGTTCAAAACAGACTGAAGGCAAAAAGTAAGTATCACAACTGAAATGTGGGAGAGGTCTGGTGGTGTGATTTTTGTCTCATGGATTCCAGTGAAATGCCTCTGGAATGAGGAGCCTGTGGCTTTAGTGTGTGACTATCATCCTTCTGGCATCATATGCCAAGTTTCTGGCAGAGGCTGCTTGTTGGTATAGCCATGTTCATGTTGGAATCAATTTCTTGCTGGAATAAGCAGAGTCTGAGCCTCCCTCCCTCTCTCTGCACTCTGGAAAACCTTTATTTTTTGGCAAACAGAGCTGCTTGCCAATATTTAACCCTCAGCAATTTTTTTGTGATTGAGTTATAAAACCTGGAAATATGAGCTTATAATGAAAATGCCAGCACCACATTAAAAATAGCAGGAGCAGTGGGCACTGCTCTGATGATGTTCTTGCTTTGGTTTTAATCCCTTCTCTAAAGTAGCTGCTTCCTGCAGCACTGGAGAGAAGAGTTGTCCTCAGCACCTGATGCTGTGAGTGCACTGTGTGTGGGTGTGCAGACTCCCAGATGGGCTGCCTCAGCACATTGCTGAATTCTGAGCTGTGCTGCACCATTCCAAGAAGGAGAGGAAAGACAATAAACAAAGGGATGGGATACAGTTATGATAGGATTAAATGCTTGTTTTCTGTAATTGAACTTCTACCTAGAAAATTCCAGTAATTTGACCTGACTTCTTGCTTACACCCAACCAAGAAACTGAAGACCAGACTTCTCTGTTCTTGGGAAAGGGTAAGAGCTTTCCCTTTACTGCTGGTGCCAGCAGCCTTGAGATTACTCTACATTCCTCTGCAGCTCTTTGCCTGTTGGGGTCATCTGGGTATGTTTCAGTTTCCATCTATTGAAGAACCTTTTCAAACCCAATGGGCATAGTATAAACTCCCACTACTTGAAATACTTCCAACTAACTAAAATTTTTGGACTTAGAATGGTGGCATCTGGCTGAAGTTTAACAGCCTGGGACATGGCAGAGGGCAGAGCAGCTGCTAGTAATGGTGCCTGTGAGAGAGGGCACTTTGGAAATGCTGACAGCTTCACAGTTTATTCTGCCTCTGCCTTTAAATTTCCCATTTCTCTCCTCCTTTCATCTGCATGTCTCTTCCTTCTGTCAGGAGCTTATCTGATTGAATGCTGGAATGGAAGATTAGGAAATTAGTAAATTAATGTTATTTGAATACCTGTTATAGCAGTGACACATAGCCAAACACAGGTTTGAGTTCTCATCACACTAGTCATTGATTCTGAATCAATCCATCAAGGCAGTCTTCTACAATTAGTCATTCTTGACTGATATTTATTATTATGATAGCTGCTAATGAATTACTTTTTGAAAGTCATTCTCATGCACAGTGTTGGGGCTGTGAAAGTAAAGGCAAAGTTTACCATGATGAAACTGGAAGACAATAGTGGAGTCAGGGGAAATAAAATAGCCATGGATTAAGCTGGATGACAAGTGGTAGTAAAAGTAAAATGAGGGAAGACCACAAATAGAAAGGAGTGTTGAACACTTTAGACATTACAAAAGGCAAGCTGTATGCTGAGGAAAGGGAGGTAGTTACATTTCTTCAGTAAAGCTTTCTACAGCTTTCCAAGTGTGGTGGGAGTGGAAGGACCTGTTTGTACACTGTACTGCTGCTTGGAGCCTTGGCTATGCAATTTCTCCCATCATGAAATGCATTTTACATAACAGTTTACATTACTATGGCAACCATGTAGACTGACCATTTTTTGCTGTACTCACAAAACAAGTGCATAAAATCCTAGAACATTTTTCTGCATCTCATGCAGCCCTGTGACCCATCTCTGCATTAGTTCATGGTGGTGAAAATTAAGAGCTTGCCTTTTTGGCCCTTGTCACTTGTTTTTTCTACCTCCGTTTGTTTTTACCTGAAACATGTCCTTCAGAGGCAGGATCTCATTGATCACTGTCTTTCCTAGTAGTATAACTCTACTGATTTTCAGAGATTACCTGTAATATGTAAGCAACACATTGATGAATGAGCCCTTGAAATTCCATGTTTAATCTCTGCGATGAAATACTATTTCTGTTAATATTGCAGTTTCTTCCCTTTAGATAATTGTACCTTCCTTGATTGTCAGATACACAGTGAAAGAAGTGGGAAGAATGACTGACTGTAACTGAATCATTTAAGAAATGACATCCCCTTTCTCCTCCTCCTCCTCAATTACACCATCTTTATGACACAACATAGAGAAAAGGATGCTCTCCTACTCAGGAGAGACAAACAAGTTGATTGGCAGTCACAGATTCAGTCTCTGAATGCTAAGCACACTAGTTAGAGCAAGCTTCAATCCCTGTGTGGGATGGTCTTGTAAGTATTTCCAAAATAAATAAAGAAAATATTGAATGTATCCTTTGAACATGTATTAACAAACGGTGGTTTTGGAACCAGCCAGCATGTTTTCTTTTGCTTAGTAGTAACTGGTGAAGCTGAAATGATTTTTTTGTTGTTGTTGTTCTTGATACTATAACTTAAGAACAGTGTTACATGTCTGTACTTTTAAAAGATAGACCCCTTTCTATAAATTACATGTTTATATTTACACAGCTGCTGAATCTTTTATATGCAGTTTCTGTGAAAATGATGTCTTCCTGACTGGTAGCCTGTCAGCTCCTATTGTATGCAATTAAAAAGGACAGTGCAAGCAAGAAAAAGCACTCAGGGTTTTTAAAATCTAATCTTTGTGAGAAAAGGAATTGGAGCTGTGAACAGTAATGTATTGTGGTACAGCAGTACATAAGAAGTATATTTTTGTTCTTGTCCTAATTAGTTGCTTCAGTGGAAAGTGAGGTAAGAGTTTAAAGAACTAACTCATTATATGGAATGACTCTGTCTGCTGTGATACTTAAAATCATCTTGTGACGCTCTGGAGCTCAATGCATAAAATATTAGCTTGGTAAGTAACTCTCCCACTGGAGAGAGCTTTTTTCTCTCAGAAGTTAACCTACAGATATGAGAAATCCTTCCTTGCATATAGTGTCTGATCCAGTGCCAGTGCCTAAGGATGTCCTTGGAAAGATTCCCATCTTTTAACACTGGGTCAGGGTCCATGGTGTGGTAGCTGAAGTGCTGAGGTTTGTGTTGGCAGCAATAAAATGTGGCATGACTGTTTTAAAGTAGGAGAAAAGCTGTAAGAACATAGGCTGGCAGTGAAATACTGATAAGAAAAAGCAAGAGCTGTGTGAGGGCAGAAAAGGGAACTTTATAGAGGAAAAACTTGGGAATTACGAAGATTAAAATAATAGGTGTTTTTTTCCAGTTTGTTCACAACTGTTACAACAGAGACATGAGGGAAAACCAAAGCATTTTTTTTCCACTCAGATTAATATTATACCTATTTCAAAGATGTGAAGAACAGGACAGGAAAACACATCACACAGTGAAGACAAGGGTGATTATTGTGCAATAGCTAAGGTACAAATGTTGAGATGTCCTGCACAATCTCCCCAGCCTGGCATAATTAGATAGCTGCAAGATGAGATATCTTTTGCCCAGAATTACAGGATATGGTGGGAACTAGCAAGACAGCACATGATCTTGAAGACACACTCAGCAGGGAAGGAGACAATCCCTGCAGGGAGCTGTAGTAGGTTTATTAATGATTCTGTCGTCATATTTATCAGCCTGAAGACAACAGACTGGTCTGTAATTTACACCAGCACAAAAGTAAGCAAAACTTGGAGTAGAGCTTTAGGTGATAAGCCCAAGATCATGTGCACTATTTTGTCAATTCATTAGGTAAAAAGACTTTCTGCTTCTACGTTTGCACAATGTTTTGTGCATTTAGCTTCTGATCCATGTATCCTTGTATCTCTGGAACTGTATTGCATCTGAGCAATAACCTCACTGGACATGCAAGGACCATGATATTTTACATGGTATTGCAGAAAAGTTAGAAGCCAACAGAGGGACTGGTTTCTCTTCCAGAGCTACAGTGAATTTGATGGCATTGTACAGACCTGGACATATATTAAACAGAAACATGTTTACTTGTGCTGCATAAGAATCACAAGGGGAAGCAAAATCAATGCTTTCCAAATGGAATAGAAAGAAGTCATGAGGAAAAGAAATGGTATTTTCAAGCTTGTTTGAAAGGTAACACAAACAATGCACAGGGTAAAAAAATCCAAACCTTTGAAGAAAAAGCACTTGCCAGTGTCATCTTCACTTTATACTTACCTTGCTTTGGAAAGATAAGGCATGGTAGGTCCTTGATATTATTTTAAAGGGGGGGTTCACATGTGAAAAAGGAGGCTTTGAAATTGATGTTTTGAATTGGAAGCTGCACAATGCATTTGTACATCTTGACAGCAACAGAAGGCACTCAGATTTTAGAGGGGCACTGAGATGACACTGAAAGTGCATGATGCAGTGGTGTAATGAAACAGAGATCAATGTTGAAATGAATGTAACACCACCGAGGAGTACACACAGATCAATACTCTTGTAAGCCATAGAGTATAATCCTGCTATATAGGTCTCGTTAGATAGTACAGTCAATTCTATGAAGACACATTTTTCTGCATTTCTGGAATGTACCTCTGACTTATCTGTCCTAAAGACTGTATTAAAACGTCCTTCTTTTGGAATGTAAAGGCTTGAATCTTTGTCTTCCCACTCATGCACACTAAGGCTAATATTCAGTGCTCAATAGTAAACTCCCAATCTGCAAAAATGTGGCATAAGAAGATAAGATGGACAGTCAGCACTGATCTATGTTTCATTAAGTCTTTGAAATATTGTTTGATCCCTGTTTCCCCTTACTGTTCCCTCGTTTTCTTTAAGGAATATGTTTTGAGCACAATTACTGAAAGTGCAGTCTCAAAGGAAAGGGGGAGGTCACTCTTGCAGACCTCACTTATATTGTGCAAAGAACTTGCTTACAGTTATTTTCCACCTCCTGATTTTTAGAGCTTAAAACCATTAAAAAAAGATCAGAGAGTTTCTCTGCTTTCTTGATGCATGGACAGCCTTGGAAATAGAAAGTGATTACTCATTTAGGCTGAGGTGCTCTCTCTTTCTCACTTATGTATGTACCTGTGTATATATGTATGTATATTCCCTAAAGATTTTGGACTGTCCATATTTATTGTCATGCCTCTGAAAACTTAATGGCTCTGAGAATCCTCATGTTTTCACTTTTATAGTTAGATGATCTGTAGGAACTGATGACAGTCAAATTGTGGTTAATGACTCCAGCATGCCAAGTCAGACTGGTTCCCATAAGGAAATAACCAACATAAATGTAAAAGAATAGTCAAAATTTATTTCCTGTTTGGTAGGAAATTTATCACTGGAAGAATTGCAAATGATAGCGGCTTGAATCTAACTTAAGTTGATGTGTTTGTACTGGTTCCAAGATGTGCAAACAACAGACACGCATTATTCATCAATGTAGGTGCTCTCAACTAGGCAGGGACATTCCAGCTCTGTCATTTATTTTAGAGCAACCTTGGCCACCAAAACACTTCTGTAGGGTCAGACTTACACTGCACTTGAACTTCTGATACTAGAAGCCCATGGGAGATAACAGAAGCACATTCTCTCGTGTGTCTCATGGAAACCTTGTACCTTATTTGGATGGGGCAACAGGAATTGCCTTTTCCCATTTTCATTCTAGCTTGTTTTAAGGCCAGATTTTCTTGAGAGGCACATGCTCTCCTCAGTCTCTTGGAATGACCAGGTCCTCGATTTCATTTCAGCTGCAGATATTACTGCCACTCTCTGTAGAAAGCCTAATGTATCTCAGCTTCTATTTTTCATCTGTCTTCTCCTTTTTCCTAATACAGGCATTTAGATTTTTCCTTGCAATTTCTAAAGGAAGCTACTACTTCTACCCCTCTGTTCTTAGAGCTCAGATGTTTTTAGCCATTTCTTCATTGAGATGACTTTGTTTTGGATTTCTTTGCAATATGAAGTATGCATATTTTTAAAGAGTGGAGAACAGCTGAAGCAAATAAAAATAAATTAATAAATACATAATTACTGTGTTGCTTCAGGGAAAAGTTTCAGGCATAATCTAATGACAATGACTGGAGATACCATTAACATTGTGTGCTCACGCTGGATCCCCTGGGATAGTCTAATAATTAAGCTTGTGTTTTCCAGTCCCTTCTGGACTTAATAGCTATTATGATCATGAAGTGCAACCTGTCATAGACTCTGGTTTCTAAATGCTTTTGTGATTCCAAGACCAAGTATGCGTCCTCTTGTGAGGGAAATAGGTTGATGAGAAAACGGAATACTCTTGTTAATCCCTCATGATGTGGTTCTCACTTTCATTCCAAAGTTTCCAGTTATCTGTGGCCAGCAACTTTTGCAGTGTTCTCTGAGCTTCATTTAACCTTTAATCTTTCTGACAGTATAGCAGCTCTAAAATTCCATTGCACTTACCCACATTTATCATCATCTTTTCAATTTTTGTGATTGACTTCATCCACTGCAGTCTTGGCTATATGGCTGCTGAGCTAGAAACAAACTGTCACCACTGTGAAGACCATTCTTGAGTAGATGCTCTTCGTGATGCTGCTCTGGCTGCAGAAAGTTCAGTGTTATCAGAAAACATTCAGCCCTAGTTTTTTCCAGAGTATTGCAAACATTTCTTCTCCTTCCACGGGAAAAAAACTCAAAAACTTGTTAAAGGGCTTGTTCCCTGTCACATTAATTGCCAGTGCTGGCAGTAGATATGCAGCTGCAAGTAAAGGAATTCACTTTCTCTGTTCCAGAGAGAAGCATTGCAAAAGCAATACACAAAGCAAGGTACAAGCTTTTGACTAATCTGCCACTCCTTGCTGAACTTGTCTGAAATTTGTTGCCAGTTAGACAGCATTTCTCTCTGTTTAGTGATTTGATCGGAAGGATGATTTGTCAAGGCTCAACATCACATTGAATGCTGCACTTTGGACCAAAGGGTAATGAGTTGTAGACACATCTCATTCTCTTTCCCCATCTGACTGTGAGATTGCAGGGCAAGGTGAGTATTTGCAGGCTTCAGTGAGACACATGAGCAGTTCTGCTGGGGAGGGGATTGTTCATGCTGGCTTCAAGATCAGCCCACTCCTTGCTCCTCTGAGCAGGAGAGGACATATATTGTTTATCAGGAGGTTTCAGGTAGCTGCACAAAGACAAAAAGGGAGCATGGAGGAGAGAGGAGTGGGATGGGAAATGACAGCAGGAAGGACAATGCAAATGACACGAAAATAAAAGGATTAAAAAAAAAAAAGTGAAATGACAGCTTATTGTTGTCACTGTTGTTACCCCTACTGTCACTTTATAGTGTGGGATTATGCTGTTTGACATTGTCTTGGCTGACTACTCTAGCATAGTCCCATCACAACACAGCAGAAACTAATGCTTTGTCTCTGTGTGTCTGTTTGTTCTGGTTATGGTGAGTTTCTCTTAAGCAGCCCTGGTATTTGTTTCAATCAGAACAATACCCATCATCTCACCTTAATTTACAGAGTCGTAACTAGCAGTATTTCTTTTCAGCATAAAGAGTGTATTGGAACAAATGCCACTATTTATCAACTGTAATGCAGTTCTTTATAAAGGTCTTATGTGAGCAAAGAATAAAAATGCAATGATAGTCTCACAATAAATACCCTAAATCCTTTATTGCCTGTTTATGGTGTGATCTCTCTACAGTTGTGCAATAGATGACTGTTTAGAAAAAGCTGCAGAATACAGTTATATGGTTTATTTACCAGGAGATGGCAATGGTGATCTACTGCAGTATTAACTTATATACAAGGCCCATATAATTCTTCTGCAACACCACAGACTTCAGTATGAATGAAAATGAAGTATTCTAATACTGGTTTTTCCTTCTTTATTTCTAACTTGTTTCAGTTGCTGCTATTCATTATAAAGAAAGTCTTTTTTTTTCTCCTCATTTTTGATTGAAATTGCTGTCACTACATTTTTAAAGATGTCTAAATACAATCATGCTGTTATTCTGAAAAACAGAATATTATTTAAAAACAGAGCAGCCAATACCATTGAATAAGATCTGCCATGCGTCAGAAAAATCAAATGGTTAATAAAAGTAAAAGCTTAAAAAAATGCATTTAGTTTTACAGTATCAAAATTTAACTTGAGTAGTTAATGAAAAATAAATTATAGGTTATACTACTAAAAATCATATTATAATTTTCTATTAACTGCTTGAAGTATTCTCATAAAATATGTAGATGTCAACCTTTTTACAGGACCTGAAATTAATTGTGATCTGCAATGTGTGAGTTGTGACATTACCATAACCTATATCATGTTACCTTAACCTCTAGTAAGACATGCATCACTCTTCCATGAATTAGTGTGGCATTAGTGTTCACATGTAGAAGATCACTGCCATAAGCATTGCAAGTAAAAGTCTGACTTCTCATGGGATTGCTTTATGTTCTTTTATATCCTTCTCCATCTGACTGTCTGTTACTTTTGTCCCCTAAAAGTTTGTACAGGTTGACAGGTTGGTTTGTGCATGTATACTGGATATTTGGCAGTTTGCAAACAGAAGAAACCACTGGTAAGTCTTGCTTGTATTTCCCAGTAGGGCAATGTCGCTCCTCTCTCCCCAGTTCTGTATCCCTGTCTGTAAGAAGCAAGCAGGAGACACTTGGCTAGCTAAGCCTGCTCTGGAGGAGATCTGGGTCCATACAGAGAAGTTACAGTCTCTTACCGAGGAACTAGTCCCATGATTGGCTTTTCCTTTGGAATTCTGAGATACACAGCTCATGTCTTACAAATGTCAGTACGCTGATCTCTCCACACCTTTCTGTCAGACAACTTCTGTGTTGGAGTCTGCCTGCTCAGCACTCATTATATACTTTCTAGGGGAACAGTTGGCTCCACCTAATCAGTAACAGGCGATACCTATGCAGTCAACAGCAATCACACATTATACATCTGCAATACCTTTTCACTCAGAGATCCTGCAGGATACAACAGAAAGACAGAGGTGTAATAAAGACCTATGTCAGTCTTTTTTTCCAATAAGGAAATCAATCCATGGAGCAAAACGAACTGAGTGAAAGAAAGAAGAAATAAGGAGTAGGGTTTAGAGTCTGTTGACTGCTTGTGCCTTGCTCTGTCAGCCAAACAAACTGAGTTTCTCTTTCCCTTTCCCGTTTTTTTTACCTCTTTACATTCCCCTAGAAAACAGCACAAACTTAATCAATACGTTCAGTGCTTCCTTCTTCCCTGGGCAGCAGGGTAGCCACATGTTCCACCTTATGGTGAGGTTCTCCAGCAGCTTTGGCATCTAACAGGGCTGTGAATCACTCCAGTGGTGTTCATGTCTCTTCAAAGGACAATTTTTCAGAAAGAGTAAGATGATGTTGAGACTGACAGTCACTCTCACAAAATGTCTTGTCTTCTCTGCTGGATCTCTTGCTGTGAATACCATGTTCATGTCAGCCATGTGGAGGGAGGAATTAGGAGTTTGGCTTTTCCTATCAGTTATTTCACACCCACTTCCATCTCCCTTGTCTTACCAACTTAGATCATGCTTATGCTCTGCACAGAGCAGAGATATGAAAGTTAGCTTGACATGAATTACCTCAACCATCTCTTTATTTCACTAAAGCTTCTCCTGTTAACATAGCAGACTGCAGATTCTTGAGAGTGGGACTATTTACAGCCTTGTTTTTACATTGTTTAGTACAACAGGGCCAAAGCAGTGAGGCTCTGGATGCCACCACAGCACAGATAATTTTCACAGTGACCCAGGGGGAGAAGCAAGGCCAGACTCAGAGGTTAGCAGTTCATTATGGGTAAAGAGAAGTTTAAATTTCTGAATGATAAAGCTGTAAAAAAGATTCAAAGGGAAGTAAGGGCATCCTCAGCCCACTCCTTGATAGTATAGTACCTAAACCACAGATTTTGTAGGAGTATAATAAAAGATTGTATAGGAGTATAATAAAACCCAGACACAAGTCTGAAAAATTCATTAGTTTCTGCCATGACTAAAATAAGCACTGTCTATGAAAACTGCTTTGCAATGGTAATGAAAAGCAAGTGTTAGCACCAGTGCTGCCACATGAAATAATTTCTGTATACTCAGATCCATCATTGTGAACAATGTTGTTGATTATAAACCACATCAAATTCCCAGTCCCCCAAAACATGCATTTTATTTTGCTGTTTTTCTCATAATTATGAAATCAACAGAATACTATCAAGTTTTACCACAATTAAGCTAAATATATACTTAAATGACATAATGTACTGGGTAATTGTAATATCTCTGTAACAGTAAGTTCCTTCCTGGGAACAATTGGCTATGTCTCTGGAGCATTTTTCGGGGTGGCATCTAATGATAATGACGATGCTCAACTCTCTCATAATTTTATCATTTAAGAGGTACTTGGATGCAATTTAGAATCAAGATTTGACCTACAGAGCTTCATTTCTTGCAAGCCAATAAGAGCAGCCTCCTAGATTTGAATGGATTTTATGGCCCCTTCAGTGTATGTGGATTTGATGGAAGAGATGGTGACACAGACTTACGGCAGTATGAGCAGTTTCCGAAAACAGGTCTACATCTAGTCACTAGTGAGCTAGTGTTAACTCCTAAAGCTATTACTGTGTCATTGTGCTGAAGACCTTTGGGCTCAAGGCAATCAAAATGTTTGTGTTAGACCCTCAATGAGAGAATGGCCCCATGGCATTTTGCTTCAAGCGATTGCCACTTGCTCAGGGCAGACGGTCTGACCAGTGTCATGTCTGTGATGGGCCTGGGAGGCAGGAGTTTTATCCCAGTACTTCTCTCAGATTTTGTGAGATGTGTACATAGCTCAAGAGACAGCTCAGTATTCTCCACCAAACTGGGAAGATCTCTGCTTTGGCAGTTTTGTTTTCCTGCAGCCAGAGAGGTGATCCGTCACTGCTGTTCTGAGCGTAAACTTGAAATTTATATTTGTGGATACTGAAATAAAAGCCCTAACTCAGTTTGTAATAAAAGGCAAGACAAGCTCTTTTGCACTTCTACCACTAATTTAGCATTTATTTATACATATTTTTTCAGGAAAAAAAAGTAGAAAACAGGAAACAGAGACCTAACTACTTAATATTAGGTACCCAGTGACACAAATGTAGAGTCAAGAACAGCAAGCAGCCACTAATGTAATGATAAAATTGGTTCACAAACAATTCAGTATAGAACATCTTATATTACATTTTTGCACTTCTTTACTACCTAATATTAAATTGGATAAACCTTTGCTGTGCAATAAGTATAATAGATGCATAATTTTGAACAATGAACACACGGATTACGACGTTAGATAATTGGGTAAACTTTTCCAAACTGCTCAGAGTTGGTCAGTGGGAGCTTCCTACCAATTTCAGCAGGACTTTTGTAAAAATCATCCTTCATTAGTTATTTGTAGATAGAGCTTATGCTTCTTACCTGGTTTTGAATATCCTGTTTCATTTCCATTTGACCTTGCTTACTCCTTGCTTACCATTTGCCTGAGAGGTGCTTTTCTCTCTAATTGAATATTAACTTTTTAATCATTTGGTTCAATAATTGACTTTCCTTTTTTTTCAGGTCAATGAAAGGCTAAGATCAGACAAAGCAAACACAGACTGCATCTATTTCAAATACTGTTTGGCTAACTGAAGTTAGAAATCATGATTAGCAGTGCATAAAGAAACTATTATGACCATATTTGAAATGGTGTTTCTTAACTGAAATAGATAGAATTCACAAGTAAATGAGTTTATATAAAAGAATTATAGAAGAGTTCTAAAAGTTTCTAGTTTTATGAATGTAATGAGCCAGACTTTTCTTCATGGTAAGTAGTATGTTATATTTTGGAATGTGTCACAGCAGGTTCAGATTCCTTCTAGAATGTAAAATTGTCACCAGAATTTTAAAAGCAGCTCTCATAGGCCCAAAACCATTGGAAAATAAAACTTTGGAGAAAGTGCACTGAAATGAAAACAAGTGATTCCTCAAAGACATTTAAACAACAGTAAAGAAAAGCAAAAACATTTTATCTTTTACTTTAAATGCAGTCTGAAAGCGCGACATTCTCCTATCTGTCACCCAGTTTGATAATACAGAAAGTATATTTGCCTTTTGCCTTTTTCCTGCTAAAATCAGCCAGTGGAATTAGCTGGTGGATGAGGTCACCTGGATATATGGTATGGTGATTACAGCGCCAAGAAACTTTATCTTTTCTTTTCTCTTTAGAAGACAATTAGTTCTCTGTTCTCAAGATTGTCTTCGAGAATATCCATGGGATGACTACATCAAGAAAGAAGAACTAACAGGGAGAAAAGGTAATTACAAGAAAAACTGAATTGCTAGAAATATGCAGATGTATGCTTATCATAGTGGATGTGTATTTTCCATTACCTAGATGAGGAAGTTTATTCAGCTTAAATGCACAAAGAAGGTTGGTTATATGTCTGCTGAAAGATTTCAGTTTTCATTGGACTTTCTGATCAGCCTATTACTTCCCTGGGTGGCTAGTTACTAAGGCTTTTCTGTATCTGGAGCTCATCTGTCATAGCCTGTGCATGCCCAAGCACCTCTCCCTGGATCAAGGGTAGACAGCCTCTTTTTTGCCAATTACTGGCATGCAAAGTCAAAGCTGAAGTTCAGGGTTTTGTCTCTGCCATTAGAAGACCTGAGTGTAAACACAGCCTGGATTTTAAACCAGCTAGAGCAACACTAAGTTCAGCATAGGTGAACCTTCTTTTTTTAGCTTTCTGACTGAATTTCACAGCTTGAACTGTGTGCTCTGTGCTTCTGAAGACAGACTGCTGCCGTTGCCTGGCGTGACTGGTTTACGTATCGCTTGGCTACATCCCAACTGCACTGCAGACACACACTGCTGTATAGACACAGTCTGGCAAGAGGCATACTGAGAGTGCAAATACCCATAATTATGATTAACAGTCTTTTTGACGACTTAATGATCAGTTTTGGTGACTACCTTTCATGGACCTGTCTAAAACTGATTTTGTGCTGTACTTAAAAAAAACCCCAACACCTAGATGCGCAGTGCAATTCTCTTTCCTATCTACTTATCTCACTTTCCATTGTCATGAAATGAGAGCAGAAATCCAAGCCCTATTTCACACAGCTTAATAGACTTGATAGATAATATTGTTCAAGAAAAATCTTAACATCTTGCATCTGTAGTAGAAACGATTTAGGAAGTCAGAACCTAGGACTTTTAAATCTTTCTCCATTCAACATAATTAAACATTACCCGATTTTTCTAGTGTGACAGAATTTTTGTAGGCTGTTATAAAGCCCTGATTTCTTTGCCAGGATGTGTGCTAGACAAACAACTGCTCTTTGCTTTGTGTGAAGAACCTCACCAGTGTAAGCTGGGACTGCTCTAGAAAAACCATATTCCCATAGGAGGTTATCCCTCCTGTGGGAACATCTCTCACATGAACCAAATTGTCTTTACTCTTTTATCCAGTTACTTTACAATAGACATTACTCTGTGTAAGCAGCAAGTAAACAAAGTGAGCCTCTTCCTTCACTGTCGTGCACGATATACAGCTGCCAATGTATCTGCAAACTTTAAAATGATATCACCAGGGTAAACAGAGATTTTTGTTACTGTACCATTTTATAGGCACAGAGAGAAGTAGTTGACAACTCCTGCTGCATTTATTTTCATCTTCCTTGGGAACAGTAAGCTAGCTGGATGTGTTCAGAAGCACTGAGCCACTCACACAGACAGGGAGTTTTCTGCCTGTTACATTCTGTATTAAGATGCTGACTTGGGCTGCAAGAGCCTCCACACCATTTTCTGCTCTGCCTCGCTCAGAGCAGGAAATTTCAGTCCAAGGAGTCACCATTTAGTCAGAGCATAGACCAGGTTTGTCATATCTGACGCCAGGGATTTGATTGCCCCACATGTATAGTTCCTGTCTTACTCACAGGAATTTTTTAGAAACATCAAAATAAGAGGAAAATTTGGAGGAAAGAGAATGGCAGTGGGAACAGTCCAGCTACTTCAATTTTACTGACAGCTTAAACAAGTGTAGATGTCATTATGATGGGTAAGTCAGTGAAAAATCAACCCTTATGAACTCTTAGTCAGCTGGGAGATGTCAGGGGTAGGTCTTGAAAAAACAAAAGGACAAGACAGGTCCAATACTTTTGCATTTAGCATGACCACATCACTGCAAAATAAAGGGAATTCCTAAAGGAAATACTTTTTGTCACATAAACACTGAGCCATTACGAACAGATTTGGCAAGGCTGAGTATCCAGCTCCCCAGACTGAACATCAGAGTACCATGAATAATGTCAAGAGGCAGCAATGGGGCTGTCAGATACTGCTACTGTCATTACCCTATTACCATAAATATCCATGGGTTTCTCTAGGTTACAGAAAATGTCAATGGATATTTTAATCCATAAATGCAGAAAACACAACTATTTTACTATATAATCATTGAAACTGATCTCTCATTGACAAGGTCATTATTTATACTGCTTCCCTGGTAATCCACCCATGTACATCCAGAATAAGGCTCTGAAACCTAATCTTTCTAGTGCTGTAAATGAGACTTTTATGCAAACTGATAAAAGTTCTTTGTTTGATTTATCTGTGAACCAAAATAGTCTGGTAGTTTGCCTTGAAGTTAAAAGAAAAAAACATACTCTGTCAAATCCTATGTATTCCTTTTTATGTATTTTGTCATTTCCCCTCTATTAACTCTGTCCTAAGGTTGAAAAGAAGAGTGCACTCTGCTTCCATTTACATACTGTACTTTAGCTTTGACTTTTTTGCTTGCAGCCTGTTAAATTTATTGACTATAAGCCCCTTGAGCTGTTGAAGAGTGTGTGGCTTACACTGTATATCTTTTGAAAGACACTACTGGTAGCCTGTTCTAATGTGTTTACTCTCTCCAGATACAGTTTGTCTTACATATTCATTGGGTTTTAGTGCCAGGACCAGTTTCTTCATTGTAGCTACTGTTTGGAAGTCTTGCACAGATATTAAGGCTTAGTAATTTTTCAGTGCTGCTCAGGGGATCTGAGTGTCAAATGAAATAATGAGTGTGAATTTGGGCACTGAAAACCCCTAAGCAGCTGGCTTTGGAAATCTCAATAAAAAAAAAAGAAAGGAAAATAATTTGAGGTGGCATGAAAGACACTTTTTTTTATTTGTACAAAAAAACTGACCAAAAAGTAGTGCTTTCCATTCACTGACAATTAAATTCCATTTTAATTTCAAGATTTCGTATAGATTGAAAGTCAGAGAAAATTTCATTTGTGAAATACTAGCACATGGAGCTGGGAAAACGAAATACATTCCCCTGCGTACTGCAGCTGCTTTTCCTAGTGGTGGAACTGACCAGAATACTGATTTCATGAGGCAAGGGCTTGGCATGGAAAGGACCTCTTTTTAGATTAAAGTCAGGGCTTTCAGGTGCTCAGTTTCACAGGAGAGAGTTTGAAAGCTTTGAGAGTGATGGTTGCTTAGAGCTGAGGCTCTGGGATGTCAAGGTCTCTGCCTTTCAAATCTCACCCATCAGGCTGATCCAGTTTGTGGGAAAGTGCATTGTGTGTCTCCTGTTTCTGGCTCTTGCTAACAGGAATCTCAGTCCTACCCTGTGCCCTGAGGTAGAGGTGCACCTTTAGAGTCACAGAATTCCAGCGTGGTGGGGGTTGGAAGGGACCGCTAGGGATCATCTGGTCCAACTCCCTTGATAAAGCTGGTTCACCAAGAGCAGGTTGCCCAGGATCATGTCCAGGCAGGTTTGGAAAGTCTCCAGAGAAGGAGACTCCATAGCCTCTCTGGCCAGCCTGTTCCAGTGCTCCATCATCCTCACAGGAAAGAATTTTTTCCTTGTGTTTAGGTGGAACTTCCTACATTGTAGTTTGTACCCAATACCCCTTGTTCTATCACTGGACACCACTGAAGAGAGACTGGCCCCATCCTCTTGACACTTGCCATTCAGATATTGATAATTGATATGTTCTGCAGCACAGGCATTGGCACATTGGCTCCTGACACTAACTTTGAAGATAACCTGGTAGGATACCTACAGCAGACTAGATCTGAAAGTACTGACAAAGGACAGAAAGCTGTGGATTGGGAATCCCACCCAGGTACTTACAAATTTATGCTACTGTAGGTATCCTGCCTAGTTAGCTTAAAAGTTAGCTGGAATATGTCCATGTCAACGTGTCAAAATCTGTTGTGCATCTGTGACAGAAATTGGACTTACTTCTCTTCAGATCATGTGCATCCTTCTCCCAGTCCAATCACTTGGTGTTTGATCCTGAGAGAGAAATCTGCAGTGGCATGTTTTAATTTCTAGAAAATCCATATGGAAATTCAAACTCCTTTTTCTCTTGGAAAGCCATGAGAGCAGCCCTGAAATCCCAGGAATTGAACACTGTCTCCAGAGAGGCACAGGAGAGATCTCTCTGCAGCCCATGCTCCTATGCTGATATCCACTCAGTGACAGGCTTCCAGTTATTCCACCTAGATGCTTGTACCTTCAAAATCTATTTTTGCAAGGAACATCTGCGGCTCTATCAAGTACAGAAAAAGAAAGATCAGTGTTTCACATAGCAAAGACTACTAATTGTAATTAGAATTCCAGTGAAGAAATGTGGTTACAAGGAAGCCAGGAGACCCTAAAAAATTTCCACAGCTTTGCTTCATAACACCTTGAAGCTTTCACNATTGTAATTAGAATTCCAGTGAAGAAATGTGGGAAGTTCATGGTGTCCCTGGCATTGCTTGCTGGCTTAGACCCTCTGTGTCCCCAGCATCAACATGATGGGTGATATGTCTTTATAAGGAAGCCAGGAGAGCCTAAAAAATTTCCATGGCTTTGGTTCATAACACCTTGAAGCTTTCATGGGCAGAGAAGTTGCAACTGTTAATGAAATAAATGTGTTTTAAGTTACATTTACTCTTTACAGAGAGTACGTGTTGTGGAAGAGGGGAATATTTTCAGTTTATAGTGTATGAGTCAAACAAATACAATTATCTATTTCTGAATCTTTACAGCCCCCATCATCATAATTAGCTAAAGTGAAGCTGTATTTAGCTTGCATATAGCTTCAATTTGCTACAAAGTAAATCACCAAATAAACCAGTAATTTACAGCCCAGCAAAGAGTGCAGACTTTTCCAAAAGAAGCAAACAACAGCCCATTATGCCTGGGAATTTCTGAATGCAGCACAACTCCTTGCCTAGCTGCTCTGAGCTAGATGTGACAATTTCCAACACCAGCCATTCTTATTCAAGTGAGCAGGAAACATGTAAAACCAAACAAATGATGACACAAAATGAAGCTTTGATTACGAGTCTGTGAATAATGATCCTTTTCACATATTCAGTGTCTAGGATGTTTAACATGTTTTGCATTTAGAATGTATCAAGCAAGTTCTGCTGATTAGATTTGGGGATTGATTTGGGGATTTATTAGAGAGGGAGCTTGTCAGGGCTTGGTGCCAATCGGCTGCAATGAGTTTTGATGCAAACACATCCAACACCCTCATTCAGAGAAATACAAGAAAGAACATGTTCCATATTTTCCTCTTTCCTGCTCTGTTCACCTACAAATTCATAGGAGGTAAGTGCTAGTTCTCTCCTGGTTCCTACAAGAGCCCCAAACCTTTACCATGGCATGAAGAAATCACAGGTTTACATTGTTGAAAATTACTATTAGGTTTGGATGTTTTTGTACAAGTTATGGCTATGCAGACTGTATGTCCTAGTTTGAGTCAAAATAAGGCATTCCATACCATATAGGTCATAGTCAGTCCTTGAGGCTTTGCTATCGAGCATGAGCTTTGGGGTCTCTTGCATGAGGCCAAAGACCAAGCAAACAGGTGTTTAATTAAGTTTATTAGCAGCTAATTAACAACTAGTGTGTGTATATATAAGGAGAGGGCCAGGTCTCTATCTGGTTAGAAGGTTGAGCACCTGAGCCTTGTGAAGATCAGCAGCCCAGCTCTGGTCCTACACCAGCATCAGTGATTATATAGTTACTATCAAAGGGGGGGTTGGTTCTGGCATTG